>OX637533.1:5977500-6390000 GCA_951800035.1 Linnaemya tessellans
TCTTCCATCGTTAGTGCTCATGTGTATTGTGTTTGTCACCACTTATTAATTAGGTGGCTTTAGATGAATATGATAACAATTCTTATTTAAAAACAATTTATTAGGAAATTGCATACGAGAACTGTATCAACCTGATGTTAATACAAAAATTTTTATTCATCAATTTCTATTTTGTGCTCTTCAATAAAATCTCTCTCCTTTATAAAATACACTTGTGTCAGCGTTTCTTATAGCCCCCGAATCTATTTTTATATGCAGTTTTTGGTATGTCCTGGATCACTGCCAGTCATAAGGATTTGATGTCAACAATTGTAGCAAATCACGATTCCGTCATGGGTCTCGTCAATCTAGGTATTAGAAAAATGTCACAGGGTGCAAATGTTGTGAATACTTTTATTCAAAAATTCCTAAACGTTTCTCCAGTGACGATTTCTTTTTTTTTTTACAATATTTAGCATTTTTGGCTCGAATTTCGAAATCATTGTCTTCATGCTCGAAATTAAGAAGAAATACCTGGTACGAGTCAATCGATATGCCGATATCCTTAGCAGTATATTTTAAAGTGATTCGACACTTTTTCACAACAATTTTCTGCACTTTCTCAACATTTTCATGGGTTGTTGATATGCTGGGGTGTCCAGGACAAGCATCGTAATTTAATTCTCATCTACTCGAACTTCTTCGAAAAGCTTGTGCCACTTGTAAAAATTGTTCTACCTCAGATTACCATCACCGTATGCCGCTGCCCAGATTTTAAGTTGTTTTGAGCACTTGATTTTTTTTTACAAAATTTTATATAAAATTTTATATAATTTTTTATTTTATTTTAATTTATATTGAGCTTGAGGCTTATTTTTATAAAAATTATTTATTTTATATTTAGTTCAATATTTCGATATCCTGTGGATATCTTCTTCAGGATAAAATTATTTATAATAATTTAACAATAACAAAATTTTTTATAAATTATATAAACTTAAATATTTTTGTTTTTTTTTTGTTTTTATATAAAAAATTTAAAATGAATACATATTAAAAACATTTCAAAATTGAAACTTTTTTCTTTCCTGTCTACTTTTTATTTTATTAAATTAAAATAAAATAAAATAATCAAAGGCTGAAAAAATAGAACAATATATATAATTTTTTTTATTTTTATTTTAATTTTTTTTTTAACTGCACAAAACCGCTGAACAGACATAACAATTCCGGCTTTTGCGAATCTCCTAAATAACTGTAAAGATGCGACCGAAAAAAATGCACCGTCATTATAAAACGCTAATCGCAATCCTATTGATTTATTAATATTTTTCCTTTTTTCCACACTTGATGTTTCTATAACTCAAAAGTATCTTTAATGCAAGATGTTTAAGTGTAGTTTTTTTTTAAATTTTTGTCGAGTTAAAATCAATTTTATATGAAAACTGTGGACTAGCTTCTTACAATTATATTCCCAGTGCAATTTAACACTTTTGCTGCCCACTGTATTTAGTATCAGTTTATATGTGAGTATTTCTCTGTTTAAATACTACGAGCAATCTGATTACTAAACAAAAACTTTGTACTTGGCTTTAGCTACTAAATATATAAGAGAGTGTTGGTGTCAGTACATTCATATGTGAGCATATGTATGTGTGTCCATATTCTTGTGTATATGTGTGTAGGGCTATTTTGTATTTGTTGGCATATAAACCACCAATGAGCCTGCGGTATCATTAGCTTAACTATTTTATAAACTGTTGTATTCACATGGTGACATATAAAAGTGACGAGGATGTGTTCGTTTGTATTGGTATCCAAAGCATGCAGGCGCGTACGCAGAATTTGGAATAACACAGAAATCAAATGATTATAAAGACTAAATTTGCAGCGGTATTTTATAAGGTTTTTTTTTGCCACTCAATTAAGTACGAATCGGTATCCCCCTCCATACTGTCTTGTAATTGTGAAGGCAAAATCTTGTAATCCTTAGATTTTTCATAGAACGACTATTAAGCATTTTTATGTAAAACACTACACTAACTCTGGGCTTTATTGGTATTTTACTGATTTTCAATATTGAGGAAAAAGTTCCCCTGAAAGTGTATTAGAAAAATATTCGTCATGTAATTCTAGCAAAACTCTTTATATAAAAAAAAAGATCACAATTTTCCCTGAACGCTAGAAATAACTCCAGAATGAACAGGTGGGAGAGGATTAATTTCGGTCGTCTTCAGAGTCTAGAGTTTTGGCTCAATTGCAAAATACTGAATATTTGGATTTTCTAGTACCAAATAGTTGCCTTACCTGCAAATCTGCCAGGCTGGAATAACAGTTCGATATTATGAAATTCACCTTGTCAAGTACTTGTGTGAGGCTCCACTGTATTTGGCCTCGTGTTGCTACCTCGCTCTGTATAAAGTATAAAAATGCCTCCCTGTTGCAACATTGTGAGGTATCTAATTTATATGTGGCCCTTGTTTGCAAAATATCACAAACATTAAATCTAGCATAGAACTATTTTTCTCTCGCAAATGATGCCAACAAAATGTTGCTTCAGTCGGGTTTTTTTTTTGCAACTTAAGTCTAGAATACGACATCGTCTATTTGTTATTTAGTTTTTTTCGTAATGACTCTATATTTGGCGTCCGCAAAAAGTCCATTAAAAATGTTTGTAAACGTCCTAAGGACTAATTCGTTTTTGGGGAAGAGAAGAGCAGGCTACAGAAAATTTATGGTACACAAAAGGGTTGGTGGGGGAGTTTATAAAATATTAACAGCAATTTGTAATAGAACTGCATTTGAAATAAATTGGAAAACAAATATTTTGAAGAGATTTTTATTTTTTGTTTGTTGCAGTTTTTTATGTACTTGTGTAAAGCTTTATTTGGGAAGCTATTCTTTAAATTAAATATTATTAAATATTTCCCTAAGAAAGTGCGTAAGTGTTTGTGTAAAATGACAAACCCACTTGGGCGATTTTTCATGGCGTGAAAAAAAAAATTTTTAGTTTTGGTGTATTGTAAAGAATAACTAAATTTTCTGTACATTAATTCTGGGTTGCAGGCGCACTGTTGTCTTAACTATCATATTCACTAGTTTGTTGAATATCATAAATAAGACAAACGCTGACATCAATTCAATTAATAATTTCATCGCAGTATTTTATAATTTATTTTAAGTATCCTTGTGGCTTCTCTCAGCAATAATACACAAACGTTGTTATACTTTGTAGAATATGAAACTATAAAATATGTACGAGGTCTGTTCAGTAAATAAGATAAGCCTTTATTTTTTTTTTTAGGAGTAGGACCAGCACTCAGGGGATGACCCCTACATATGCAGTGCATTGCGCTGGAACTAGGAAAATAGGTTTTGGGAAGGAGGATAAAGGGAGTAGTGGCTGTGGATATTCGACTCGAACCCCTTCAAATTGTAAGTGGCGGGGAAGACATCTGCAGGAAGTTTGTTCCACATACGGACTGTTCGGCCAAAATACGAATTTTCTCTGTAATGCGTAGTGCGATTCGTTGGAATATCGACCACAAACGCATGCGCTCTTGATGAAAAACGTGTTGAGCGTAAGAAAGAATGGGTTTCAGGAACAAGTTCCCTAATTTCACCAGAGCACCTGCCATTATAGTAACGATAGAACAACGATACGCACCCCACATTGCGACGATGCTCAAGAGAGTCAATAGAGTTGGCTACCCTACTGTCTCCGATGAGTTTCATCGCCCTCTCCTGTACGCGGTCGAGTAACTTCAAAATAGACTTTGAAGCACCGGCCCAAGCATGAGAGTTGTATTCCATCGTCGGTCGGATGTAAGTGGTGTAAATCTTAAAAAGATCAGAGGGGGTGCAGTATCTCTTGCACCGTCTTAAGAAGCCAAGGCACTTGAATGCTTCTTTTGCAACCTGAAAGACATGTTCCGTCCATCTGACATCACACTGCACTTTCATGCCCAGAACATCAAGAGCCCCTGACTCCATAATACTTACACCACCCATAGAAACAGATGAAGCAGCATGGTCATACGTACGTCGATGCGTAAGCATACAACACTGGGTCTTACGGGCATTAAAATCGACCCTGTTCGCCTGACCCCATTCGGAAATCTTCGCGAGGTCACTATCCAGAACGTTATTCATAAACTGCCTCCTCGTCTCGATTTCAGACGTTGACAGCCTGCAGTTAAATGAATAGGAATGCGAAAGGCTGCTATCATCTGCGAAAGAGTAAATAGGACAGGAAGTTTGGGAAAGTAGAAAGTAGAAGTGATGATTATCTTTTTTATATCCTTCAAACAAATCCTCCTCAGATATAATACATTCTTTAAACAGTTATGATATACATTTGTTTATCCTTGAGCTTAGCTTTTAGCGACTCGATTTTTATTTCCTCATCGTGGCAATAATTTTTGGGCACTTGATTGCATTTTCTACATAAAGTTTAATACTACGTTTTATGGGAGTCTTTACACTGATCACACTGTGTTCTTTTCTTTTAACTTGGCACAGGACTTGGAGGATGATCTTTACCAAGGCAATGCTTGGGGGCAGCTATAAAAGGAAGGGATAGTTTTGAGAGCACAGAATAAAGATAGAATATTTTACAAACAAGAATATTATTTTTTTTTTGTTTTTCTTTTTTTTTTGAGGTTCAGCATTAAGGTGTGACCTCCTCTGTTTTAAAGTGTTGTGCCAGAGCTATAGAAAGGAGGGGGACAGTATTCCTATTGTAAATGGTGCCAGTTACGAAGAAAGAATTTCTTAACCACTTCACTGAAGAGTTTTCTAGAATACCTTTCTATCACCTCCTTTTTTATAAAATTACTTCAGTGTAATAGATTCGCAACAAATGAATATATTCTTAGCCTTTTTTTTAACAAAAGCAGTCTATTATAAAGCACACGAGTACTTCACTACGATTTTCTTCTTGCACTAATTACAAAATAGTCCTTTACAAATACGACTGAGTAAACTTTTCTACATTTCGCTTCATTTAATAAATATTCTGCTGGCTGCCGTAGAAGATATTGAATTATTTTCCCTCATCTTTTGTTAGTTGTCTTTAAACCAAAAGACATACTAGAAAAACACTACCAGCAAACATTTAAGTGATCAAAGTGGGATTGATAACTTCCCTTGACAAAGTTTTTGTTTTAATCCTATTTTTTCTTTAAGCAGTAACATCTTCAAGATATGTGCTTAAGAAGAAAAAAAAAAGTTTAGGAAAAAAGAAAATTATACAATGTCTTTGAAGTGTGTATTTTCCTCAATATGGTAAAACTTGTTACAAGTACACATTATGCTGGCAGTTAATTACAACAAAAAAAAATTGGATCGATTGTATGTGTTTAAGTTCCGCCAGGAATATCCTCTATATCCACTCTACTATAATGCGTAATAAAAAAATTATAGCATGCTAGAAACAAAGGCAGAATTGAGCTCTAAATTTTTTAAATTTTTAGTTTTATTTTATTTTTTTATATTTTTTGATATTTTTCATTTTTATTTAATTTTTATTTTTTATGGAAAACTCCAGCCGTATGAAGACATCTGAATTACCTAAAATTAAAAATGCTTGCAACATTACCTAAAAGTATGCTTTAAATTTTTAACAACGGCTTGTTAATACGCCCATAATAATTATTTTCGTGCATAAAATATTACTTCCGTTCTGTTCCAGCTAAATTCTTGTAAAAGCCTTACTTATTTTTATGTTGTTGTATGTAAAGAAATGTGATTAAAACAACAAAACCGTCATAAGAAGACAAACAATTACTTTGTTTTTCTTTACGACAGTGTGTGTGTGTGTGTGATAAAAAAGAAACTTAAAAACTTTTCTACATTCAGCTCGAACATGTGTTTATCATGGGCAGGAGTAGCAGAGAAGAGTAGTCGGTTTGTTTAGTTCAATTGCTTGTGGAATTCACATGTAATAGTAGCGCTAAAGGAAACCTAAAGGCCGAGTGTCCCCAAGTCGCCACATTTGTCTACTACCTGGGTGACTATTTAACGACATTACCGTCTACATTTTTTATATTTGTCTTTGATGAGAATATAACTTTCAGGCTAAGGCAGATGACTGAAATGAATTAATACCTTATTTTTTGTTTTAATATTTAAAAAAAAGACTTTTACGAATTAGTGCCTTTTAATTAATTTTTTTTCTTTTTGATTTAAACTAAGCAATTTCATTTTCAAATCTGGTTCACAAAAGTATCTAAAATGTAGACTAGAATTACCAAAATGTACTAGTGAATAACTGGTTCCAATGTCTACATATGGTCCCAAAGGAGTAGTACCAATGTCAACAGTGGATTTTCAATGACAAGCCCATGTTAAATGTCTTTTGTAAATAGCATTGGGCAGGGTTTTTATAATTATCTAAAGTGTAGACTAGAATTAGCAAAATGTACTAGTGAATAACTGGTTCCAATATCTACATATGGTCCCAAAGGAGTAGTACCAATGTCAACAGTGAATTTTCAATGACAAGCCCATGTTAAAAGTCTTTTGTAAATAGCATTGGCCAGGGTTTTTATAATTATCAAAAGTGTCAACTAGAATTACTAAAATGTACTAGTGAATAATTGGTTCCAATGTCTACATATGGTCCCAAAGGAGTAGTACCAATTTTTAGTGACACGCCCATGTTATATAGCATTGGCCGGGGTTTTTACAAGTCACTAGAATCGGTGACCGATTCACTATTGATATTTCCGGCAGGGAAGTTATAGGAAGAAATACACACACACACACTCACTCTTAAGCAGGGCGGAACATTTACAGATAGACACGCAAATATTACAAGGATACATGAATGTTTAAACAGCCAGCTTTAGAATTGAAAATTCCAAAAAGAAAGCAGCCAAAGATATAAGATGCTGCTACATTCATAAAAATAACAACAGCAGCAGCACAAATAAGAGAAGCAGCAGTTTTAACACAAGTACGTGCGTGTTACAAATTCTGTGGTCAACTGTCAATTGAATAAAATTTGAGGCAAAGTTCTTTATTCAAAGCAATTTTCTGTGCAAAAAAAAATGTATCTCTCTCTATATATTTTTTGCTGTTTGGATCTTCATCACTGCTAACTCTTTGCAAACAAAAAAGAAGAAAGAAAATTATATACACTTCCGACTAACAAACCCACACCCTTTAACTAACTGCCTGCCCCCGCTTCGCTTAAAATATGTTGCAAATAGCAACTGAACCAGCTCTTGAAGTTTAGCCAGTATAAAGCAAAGACTTTGTAGAGGGAGAGGAGGGCAAAAAAAAAAAAAGAATGAAAAAAGTTGCAACAAAAAAAAAGGAGAAGGAAAAGGATATGTGTGGACACGCATAACTAATGAGCTTGTTGTATTATTTCTAAAATAAAAAGAATAACTTTTGAAACCCAACTTCTGTTTCAGCTTTTATTGCGTCTTCTTCATTAAACTTATAAAGAAAAATCCCTTCGCAAAATATATGTATGTATGTGGGCATGTAGGTGTATGTGAGTGTATGAGTGTGTGTATTTTAATAAATTTCTACACAAAATCCCTACAAATAAAACAAAACGTTTCAATTTCAAATTCTAGAACAGATAAAGAAATTAGCAAAATGTTCCAAATGTTAGAAATAAATAAAACAACCCTTTTGTGCAGCAATTCATGTTTAGGGCAACCCGTACGAGTTGCAAAAAAAACGAATTGCCGGGAACATAAGACACGATGAGAAGAAGTTGTTTTACAATCTTTAAATAAAATTATATCAAATATTAAAGTACAGCTTCTACTAGGGCACAGGGCAAAAAAAAAATATTAGAGATATGAGAAAAAAAGGGAAAAGGTGCAAAAACTTTCAAGTGTGAGAAAAGAACATTTTGTTTGCAATTTAAACATGATTTGATCATTTCAAACTGGTTCATGCTGTAAAAAGCTAAACGTTAATTTTCGATTTTTTGACTATCTAATTTCCATTGTGAATAAGTAATCAATTCAACGGGGCTGACAGTCAAATACTTTCAAATAAGTTGCCATTTTGTGTTGTTTCGAGTGGAAACAAAATTAATTAAAATAATAATTTACAGATATGCTTTTATTATTATTCTAATAATAATTTCTTAAGGCTGACTTTTTATTTTATAGAAAAAAAATGTATTATTTTTTTTTTAAATTAAATAAAACTGTTTATTTATACTCAATTAGGCTGTAGCCTATCAGCCTATTATTAGAAAATATTTTTTAAATGTAAAAGAAGACGCTAAATATACCAAGAGATAATGGAAAGTCAACACGAGATTTTCATTGTCCAATTTACACAGCAGAGCATAACAGCTGTTTTCGAAAGCCGCTACACTTTCATCATTAGTACTCCTGTCTATTGATAAATACTACAAGGGACAAAGAAAGTCAACATAATTTTTGAACTATCGAATTTTAACAGCAGAGCAAAATGGCTATTTTCGAAAAGCGCTAAACTTTTATCATCAGTACCCATGCATATTCATATATATTCCAAGATAGAAAAGAAAATTAACATCAATTTAACTATCCAATTTACACAGCAGAGCAGAACAGCTGTTTTCGAAAACCGCCACACTTTCATCATCAGTACTCATGTGTATTTTTCTTTGTCTGCACATACGAGGTGGCATATGAAAATATTACTCATGACGCTCGTCAACAACCGATAAAAATTTTGAAAAAAAAATCGTCCAATCCCTATTAGAGCACTTGATGAGGATGCCGGCAGATCAGCTGTCACACGGCCTGTATTTTTATTTTATTTTTTTATTTATTTATTTTTTTTTTTTTTTGGGCACGAAAACACGGTATCGCAATTGGTTCCAGATTGGCATATGCAAATATGACTGATGACGCCCGTTCTAGACGACTCAGCTCGTCAACAACCGATAAAAATTTTGAAAAAAAAAAATCAGGATGCCGCAGATCAGCTGTATTTTTTTTCTGCACGAACAGTGTTTTAGAGCAATTGGTTCAAAAGTTGCTAAATTTTAACAAAATAAATTTTTAATTTGTTGGTCAAAAATAGCACCGGGGGCAGGCCTAAGCCACTGCATTTCAAAGATATATTCCCTTGTGACTTTTGACTGTTCCTACTAGTGAAAGGACCCATGAACGGACAGCCTTTTGCCAGGATTGAGGGGAACAAAAACGAATCGCTAATAGAGGTCAAAGACATACGGCCTGAATTACATGTCGGTTATGCTTTAAAGGTAGGAAAAAAAGCTGCCACAAATGTATTTTAATCCGAGGGAATAAAATAAACGAAATAAAATAAACACTGAGAACAAATAAATATATTTTTTTTAAACTAAAAGTCACCTTTTCTGAACAGACCTCGTACATATGTATGTATGTTACAGAAAACCGCACATTTCAATTAAAGAACTTAGCAAACAGGATGCCATTTAAAAAACCTACTCTAGAATGCTGTTCTAAACACAATAAATTTACAAGAAAATTTAATAAATTCAATTTATATATTTCTTTTTTAAACTCAAATATGCACGACAGCACTCTTTCAATAAAAATGCCTTCAATGAGACAACATTAGCAAGAATAAGTCCCTTTTTTCAAATTACAAAAATAAATAATTCCTGCATTTAAATCAGTTTCTGCACTAATGACTTAAAAAACATAATAAATATAGTAAAAAAAAAAAATGCTGTTGGTATTTGTTTTAAATTCATTAAAAATGCCTTTTGGCTTCCAAAAAATTAAACGTACAACAGCAACAACAACGACAGTAAAAAGATCTTAAAATAATTGCTTACATTTTGCTATATTTATTGCATTACTAGCAATTTAACTACAACTTATTCTTGTAGTTTTCTAAGGTATGACCTCTTTTTGAAACAAAATTACAAACAGAGAAAATAAAAATACACTTAAAAACAACAACTAAACCTTAATAATGATGATACTGATGCTTTAGTTAAACCCCACTGCAATTTGTTACACAAGCAAAAAAAAAAAAAAGAATGCATTTAAATTTACCAAAATACTTGCATACACACCAAAATCACGGACCCTAACAAACATTTCATTTCTTTTTAAAATACACAAAAACACATAATAATATTCACTTGCTCACACACACACACACAAACACACACACACATGCATACACACTCACTAGCATCCAGGCAAACACTTAAACAAACTAAAAAAAAGAAAAATTAAAATGGGATGTTACTTTTTTGGTATTAAAATTTGCATACAATTATTTTCTTTTTTTTCTATTTTATTTTATTTTTCCTTGCAAAAATAAAAACAGACTTTATTATTGTTTGCATCTACCAAATTACTCACACATATTTGTACGTAATATTAGTATACAACTAAATGACTACATTCATTTGGAACAGGCCAACACATCCTTCGCTACATATGTTGCATGTGTTTAAATGTTGCAAAAATAAATTATTTGAATATTCATTTTTGTAACAAAACGTTTATGCAATATTTAAGCAAACAAAAGAATTATTTAAAAATAATATGAATAAAAATTTTATTAACAGCTACAGTGGCTTTATTCGAAAAATCGCTTTTCAAAAAGTACTATTCTAAAAGTTAATTTTTTTGTAGGATATTTTTCGAAACTCAAATTTTTATAAAATACACATAAAAAAAAATATAAGAAAATAAAATAATTAATTTCCTGAAGAAGTCACACAAAGGCGTGACGAAATATAGAAATTAAAAATTAAACTAGAATAAAGAGACCTTAAGCTTAAAAATATCAGAATACAATAATAAATAAAAAAGAGGTCAAGAAACAAGAAGAATTTAATTTTTATAAAAATTTATTTTCGCCAAAAAAATATATATTTCTTTTTTTTAATAGTTCTTTAGGAATTATTGAAAAACTTCCTTAGCAAAAGTTTAATGATTTTTGGCGTGCTGTGATTTTCTGATATTAGGGTGGCATCTTAGGATGGTAGGAACTGAGATCTGGTGGGTTAATACAAGAACTGTATATTTGAGGCCAATGGCTATTAAATCAACCCACTGTCCTTCTCAAAACATAAACATCGACATATCACTCTTTGAGATCCGACTATGAATGTAGAAGATATAATGAAAAATGTATTTTGGGGACCCCTACTTTCGGCAAAAAGAAAAAAATTTATTTTCGAAATCACCTTGCTAATATTCGGTGGTGTACGGCGAAGTTTGTTTTTCGAGACGCCGTAATATACATACTTCAGCTTGTACCAAACAAACAATCAATTGAGTATGAATACAAAACATCACGTTCTGGGGCCAAATTACCGCATTCGATATCGAGCGAAATTTCCATACAATTTAAATACAAATTTCGTTTGATATCGAGTGCCGTAATTTGCCCCCTGGTCTACAACTCTGACACCAATCGAGTCTCCACCTTTAAATTTTCTGGAAATGTAGAAGAGGGTCTAATACTTGACATATATTTTTTTAAGAATTTTAAAAAATATACTTTTTCAGATGTAGAAATTCGAACTCAAGACCCCAAAAATAACCTTTGACCTTTTCTTAAAAGACCGCATTTTAAGGGGTGCACTTTCACCTTTAAAACGATGCCAAAAAAAAACTAAATTATCTTGCATATTTCAAAAGTTCTATCGCTTTTTGTAAAGAGAATTTTGTGATTTTTCACCATTTTTTACAACTTTTATGACGTCATATTTCGGAACCCGAATGGATCTGGGGTCAAGTTTTTTTTGTTTAATTATACTCTTATAGTGATTGACATTTGTGTTGAATTTCATTGAAATCGCAGGTGATGGTGCGGAAAGCCATGATGGTTTGACATGGATTCACCCTATTGCTAAAATTAGTCTTGTTAAAAGAACTTTTTATTTATTAAAAATATTTTGTGCAAAAAGTACTTTTGGTATGTTGGTACTTTCAGTAAAGTGTCATTTTATTCCCAGGTACTATTTTGTAAAGTTAACTTTTTTTAAAAATACGTTCATCACAAAGAACTTAAACTTTTGTTGAAAGGTTCTTTTTGTTAAAAAGTACTTTTTTCAGAGGTACTTTTCCTAGTACTTTTGGTAAAAGCTGTCTCCACAAAATTTTTTTTAATGAAAGCTACTTTTCCTAATAGATACCTTTATTAAAAGACACTGTTGATAAAAGGTACCTTTGTTAAAACAAACTTTTGTTAAGAGGTACTTTTGCAATAAGTTATTTTTATTAATATATAAATCTGCTAAAAGGTACTATTGCTGACAGATACTTCTATTATATAGTCCATTGCCTTTGCTAGAAGACAATTTTTGGAAAGGAAACTTTTGTTGGGACGGACTTTTTTAAGAAACTTTTGTTAAAACGTACTTTCGTTAAAAAAATTTTTTGTGTAAAAAGGTATTTCCTTACAAGTGTTTTTTTTTTATAAAAGGTTCTTTTGCTTATTTTTGTTAAAATGACAGTTGTTAAAAAGTACTTTTGTTAAAATGAACATTTGTTTAAATATACTAAGCTAATTTCGTTAAAATGGATCGATATTTCAAGAAATTTTTGTAACAAAGTTATTTTTTAAACGTACTTTTTTACAAAGTACTTCCTTAAAAAGTACTTTTTCGCGAAGTACCTTTTTTTCAAAGTACTTTTATTACAAAACACTTTCTTAAAAAGTACTTTTTTACAAAGTACATTTTTACAAAGTACTTTTTTAAAAAGTACTTTTTTAAAAAGTACTTTTTTACAAAGTACTTTTTTACAAAGCCCTTTCTTACAAAATACTTTTTTACAAAAAAATTTTAAAAAAGTACTATTTAAAAAGTACTATTTAAAAATTTCTATTTGAAAAGTACTTTTTACAAAAAAAAAAATGTTTACAAATCTCTATTTAAAAAGTAATTTTTTACAAAATACTTTCTTACAAAGCACTTTTTTACAAAGTACCTTTTTACAAAGTACTTGTTTAGAAAGTACTTTGTTACAAAGATCTTTTTTACAAAGTACTTTTTTACGAAATACTTTTTTACAAAGTTCTTTTTTATAAGGCACTTTTTACAAAGTACTTTTTTTACAAAGTACTTTTTTACAAAGCACTTTCTTACAATGTACTTTTTTACAAAAAATTTTTTATAAAGTTCTATTTAAAATGAAATTTTTGCAAAAAATTTTTTTACAAATTTCTATTTAAAAAGTAATTTTTTTCAAAATACTTTTTTACAAAGCACTATTTTACAAAGTACTTTTTTACAAAGCACTTTTTTACAAAGTACTGTTTTCCAAAGCACTTTCTTACAAAGTACTTTTTAACAAAAGAAATTTTAAAAAGTCCTATTTAAAAAGTACTTTTTTACAAAATACTTTCTTACAAAGCACTTTTTTGCAAAGTACTTTTTTACAAAGTACTTGTTTAGAGAGTACTTTTTTACAAAGTACTATTTTCAGCTAATAATTTGGTTGAAACGTAATTTTGAGGTAATTTTATTAAAAAGTACTTCCGATAAAGAGTAACAATAGTGTATTTTTATATGATCTTTTATAAAATTGTACTTCATCTCACTTACTTTTTAATAAAGAATTTTATGTTATTTATTTTTTTTCGTTCCTTTTGAAATATCATATAATTCTTAAAGTGGTCAATATTAAAAAGCCTCTTTTGAAAAGTATTGTTATATAGGGTTATAACACATTTAGAAAAATCATTTTCTGATATGTTCCGGTTTACATGGCACCATTTTCATATTCCACAAGCTGTAATTTTGAAAATTCCTATAACAGAATGCGTCATTCATACAATTTTAATTTAAATATTGCGATAAATAACCTTTTAAAAGTTCTTTTATTAGTGTGTGGATGTGTGTGTGTATGTGTGTCTGTTTGTGTGTGTATGAGCAACATGGTATAGCAATAATATTATTTTGGCTAAATTTACTTGTGTGTGTGTATGCGTTCATGTTGAATGTTTAGATTCATAATACACTGTGTATGATGAGTTAAAATGCATTTTGCTAAAATGTTGTTAAATGATACGTGATTCTATTCTACATGTACAAGACAAGTAGATTTATATGCATGTGTATTTGGAACTGGAATGTTGCTACTAGTTTGTGCTTAAAACTACAGTGGAGCCCCATTCAAAGGGAACGATATAAAGTTTTCTTAAGAAAACAAAAAGTCATTTTAAAATTTCTATTAATAGAATAATAGCACTGTACCATAATATTTAAAAACAAATGAAACTCCCTAAATCTATAGCTTAAACTAGTTCTGTGACTCACTGTACGGCCGTAATATGTGCAAATTTATGTTATCCCCAGAAATTTTTCATGACTTTATATATTATGTATAAAGTCTGCACACACATGCACATCAACTGTTAAATAAATTTTTAATGAGAATAGAGTAAAATGAAAAATCTAAATGTCAATATATATGTGTGTGTGTGTGTGCTGTGCAGCTGATAGTTGCAGTAATATAAATAAAAATGTTTTCATTTGCCATTTTGCGTAATGAGCGTTAAAAGCGACAGCAGCTACAGCAACAACAACAGAGACATTATATTAAACAACAATTGACAACATTTAAAAATTGTTTAGTTGCTGTTTAAAACAATTTCACAAACATCCACTAACAACATTCTCGTCTCTATGGCGCCCTGATTTACTGTGCATCCAAAAATGTTTGCATTCACATACTTTTCTAATGTACTCAACAATTTTTCCTAGTGTGTTTTGTTTCGCTAAAATATTTGGAAACAAAAAAAATACAAGACTTCAATGAAAAAATTTTTATACGAACTTTAAAGCTTGTGAAAATTAATAGAGGGTGTTTTTATTCGAGGTGTTATTGGCCAGGAATTAGATTTTGCACGAAATGTAAATTATATTTCATTGTGATGGGAATATAATTTCCAGATTAATTCAAGCAGATTAATGCTACAGATCCAGTTTTCGATTCGAAAAATTAGTAAAAAAAAAATATAATAATAATAAAAATGAAAATCAGTAGAAAAAATAAAAATTAAAAAAAAAAATTAAAAATAGTTTGGGTCTTGCGAAACCACTGGAAAACCTGCATTTAAAATTGCTCTACTGGGCTTTTATACAAAAGGTTATATAATGAAACGGAAAACCAAACTGAACATGAACCAATTGACAATTTCCATAGGGCACAGTATTGCCAGCTCAAAATTCCATATATAAAAAAACACCCCATAGGCAACATAATGTTGTGGCGACTGTGTAAGTGAAAACAAGATTTTGACTGTAGCACAATGGGTGCTGGGGTGTGCTTGTTTGCTTATGTGTGTGTGTGTGTTTGTGTGTGTGTGTGTATGCGTACGTAAATGAATTCATTATGGTATATTTTTGTTGTGATTACTTTGCTATTTATAATTAAACGCAAATTATTTTCACTGTTGAACAAAAATGGTTAAAACAAAAGTAGAGCGTTTAAAAGAAATATCAGAAAATTTCCCTATTGAGGCACATCAGCAGATGAAAAAAAAAATTAATGTTTCAATATTACATCTAATTTTTGCAAAATTCGTATAGAATCCAATAATTGGAGGGCATTTTTATCATGACTAAAGCAGCAAAGAGGAAAGACAGTGTGCGATTACTAAGAAATAAGTAGTAGTAGAATCTTTGTTTTGGTATTTTATATTGAAAAGAAAATTTGTTTGCCATAAATTTTGAAGTTTTATTAAAAAAAACATTATACTACAAAATTTCCGAAATTACCTTCAATTCGAAAATATACGGCGATTTCTATGGTATGGATATGTTGTATGTAAGTGTGTTTGCATGTATAAAACAAAAATGCTATAGGGAGATTTTGTTGCTGCTTTTTCAGCAAATGTTAAACACCTTTTTAATTGCTTTAAGCAATATATTAAATATAATATTTATATGCAGCATATCTACATAAAAATATCTTTCAAATTATATAAATTTTGTCAAAATTGGTATAAGATTATAAGCTAAAAGTGTACTACAATATGCTGGCGAAATTGTTGTTTTCTTAGAAAATTATGCAGTTCTTGCATTTTCATTGTGGCTTGTTTAATCATTATTATTATTATTTTTTTTAATATAATTTGTTTATACGTGCTAATATATGGTTTTTATTTCCCACACGTAATTTTGAATAGTTTTGAGAATAATTGATTATTTTTGTTTATAATTTTTATAAAGGGTGTTTTTTTATGAAGTTTTTTTTTATACGAATCACTCTGTTGTCTGACAGCTGTTTTGATTTAAAGTGACGTCTCTACTCAGTACTGCTTGGCAAATCATCATGAATAGGTTAACTCCAGAACAACGATTCCAAATCGTGGAAATTTATTTTCAAAAACAGTGTTCAATTAAAAATGTTTATGCGCTTTTTTACCACGAAATTCTCTTCAGTGATGAGGTGCATTTTTGGTTGAATGGATATGTCAACAAGCAAAATTGCCGCATTGGGAGCAAAGATAATCCACACGCCGTTCAAGAATTACCAATGCATCCCGATAAATGTACTGTTTGGTGCGGTCTGTGGGCTGGTGGAATCATCGGTCCTTATTTCTTTAAAAATGAGGAAGGACGACGCGTTACCGTGAATTGAAATCGATACAGAATCATGATCAATGAATTTTTGGTGCCAAAACTTCAAGATATGGATGTAAACGAAATGTGGTTTCAACAGGATGGTGCCACTTGTCATACTGCGGGCGAAACAATGGACTTATTGAAAGAACATTTCAACGACAACATTATTTCGGAAAATGGACCGGTGAATTGGCCTCCGCGTTCGTGTGCTTTGACGCAACTCGATTATTTTTTGTGGGGATACCTGAAATCATTGGTTTACGTGGATTGACGCTTTGGAAACCAGTATTCAAGGTGGTCGAAAATTGGACCTCCAGAGTGACCTTTGTGCAAAATAGTCCTGGTGGCCATATGCCCAAAATTATATTTAAATGTTAAATGACAAGAAATTATCTACCAAATAAAAAATTTTTGTTTGGCCATTTCATAATTTACATGTGTTTTATTTAAATTTCAAATCAGCAAGCTCTTATAAAAACACCTTTTGGGAAAAATTTTCAAAGTTATCTTATTTATTTTCTATGTCTCCATTAAATTTAAATTTCTTTTTAAAAATTATGATTTTGCACCTGACTTTCATGCAGACACAGATATTCGCCCTGATTGTGCAAGACGTTGTCGTTTACGCCAAAGGCGTTTTTTGTACAAGATTAAAGAAACATACACGCAGTTTTCTTTAATCTACTACGAAATACGACTGAGGCGTAAACGTCAACGCCTTACAAAATCAGGGGGATTATTTTTTTAATGCACATTTGACTTAATAGTGTAAGAGGACTTGTCACTTTTTTGTAACATATTCAAGAAAAAAGTCTGGTGATTGTTTGAATTTATTAATATCTTTTCACTTGTACCATTTCGACATTTATTTATATTGTTCAACAAAATTTATTGCTGTAGCATGGCCCACTTAACACATGTAAAAGTAAATTAGTATCAAAACCTAACAAAATTTACGACTACATAAATATGCAAACACTAGTAGAGATTATTTTCCAAATAAGAAAAATTTAAATCAACATAAAAAATACTCAACTCTAGAAATGTTATACTATATATTAGACAGTTAGAAAAAAGATTCTTGTGAATTAGAAATAATATACACAAACTCGACCGAAAAGTAACTGCTAAGGATTTTAAATTCACCACAACGACAATTGGGAATGACCTTTTTCAAATTAAGCAGAGCTCATTATAACCTAAACAATAAATACTGCACAGCTTAAAGCGTATTGTCGCATTTCTAAGGTAAACATTTCTACTCAAATCACATTTATAATCCAGCAAATCACTTGAAGTGAATTCAATCATTTTCATATTGAGGCATTAAATTTTACCGGAAAGTTATTACAACGTCTATTTATGTATAATGCAGTGAGGGATGCGAGAGAGTTTTTCTAAACATTATTTACAAGAAACAAACAAATTGTGCAAATAAATTGTAATCAGGGAAATAAATAAACAGCAGGAACAATATATAAAAATAAGAGTAAAAAAAAATTATTCACATATGAATATAAAAAACCATAATAGCATTTACGAATTCACATACATAATTATTTATATGCTGTAATTGTGTAGGTAAAGAAATAAAAACATAAGACTTTAGTAAAAAAAAAATTAAAACAACATTGTGTGTTTGTTTTATGAAAAGCACCTGTTCGGTATGCTGCAAATAACAAAAATAGACAATATTTCATTTATTCACACACACACGCACACACACAGAGAAATCAAGTACAAAAACAAACGAGATAAACTACCATAAATAATCATACTTTCACATGTTCTTATTATTCATAAAAACAAACATACAACAACTTAATACTCGTACATCTAAATCTGAGTTTTGGCTTGAAATCCTGAAAGCCAAAGAATAAAAATTAAAATGTTTGTGTGTGTGTGTGAGTGCATGTGTGTATGTAGGAATAATGTTAATTTACTTGAATATATAACAAAAAGTTTTATATCCCATAAAAGTTGCTATAAAAATTGTAAGACTTGTAACAACAACAACAGATAATAATATCTAAATCAAAATAGACAAGTACAAAAATTGTTTTTGGTCGGTTGCTTTGCAATATTCTACAAATTGTGGCATGATATCCTTTTTCCAAGTATTACTTTTCATATTAGATCCAAGTACACACACACACATACACATGTACAAAAATGTCTAAACAAAATACTTGAACATGTTAAATTTTCCCTGTGCATAAGAACTTTAACGAATGGCCAAAAACAGAAAGTCTAATAAGTTTCAAGTTTTTATTTATTTTATAAGCCAAAGAAACTTATAGAAAATGCATAATATTTTTAGAAGCAAATACAACGATAAATAAATCTGTTATTATTTGCTTAAAGTTTTAGAAAACTAAATGTTTTTTTTTTTCATTATAGTAAATTGCATAAACGAAAATAATTGTATGGTGCAATAATTATAGTAATTAATTACACTTCCCAACAAAGAATAATGTACCAGTTAACTAGCGATTGATTTTTTTTAAGGTACTAATTTACTTTTTAAAAAAATACTTTTTCCAATAGGTTTTTTTCTAAAAAGTTTTTTTTTAAAGTACTTTTTCAAAAAGGCACTTTTAAAAAAAAATCTTTTTCCAAAAAAGTACTTTTTCCAAAAGGAACTTTTTCCGAAAAGGTACTTTTTCGAATAAGGTACTTTTTCGAGTAAGGTACTTTTTCTAAAAATATACTACTTCCAAAAAGTAACTTTTCCAGAAAGGTACTTTTCAAAAGTAGATACTTTTTCCAACAAGATACTTTTTTCAAAAGGTACATTTTCCAAAAAGGTACTTCTTCTAAGAAGTACTTTTTCCAAAAGGGTACTTTTTCCAAAAAGGTACTTTTTCCAAGAAGTACTTTTTCCAAAAAGGTACTTTTTCCAAAAAGTACTTTTTCCAAAGCGATACTTTTTCGAAAAAAGGTACTTTTTCTGAAAGGATTTTTTTTTCCAAAAAAGTACTTTTTCCAAAGAGATACTACTTCCAAAAAGGTAAATTTTCCAAAAAGATACTACTTCCAAAAAGCACCTTTTCCAAACTACTTTTACTAAAAGTACCTTTTTTAAAAAAGGTACTTTTTCCAAAAAGGCATATTTCCAAAAAGGTATTTTTTCCAATAAGGTACTTTTTCCAAAAAAAGTAACTTTTTCCAAAGAGATACTTTTTCTAAAAAAGATACTGTTTTCCAAAAAGATTCTTTTTCCAAAAAGGTACTTTTTCCAAAAAGGTACTTTTTCCAAAAAGGTACTTCTTCCAACAAAAGGAACTTTTTTCTAAAACATACTTTCTCCAAAGGTACTTTTTTGACAGAAGGTATTTTTTTGTAAAAAGGTACTTTTTAACATAGCGCTTTAAAAAAGAACCGTTTTTAAAGGATGGATTTTTAACTCAGTACTTTTTTAGAAAAATATATTTTCCACGAATATAAGAGAAAAAAATACATACTCGTATATATTTTTTTTTATACATTAAATTTGAAATTAGTACCTTTTTATAACAGTACAACATTGGCCACAAATTACCTTTACAAAATGTACCTAGTTACATATAAAACGAAACCATTCTATTTAAAAAATATATATTTCGAAAAGAGTATATTTTTAATTATATTTTTTTTAGACAAAAAGGTATATATTAAAGAAATAATCTTTCACAAAAAAACATTAAAAATGAAACTATTTACAAAAGAGCATTTTGTATAAACAATTTTGTCAAAAACAACACGTTTACAAAAAAGTACCTTTTTTCAGAAAAGTACTTTCTTAAACTACATTTCAAAATAAATATATTTTTCAAAAATAAAAATTTTTCAAAACGGCGTCTTTTTAATAAAGGAGATTTTAAAGTTGCTGGTAAAAATGTGCAATTTTAATAAAGTACCTTTTCGAGAAACCTTTAAGCAATTATATGTATTTAAGTTCTGTTTCGACAAAGTTTCTTTAAATGTATTAGATTTTGAAAAAAACCTAATTTTTAAAACAAAGCTATACCTTTTTAACGCCAATTTAAAATATATGTTTTTGAAATTTCGCCCTTTTAGAATTAACATTTTCAAAATAATATCAAAAACTAAAACCAGGCCACAATTAAATTCAATTATTTGAATTGATTTATGCCCAAATAAAAGAAAAACTCAACATCAATTTAGTTATCCAATTTTGCCAGGACAGAATAGCAGTTTTCAAAAGTCGCCACACTCACCATCACCATCAGTGTCATGTATTCATGTTCTGTAATATATGCGGTAAAAAATTGTTTTTATAACAAAGAAGCTGTGACAAGTCCTTGTATTTCCATGCCGATTGGAATGCAGAAGTGGCCTTATAATAAACACTTTGTTATCCTTCCTTAGTTTACGTTTTTTTTAATTAAAACATTGTATGTTTCTGAGAATCATATTTTTATTAACTAAATTATTCGCTTTCAAATTTTACTAATAAATTGGTAAATTTCTCACTACAAATCTACTATAAACCCGTCAGTACCACTTGTTATTTTAGGAATGCAGCAACTAAATCGTTAAAAATTTACTTGCGGTTGCATCTGGCAACCATAAGCTGGTTCGAAGGACCTTCAAAAAACTTAACATTTGTAAATCCGATTTGTCTCTATTATACAATTAGTAAATGAATGATATTCAATGTAACACAGCTTATATGCTGCTTACATGTGTGCTCGTTTATAGAAATATTTCACAAATTTTTTAATTAAAATCATTTCATTTCTGTTATCGTTACCATAACATCATGTAGATTTCTTATCGCAAAGACATACTAATTAGATAATCCCCAATAATAACACAAATACTATTGAATTGCTAACATTGTCAACATGTTCAGTTGTTACGACAATTTAAATAACAATTTCATAGCTGACAAACTTGCATGAATTTCTAATTTTCATATTCTATTTTATTTCCTTTACCTGCATTATATTGTTATTATATTTTGAGTTGAAAGGTAAAATATTAAAAAAAAGAAACTGCTGTATACAATACAACAGTTTCCCATCATATACTTAATTAATAAAGTTTTATGCGATTTTTTTCCAAGAAGAGAGCATGAAACAACTAGATTTGATAGCTGCAGCAATAGAAATAAAATATGCATATAGAAATATACAAAAAAAAAATATTTCTAAAAGTTTTATATTGCAGAAGTACAAAAAGTAGAAAAAAAAATATATATATCCTGCTAAACTCCTACTCGTGCCACCAGTAGAGTACTACAACTATTAAAATGCGATAACAGAAACTAAAAGTAGAGCTGGAAAACAAATGTGGCTTCCAAATGAAAGTTAAATGGGCAAGAAAGTTCTTGTATGTTTTCACTAAAAATTAAAATAAATAAAATAGAGAGAAAATCAAATTAACTTTTATTATTTGAAGTGAAATAGAAAAAAAATCGGTTGTATAAAATATTATATAATTGCTAGATATGCAGCTACGAGGGCGGTTGCGGCTGAGGTACACATATACTAGTATATAATGTATACTTCCAGTTAAGTAGACCGCCACAAGGAGTTATATATAAGCATATTATTAATATAAATAATTCAAAAAAAAATTAGCAAACACTTGATATCAATACCATTTTAATTGTTTATTATTATTATTATTTTTTTCTTTATTTGCAGAAAACCTTATGGAGACTGGCATTAGGAATTGTTTAATATTAGAAATACTTACACATTTAATCGGCCAAGTTATTGCCAGCAGAATGATGTGGGCAATGGAATAGTTTAAGGAGTCAGCATCTGCAATGATAAAATATAAAGAAAATGTATTTTTTGTACAAAATAAACTTTGTAAATATAAAATAACAAAATACTTGTATTATTTGCTAAAATTCTTATGGATTTAACTAAGAGTATTATAGAATAAGAAAAAGTAAATAAAATAGTGGAACACACAAATATTTGGGAGGAATTTTTAGAGGTCAGTATTAATATCATAATTGAATGGGCGGGTTTTGGAGAATTTGTGGAGTCAATAAGATGATGAAATGGCTCACACACAAAGAGCAGTGAAGGATATTGTACAGGAAGAGTTGCCTGGTTTGAAAATTTAGCCAAACCAAATTAAAAGAATTTTTTTTTCTGCAATTATTTACATTTAAAATGAAGTGAATTGTTTATAAAATTAGGCCTTAATTCATAAAGAAAAATGTTGTTTTTATTAACTGCTTATTTTACAAAGAGCTTATGGCTTAGAACATTTTTTATTAATTAAACTATTAATTATTAATATTTTTGCTGCTATAAGTAACTGTACGAAAGAAAATAAAAGCATTAAACTGTACATATTTTATAAGCAAAAGTCAAGTTGTTTAGAAAATGTAAGTTTTAAAATAGTTTTGTAAATGTAGGAAAGATATTAGCCCAATTCACAGTCTGGTCCAAAACGTGTTGCATCATTGCATTTGCAAAATAATTGTACCCTACAACAACAAAATACATTGAAAACGGTCGCAAAAACTCTCTCAATTTGCAAATGCAAGGGCTATTAATAAAACATACCGTCGCCATTGAGTGTTAAAACATAAATTTTGGTCCTTGTGATTATTCCAACGAAAATAAAACCACTTTTTGTAAGCATATTGCTTTTAAATGCTAATATTTAATTCCGCAAAGAAAGCCTTTTACCCAAAACTACCAGCAGCTGCAAGTTTGCAACACATTTAAATAAAACAACCGCAACAAACGTATAAATATGCAAGCGCAGATAACAAAACGAAATAAGTCTTAAAGTATTAAAAAAATTTGCAAAAGTTCAAAAGGAAATTGACAGTTGACGGTGCAATCGTTTTTGCCTCAATGATGTGAACATGCACCCTTATGGAATCAGTGTGGAATAATCATTTGCAATATTTAGAAAATCCCTAAAGAATTTGCCTTGTAAGGGCAGCACACGTTCAGTATATGACTTCAGAAAACAAATATCACTATGCTGGATTGAATTCCATACATACGAGTATTAGACGCGTAGGAGTGCCTTCATTATTTTGAAGAAATTATTCCTCGTCGACACTTTTCTATTCTTAACTCATGAATCAATTAAATTATAGTCTTCTTGGGGAGCTCTGAACCAACCATAGAACTCGCCAGACTTGACCAATAACTTTCTTGTACGGTAATTCACAGTGATTTGCTTCATTCACACTGTTGTCACAGCTGGCAATGGTCTAGCAGTGAACAGAAGATTAAAACGGCAGATAATTTCTTTGCCAGAAAGAAAAGGACTTTTAATTTTTTAAGGATTTTTATTTGACAAAACTGCATGACAAGAATTATTGATTCTCGTGGCTGTCACATTACTGCGTATCAAACCCCTACTGATATAATGTCACATTTGCGCACAGAAAAAATAACTTTTAAATAAGGTTGCCTACTTTTAGGAAAGATAGAATAAAAGTGTTTATATTTTTAATTTCGCATGAATGAAATATTTATGGCCAGTTTTAAAATTCAAAATTAAGTACTATTTATACTTAAAGTCTATTTAAATACAAAATTTTGTTTTTCACTTCAAAATTAAATAAGATTTAAATGTCCCACACTGTACATTTAAATTCAATTTAATGGTAGGAACACAACTGGGACGAACGATGAATTTCGTTCAGTACGACGAATGCGTTCGTAAAAATTCGCTTTGTAAATTCGTCGTATGAAATAAAATAACGACGAATAAATTAAAATAATAAACAAAGAAATTGTAAATTTTATTAAAAAACTTTGTAATCCTCTGATACCAGATTCCTTAGACATTCAATAATTAACCCGGTGGTGTCCATTTTTTTCCAGAACAAACTCCTTTTTGTAATTGTTTTCTGAAAAATTTTTCTGTAAATAAACTATTCTTTTCATTTAACAGCTGATGGGG
This sequence comes from Linnaemya tessellans, assembly GCA_951800035.1. Classification (NCBI taxonomy): domain Eukaryota; kingdom Metazoa; phylum Arthropoda; class Insecta; order Diptera; family Tachinidae; genus Linnaemya; species Linnaemya tessellans. The sequence continues at coordinate 6,001,934 of OX637533.1, forward strand.
TGACCATATGAAATAGTAGGAAATAGGAAGAAAGAATCTATTATAAAAAGTGTTCAAAATTAATAAAAAGTCGTCCGAATGATAAATTGGTGAATGCATTTTTAGTATGTACTGAAAATTTTCGTGCTAGATGCAACAATACAGTAAAGAATTATGTTTTCCCACAAAAAACCAGTTTGAGTATATGAAACCTGGGCACCTTATATTGATTTGTTCGTCGCTCGCTGACGAAACAATTAGAAACAAACCTATTTCAACTTTCGCTGAGTATGACGAATTTCGTCCAACGCCACGATTGTGTGTATTTTCATATACACCAATTTGTTATATTTTTAGCGACGAATATTCGCGACCAAAAATTCGTCGTTCGTCGCAGTTGTGTTCCTAGCATAAGTTTTTCATACTACCATGTGTTTTTCATAGTTTGTTTACATTCAACAACTTGAAAATTGGTAAAGCAGCTCTTCATTGAAACAAAACGTCGGTAAAAAGGTAGTTGTATTGGATAATTTTCAGTATTTTTCCTACCATTTATTTGTGCTACCATAATTTTATCACAATTAAATACCAAAATTTATTTTAGACTAAAAAACTGAAAGTGTATTTAAACACAACTTAAGTTTATGGAAAAATTAACTAATTTTGTACTTAAATAAGAAGTCAAAAACTGGGGGTTAATATTTAAATTTGCCTTTCTCATTTGTAAAATTTGAATTGTAATTCAAGGAATCAAAACATATAGCCACCTAAAAGAAAACACTGCCATTAACCGATTTTAATCATTATTCAGAAAACGTTGTCATATTAGAATATCGAAGCCTGTACGTTGATAGGAACTTATGCCAAAAGCACATATTTCATTTATATGTATTTAAAAATAATTCAAAAGGACTGGCTTGTAGGTCTTCTCTTTGCACTCTTTCAACAATATATTGTTTTTCTTTTTTTTAAGATTTATACAAGTTATTCTTATACGTTTTCGTTAATAACACCATTAAAAGCATTTTCATTTAAACCCAGCTGCCTTGATTAAAGTTGATTTATATTATGCATAAAAATATGTACATACGAGGGTAGGTATTTATATTTAAAAGCTAGTATGTCTTTTTTTATATATTAAACTATTAGATATGACAATCAAAACTTGATCACTTGACATTTATATATTATATTGCGCATGGCTTGTTATACGCTATTCTTTTTTTTTTTCAAGTCAGATTTAATAATATTTCATATTTCATTAAATTCAATCAATTTCATATTTCCCTTAATGCATTACAAAATATATTTTAGGAGAAAAAAAACGTATTTTCTTTTTACAATTCAATAAAAAAATTATACTGCGCGTTTTTAACGATTCTAGTTGTGTGTGTGTGTGTGTGTACAAGTAGGTAACTTAGAAGGCTTTTTATGCTTAAAATTTTACAAAAATATTTATATTGTGCAAATCTACATAAAAGAATCTTTTAATACACTTATGTTGTTTATATATTGGTGGATGATAAGATATCTAAAAGTGTACCACAAAACAATGTTGGAACACCGCACACAAGGGAATAAATGTAAGAATATAAAAAAATTCACATCCATCAAAATAAGAGAAAATCGGGACATATTTGCATTAAATTTACAAACGATATTCCAAATATGGCGGAGGAAAAAAAACCTAGAAGTTTTGACATATCCGTGGGATGATAGCTTATCTGAGGACAGACTACCAAAGCCGTCACCTCAAACATCAAATATTTAAAAATTATGATGACGATCGGTTTCCTTATGCGACACAAGTATGATGATGATAAAGACATAAAAAAGCTATTTTACAATACAAATGTGTGTTTTTAAATAAGAGAATTTTTTATAAATAGCTGATTGCACAATCTTGTGCTATTTTTATTAATAGATCTTTATTTAGAAGAAATTATGGCATACGGTTTTCATATAAATTTGGAAGAACATGTCGTTCGCAGTGTTTACAATTATAAGTAAATCGGGAAGAGTCACACAAGATTAAGTGACATAAGTCTGCAAACACCGCTTAAAAGTATTTTAAGCTACGTTTGAAAAGAAATTATTCTTCTAAGTCGAGTTGTGCCTCTTTGCCACAGAATTATTTAATTTTATTTTTAGATTTTATATTTTACTCTAGTTTATCCAGCACATTATCTCAACAGTATTGCCATAAACAAATTTTAATTGCACATAAGGCACATAAGATAAGAAACTACATATTTGTTTTTGAAAATTTATAACTTATTTGATATATATTTTAAATTTTAATGAAAAGCAATTCAAATTTATTTTAGATTTTATTAATATATTTTATATTGCTGTTGAAAATATAGCAACCATAGACAACGTGTATGTTTCAATATACATATTATTTTGACTTTTGTATTTTCATTCACTAAAAAGCATTTGAATTATAAATATCTATTTTAAATAAAAACGATATAAACAATAGGTTATGGGCCCAGATGTCGTAACTTTTTAAAATCAAGAGAGTAAAACGTTTAGTACTTGCAAAATATGATGAACGGTGTGTACCAAATGGAGAAGTTGGACGAATCCAACTATGAGAGCTGGTCGGTGCAGATGAGAAGCGTGTTAATACATGGTGGTTTTTGGCATATTGTATCTGGCAAAGATAAGAGGGAATCTGCTCCAAATGACGCAGCAAAATCCAAATGGGACGCAGATGATGAAAAAGCCTTGGCGTCAGTTATATTGGGTGTAAAACCTGCTCAACTTGGGTATATAAAAAATGCTAAGACTTCTTATGAAGCATGGCAAAAATTGCAGACAACGTATCAACCAAAAGGCCCTATACAAAAAGTGTCACTCTACAAACGGTTACTTGGTCTTCAAATGAAGGATGGTTCCAACATAATGCTCCATATCAAAGATTTTTCTGAAATTGTGGAAAGATTAGCTGAAACTGGCATTGAAATACAGGAGGAACTACTAAGCATTATGTTGTTGTGCAGCCTTCCTAAGGATTTTGAAAACTTCGTTATTGCTATGGAAACGCGTGACAGTCTACCTGGATTAAGTTTTCTTAAGCAGAAGCTATTAGAAGAAGCAGAAAGACGAAAGGAAAAAGTAGAAGAAGAAATATGCAGCCAGCAATACGGGGTTAATTATATGGAAACATTCTCTCCTGTTGCTAGACACTCTACCATACGAGTTTTATTAGCATTATCTGTTGAGTATCAAATGCACCTTCACCAAATTGATGTAAGAACCGCTTACTTGAACAGCGAATTGCATGATGAAATTTATATAAAGCAACCACAGAGTTTCAAAAACGAAAAATATCCCAATAAAGTTTTGCGCCTTAATAAGGCAATATATGGCCTTAAACAATCAGGAAGGGAGTGGAATTTCAAATTAGATATGGTATTAAAGAAATATGGGTTTCAACCAACTGATGCTGACCCTTGTCTTTATAAAAAGAAAGTTAAGGGTAATTTGATACTGGTAGCTGTATATGTAGACGACATCATTATTGGATGTGCAGATGAGCAAATTGTGTTGCAGGTAAAAATGCAGTTATGCAGTGAGTTTGATGTATCCGATAAGGGGCCATTACAACATTTCTTGGGCATTGAAATTGATCGGAATGATAAGACGGGAGCAATAAAATTTGGTCAGAAGAACTATATTAAAAATATGTTAGAGAAATATGGGATGAGCGATTGTAGAAAAGTTGCAATACCACTTGATGCAGGTTATCAAACACATTGCACAGATAAATGCGAAAAGGTTGATCAGCATGAATATCAATCCATGATTGGAGCATTGATGTATCTGGCTGTAACGACTAGACCAGATATTTTGCACTCTGTGTCGAAATTAGCACAACATAATTGTGATCCTCACCGTGAGCACTTGCAGGCAGTAAAGCATGTAATGAGGTACTTGGCGGGTACGGCAGATTATAAATTGAATTATACTACTACTGGCAACTGTTCAATATCCGGCTACGTAGATGCTGACTGGGGTGGTGATATATCTGATCGGAAGTCATATACTGGGTTTGCGTTTTTTGTAGGCAGCTGTTTGGTGTCATGGGAGTCTCGAAAACAGAATTCTGTTGCACTAAGTAGCACCGAGGCTGAATACATGGCCGCATCAGAGGCGGCAAAAGAGGCGGTATACTTGCAAAGATTTTTAATAGAGCTTGGTTATAGTAAAGATGAGCCTGTAACTTTACACATTGACAACCAAGGAGCACAAAAACTTGCGACTAATCCTGTATACCACAGACGAAGTAAGCATGTCGATATAAAATACCATCATATACGAGAGGTTGTTCGAGAAAACAAAATTGTTTTAAAATATTGCCCAACGAACAGTATGACAGCAGACATTTTAACCAAGAATTTGTGTAAAATTAAACATAGTAACTGTATGAATTTAATGAATATTAATTGAAGTACTGTAAAGATGCATCCACGTTGAGGGGGCGTGTTGAAAATATAGCAACCATAGACAACGTGTATGTTTCAATATACATATTATTTTGACTTTTGTATTTTCATTCACTAAAAAGCATTTGAATTATAAATATCTATTTTAAATAAAAACGATATAAACAATAATTGCAAAGTTTTCATTGTATCGCAGAACTGTAGAGGAAACTTGCGTATGAGTGATTTTATTAGATGTTTGCTTTAGTTAAATATTAAGTATACGGCACCCTGACGTGTATTAATAATGGCCAGAGGTTTGTTTGTTTGGTTGAAATACTTTACAAAGTAGATTTGCAAAGTATTTGGGGCACAGATGCCGATGGGGTCACTCAGACCATATGTCGGCGATGTTATTAACCCGTATTTTCTTCGGTTACTCTGAGTCGCTGTACACGACCTATGCCTTCACAGGTCGTGTACAGCAGCGTAGTTAACCACGGAAAATTCCTCAGAAAAACTGTAAATCTATACAGTTATCTGAGGTGTTGAAATTAACTGGTCTCTAAACGAAATAGAGTAAACAATCAGTGGTCTGGCTGCACTTAAAATATAATTGCCAACGAGGCTTGATGTTGACTGACTCAGAGCTGCTTTGCGACTGAATGGCATAGGTTATTTTATTATTTCTAGACTTTAAAATAAATTCATTAAAAATATGTTACGTTTATAAACTATTTATTTGGCAAATTTTGAATAAAAAATCCTCGAAGTAGAATATTAAATATTAAAATATATTACTAATTGAAATAAAAAAAATTATTAAATATTCGAATATCAAAAAAAAATTATTAACTGAATATTTTAATACAAGAAACATTTTTTGCATTCTTTCTTGAAACATTGATTATGTGTTTTTGAGTGCATCTTAAAACTAGATTTAAAATTCAACAATTAAATATTTAAATTTCTGTGTTAAAGATGCGAAGGTATAAAATAGTTCATACAACTCTTCTTACAATTTATCATATAAATAGCACACCTCGTATTAAAATAATAAACAAAAAAAAGGCATAAATAAATATGAAAACGACTATCTTTTGTTGACCTTATTTATAATACTTTTGCGTATTTTATTTCCCCCTTCTTAAAATGAAAACATTCCCATTTTTAAATACAACTACGTACGAATTTTAAAAGCCTACTATCGTTATATATATTTTTGTTATTTTTTAACTTTTTACCATGAACTGACATTGTCATATTGTTTATTTAAGAGTGTGTGTTGGTTGATTAAAAATAAAATCGAATATTTTTGAAAAGAGTTTATACACAGAAAATCATGCATATATTATATTATGTATGTATCAATAACCTATTTGATGGTTGTATTGAAGTTAAATAATAAAAAGCAACGTTTTATGATCATTTACATACTATAACTACAAATGCATGCAGCATGTGTGTGTATGTACATATGTACACACATATAATTATGAGAATATGTTATTTCATTATTATGAACAGGAAAGGCATTTTTAAAAACAGTGGAAACCAAAATTCAATATTTTTATTTATTTTTTTTTTTTATTCATTACTTTTATTTTAAGTCATGGTTTTTTTTAATTATTTGTGTTTTTTATATAGTTTTTTTTTAATTTTTTCTTTAGTTTTTTTTCTTTTGTTTTTTTTTTATTTTTTTCTTTCGTTTTTTCTTTTGTTCTTAATTTTCTTTAAGTTAATTTATTGGAACGAAGTTCCTTATAAGACGATGCAGAGGGGTACCCTAACCAGGAAAAAAGAAAGTTTGAGAAGTATGAGAAATAAGATTCCATACAAACAAATATTAATCATACGCAGCCGTGCCGTGACAGAATTCAATTTCGTTTGGGAACAAAATTGATTCTGTTTTTTCGTTGGTCGGCGAAAAAACAAAATCAAAATAAAAATTGTATACCCGAATAATTATTTTCTTTATACCTCGAATGGAACTTAAAATAATATTTTTATAATAAGCAACTTCGTTCCTATCCGGTGTCCCCCGACACCGTATGGATCGTTTTTTTCTATATTTTACTTTTTTTTTCTTTTATTCCTTTTTATAATTTGTTATTTATTTTCTATATATTTTTTATTTATTTTTGAATTTTATATTTCTTTTACATATTTATCTTTTATTTTCTTTTATTTAATATTTTATTTTCTGATGGTATTTTTCTTTTTTTTTAATTTTTTTATAAAATTTCCTTTATTTTTTATTTATTTATTATTTCTTTTTTCTTAATTTTAGTACAAGATTTTCCATTAACTTTTATTCCTGACTGTAGATGAAGACTGATTTAACAAATTAAAACATTTCCATATTTATTTTAATATACAATATTTATTTGCATTGCTGCTAGATGAAAGTTAAAGTTTGTGTTTTCTTTTTGTTGATTTTTTTATTTTTTTGCATGAGGAAATTGCAAGTATAAGAAAACAAAAGAAGGATATGTTGCACATGTCATATTAAACGAGTTCATAAAAATTAAGAGCATTAAATGAATTTTAAGACTAAAAAGCGCACATACGTAACTTATTTTTTCTTTGTTTTTTTTTAGCTTAAAATCCTTTTGGTGAGTCCACAAAAAAGTCAAGAGCAACGGTCAAGTCAAAGATAATAGGAAGCAAATATTTAAACAGCAGCATTAAATTGCACACGTTGCAACATAATTTTAAGGGAAAATCAATAGGCATATAGACATTTTGGCAGTATTTATTAAGAGAAATTGCTGATAAATTAAAGTTAATTAATAATGGCCAACAGCTGAGTCAAATGCGTAAAGAATGGTTTCTACATTGTGCAGTTTAATTGGGTAATAAGTAGAGTTTTCCGTAAAAAACTTTAAAGACTCTTATTTTTTTCAGAAATGTTTTAAGCAACTAATACGTTTCAGTCATTTGGGATATACAACAATTTTGTTTATATTGTGGTTTCTCATGTATCGTATTTAATCTTTTACTTACAAATAATTCTGGATAAGTCCTGGAAATCAAATAACTTTTCTTATAATCTAGGCTGGCTGAAAATAACACAAAATCATGTTGTGCAAAAAGAAATCCTGACAACAAGTCATGCATGATTTGCTATTTATGTTCACGTTAAACGTAGTCAAAGCGCTATTTGCACATTCTTTACGGCACTTATTAAAATGGAGATGGGGGAAAAAATAAACTACAACCAAATATCCTTTGTGTGCTCGTATTTAAATAAACAAAACATGTTACTTGTTTCTCATTATGAGTTTTTGGATACCTTCAGCTCAATACTTACAGCAGAAAAATATTAAAAAAAACTAAATAAAGCCAAATAATTTTCTTTTCCTGTAACACTGCACCAAAAAAAACCACCTTAAAAAAATATGGTTGAATGATGTTTCGGAAAAAAAAACTTGATGATAAAAGAAACTGAAGACACAAAATATTACAAAATTTAACAGGAACGTTAACAACCAGCAAAAAAAGAAACCAAAGAATAGAATTTCTAAACATAACAGAACTACGTGCGGCAATGATAACAACACGTGACACTATAAACACACTATTTCAAATAAATACATGCCAGAAATGTTACCAGCATTTCTTACGTACAGGTTTCATTTCATCCTCTTTAGAACAAATGGCAGAACTTAACAAAACAAGGAAACGAAAAACCGAAACATCAACAAAACCATCAAAAGAAAATGTTCCACGAAAAGAAAAAATAAACGAAAAAGAAAATTTAACCGCGTAAATACGCTTTAACGAAACAGGCTTAAAAACCTTGATTTCATGCATTTTTTTTCTTCTACTAATAACAAGAAGCAAAGCCCACAAAATCCCAAGAATCATAACCATGATAACACCCCCAGCCACCATAATGGTCCCCCTCTCCACAACCGCTGCTAAACTAAAAATGTCATGGTGAGCTGATGTTGCTGCTGCTATTCACTGTGTTACAGATTTCTTTATAAAACAGCCAAAATATAGAAAAAGTCATTCGAAATCATGTCATCTTGTAGGATTTTAACAAAATTCTTCAACGTAGAAAAATCCATGCGTGTCACACCAAAAAAATCATGCAAACGGCGTTAAAAAAACTTCAATGTAAAACAATATGGAAAAGTAGGAAAATAACATATGAAAAACATATAACAAAGGGACACAACAAAAGGATATTTTTGCTAAAAACAAATACTTTTGATATTTACAGACCTACAATCGCTCTGTGGAGCAAATAAAATTTAAAAAAATTTTTGAATTTTTTTTTTTATTTTAAATATTATTTCAGCAATCGAACGATATTTTCACTATCTGTTTTTCGTCTGAGTATTTATATTGCAACAACAATATTTTTAACGACAAAAGTTTAAAACCTTCTTAGTTATCAGTATAATAATTTCATATGTCTATACAAATTTTCGACCACACTTGACCACTAAATATGATCACTTCCAAAAACAAACACCACCCCATATTATTCCCCGGATCTTGTACTACCTCAATGGCAAATTTCATATAAATCGGTTCAGCGATTTGAGTATGACAAGATAACAGAGAGACAGAGTTAATTTCATATTTATTATATTAGTAAGAAAAAAAGAGCGTCATTATAAAAAGTGCAAGTCATCATGAAAAGTGCAAGTCATTATAAAAAGTGCAAGTCATTATAAAAAGTGCTGGTCATCATAAAAAGTGCAAGTCATCAAAGAAAGTGCAAGTCTTTATAAAAAGTGCGAGTCATCATAAAAAGTGCAAGTCATCATAAAAAGTGCAAGTCATCATAAAAAGTGCAATTCATCATAAAAAGTGCGGGTGATTATAAAAAGTGCAAGTCATTAGAAAAAGTGCAAGTCATCATAAAAAATGCAAGTCATTATAAAAAGTGCAAGTCATCATAAAAAGTGCAAATCATCATAAAAAGTGCAAGTCATCATAAAAAGTGCAAGTCATCATAAAAAGTGCAAGTCATCATAAAAAGTGCAAGTCTTTATAAAAAGTGCAAGTCATCATAAAAAGTGCAAGTCATCATAAAAAGTGCAAGTCATCATAAAAAGATCACGTCGTCATAAAAAATGCGAGTCTTTATAAAAAGTGCAAGTCATCATAAAAAGTGCAAGTTATTATAAAAAATGCAAGTCATCATAACAAGTGAAAGTCATTATGAAAAGTGCAAGTCATCATAAAAAGTGTAAGTCATCATAAAAAGTGCAATTCATCATAAAAAGTGCGGGTCATCATAAAAAGTGCAAGTCATTATAAAAAGTGCACGCCTTTATAAAAAGTGCAAGTCATGATAAAAAGTGCAAGTCATCATAAAAAGTGCAAGTCATCATAAAAAGTGCAAGTCATCATAAAAAGAGCAAGTCATTATAAAAAGTGCAAGTCATCATAAAAAATGCAAGTCATTTTAAAAAGTGCAAGTCATCATAAAAAGTGCAAGTCATCATAAAAAGGGCAAGTCATCATAAAAAATGCAAGTCTTTATAAAAAGTGCAAGTCATCATAAAAAGTGCAAGTTATCATAAAAAATGCAAGTCATTATAAAAAGTGTAAATTAACATAAAAAATGCAAGTCATCATTATAGAAAGCGGAAATATTAAAATTTGGGGTTTTTTTAATTTAATATATGTACTTTTTTGCTGGACCTAGAAAGAGGCGAATGCTATTGACAAGCCAGATGAGAAGAGTGAGAGAAACCCTTGTACCCATTTCACTTTTTTAATTCATGGGCAAATTTTTGGCTACAGCACTAACGAAGAAAAGTGCGCGTGGTATCGCATTTAGGATCCTCCTGATTTATCCAATTAACTTCAAATTTTTTGCATGATTATTTTTTTTAGCACTTTATATTTTTTGCTAAATGCGATTATACTTAAACAAAAATAAGATAAAATTCATTATTTTCTTTCGTGTAGCGCACTTGTTGTTGCCACCGCCTAATACCTACAGGTGTACATACATATGCACGTGCTATATTAAATTACGCAATAATACCTTAAGCAACATTGCAAAGTTAAGAAGCTGGAGTATAGAATGTGAATACAACGTGCCACGCTATAAAGCGCATGATATTGTTTGTCATCCTTGTTAATGGTGTTGGTTTCCGTATGCATATGAACGTTAAAAAAAAAACAAGAAGGTATAAAACAATAACAACAACTATAAAAACAAGCTGGTACTGAAATGGTTTCTGACAGCCAGGATGAGCCAAATTCATGATCAAAATTGCCAAACAAAAGTGTACACGATTTTTGACACCTTATGGCAAAAAAAAAAAGATACAAGAAATAAAGTGAAGCTGTAGCAAACAGGAATATTAAGTGAAAAAAAAATTATATTAAATACTAGAGTGGGAATTTAGATTTTTTTTTCTTTTTTTTGTTGGAGTCATACACACGGAGATAAGTGTAGTTCGTAACATGACTGCAGTAATAATATTAGAATGTTTGCAGCAAACATGTTTTTATTATTGCTGGTTATTAAAAATTTTTGTAAGGTAATGAGTTGATCATAATATTTTTGCTATTCACAATAACAGTAACAGGGTTGAAGTTATGAGTTTAATTATCATCTACAAAATAAATAAAATGTTTAGAATATCTCCATTTTAAGCATAATATATAATTTTTTTAAAACTTTATAATTCAATCATGCAGTACAATTATGTTATGGTTGCCAAAACCATGATTTTTGTCTGAGTAGGAGGCGCTGGGCGTTAAAATATACTTTTAATGAACATTGAGAAAAAAACCTTTCTGAAATTAAAATATCAAATTTACGAGTTTCAATTTATTTGATTTATTTTTATCACTCCATCGTAACGAAATATCTCGTATATGACAACCGAAATAATGTCTCCTATCAAACCTGACTTTTTTTCCTAATTCATTTCATATTTGTTGCTTCATAAACGCAAATTTCTTTTTAATCCAATACCAACAACAACAACAACAACAAAAACCTATAAATAGTAACACACAAATTGATATCTGGGCATATTTTTCTTTCTGCAATTTTTCTCTTAAAGCCCATAACAATCATCATCAGCATCATCGTCATGCTCATAAAATTAGCTTGACAATTACCGAACGAGCACAGTGGTAATACCAGGTGTATTATACGTTAAACCAAATCGACAGCCACCCATCCACCCACACACACACACAAACAAACAGAATGTGTTAAGTTACAAAATTTACACACAATTTTTCTTTAAGTAAATTACTTTTGAGCCCAAGACACAAATTGCTTTTACAACCGAAACATCTAAAAATAACTACTTACTACTATTACAAAAGCGAAATTACCTTATTTTTATTTTCACAGTTCACAGGATGAAGGGGACCAGAATGGACAGGCATTTCATTGGGGAAAAATAATGAAAAGATTTTTTTTTTTTATAAAGCCAAAATGCCAATGCAAGAAACAACAGCAGCCAACTACTACAAGAAAATATTAAAAAAACAGCACGAGAAGAAATACAATATAAGAAAAAAAACGTCAATTGAGTTTTGCCATTAAAGCGTGAAATAAAATTGAGATCATATAACAGAAAAAACAATAACAGGCAAGCATGATAGACAGTGGGCCACAAGGTGCACAAATTTTGCAGGCATAATTTCATTAAAAAAATTTCGAGAATCAAGACAAGTTTTTACAAAAAATTTTAAAAGCCTTTAATTTGTCTTAAAACAATTTCGAGAATCAAGACAAGTTTTTACAAAAAAATTTAAAAGTCTTTAATTTGTCTTAAAAAAATTTTTATTCTTAAATATTTGGGAGAGAACCTTAAGAGCCTTCAAGTTGTGTTGAAACATATTTTTTGGTCTTAATTATTTGGGAGGTACTTAAAGGTACTTAAATTTTTTCTATTCTGTTATATATTTTTTTAAATACAAAAGTTCCGATTTACACACGAAAGCCCACAATACTAATCCACAACTAACTCATATTATTTTTACCGTTCTCGTAAACGTATAGGCTAAAATTTAGAAAGACATGACCAATATTCTCAGGAACTAAGGAAAATCAACCTCAATTTAATTTTAAATTTTTCATAGCACAGCAGAACAGCTGTTTTCGAAGGCCGCTGCATGTAACAACACTTATAAGAGTTGAATGTGAAAATTTCTAAAAAATTTATAAGAAAATAGTATACGAGAGCTGTATCAGTACTAAACTGCTGTTAACAGAAAATATTTTTTAAATTATGTATGAATTTCTATTTTATTAGTGAACTTTATTTATGTAAATTTTATTGCAGGATGTTGATTTTTTCAACAGGCTAGAAGTTCAAATCCGCGAAACTGCAAATTATTTTTTATTTTTATTTAAAAAATGAATTTGTTTAAATTCTATTTATTTTTAAGAAAATATTTTTATTTTCAGTAAAAGTTAATTAAATTTTACAAGCGTATGCTCTTCAGTGATACAAAGGAATGAAAAATTTAATGGAATTATGATATGAGGATCATGTCACGCGCGTTATGTAGCGTGCGTCACAAAATATTCACGGCACAATATATTATTTAAGATTTCTCCTATACGCATTTTGGATGTAATAAATAAATTTTGTGCGCTTTTTTCAACTTTTAAAGGACCGACCTATTACTCATGCAATGACTTTTGCCGGACTCGTGAAAATGACAAGAGAACAATGTGAGAGGTCTAATGGAGACAGATTTTTTTGGAGCCATTTCAAATTTTATTTCGCCCAAGGATGTTCCCTACAGTATACACGAAGGAGGTTGCTCTAATGTGCGCTTTAGTACACGACGGTGTCTGTAGCCTTCGCTTCTGTTCGGCTAAAAGTGCTATACCTGCATCATCGACTCTTGCAATTCAATAATCTTCACATATTGAAAAAAATAATTGGAAAAATTCCTTTCCATATTTTTAAGGCCTAATTCATAAAAAATATTTCATGCTTATAACATCGTTATTTGACATATTTCTATGGGATAATTGTCAAATAAGACGGTTATAAGCATGAAATATTTTTTATGAATTAGGCCTTTAGAAAATAAAAACTCTTGCCTCAATGTTAAACAAAAATACACATAAGTACTGATGATGGGATTGTTGCGACTTCCCAAAATAATGATTTTTTTGTTCCCCTGTGTACATTAAGTAAGGAGCGACAAGTCCAGCCTATTTAGGATTAAGATAGATGATGTGTTTGTGCTCCTTTTTTGAAAATTAAAATGTTGAAGACTTTTCCCTGCAAGATTTATTGTCTGTTTCGGAATAAAACTTTGCCGACTTTAATCTTAAAACTATTTTCATTATTTTATAATCTGCAGATGAATTGTCAGCCCTAGCAGAACCACATATATTAGCAGTAAGATTTTTGAAACCAATTATTCAGTACGATCTGTTTTATTTTTTATTATTTTCTTTGTGGCCTATTACTTTTGCTTTATTGTGTTTTCCCCTTAAATATATTTTTGTTAGTGCCGTTTCATTTCTTTTAAGGCTATTAAGTTTTAATGCCAAGCATTATTTGTATTTGTGTTAAGGTCCTGCTCATTTCTGTTTCGTCTCCAGAGCTGTTGTAATTTTTGGACATCATGCCACCATAACAGTTTTTACTATTTCAAATATATTCTCGTTTGCGAAATAGTCGTATAATTTTTTTAAACAAAATCCAATCAATTTGATAAGGTTTTTTTAATTTCACTTGATATAAATACTATATTTTCTTTTTATTTTATTACACTTTGTATTTCTGTGTGGTTGTACTACAGTCGGTTATATTATAAAGTAAAGTGTTTAAGGGTGTTAGATACACAAGGAAGTGAGTGGTAACTTGATATTTTTCATCACAGAAAAAAAACATTTTAATTTTGGAGTTTTTATTGTGTTTTTTTTTGTAAATATTTTTAAACGAGTATCTCAAGTAGAAAACTAAAAATGTACAAGAAGAAAAAAAACTGCATCATATTTATATTTTGGCATTACATTAAGCTTAAAATTATTTGCACTTTGATATTTATTAGCTTCCAGGTAGTATCGAATTTTAAATTAAGCAAAATAAAGGAGAAATAATAATAATAATGTGATTCTTCTCCTTGCAACTGGTAACAATATTGTCATGGCTCATGAAACTTTGGTCCATTTAATTTTTATATAAAATTAATTTTATATCGCAATGACGAAAGTCAATAAATATTTGCAAAATTATAAAGGGAGTGGCTGCTAATAGTGACATAAACAAAGTTGGGGTGAAGAATGTTTGCCAGCAAGATGTTGCAAATACAGCAACAACAATTTGCAAATAAAATATTTAACGAGGAATTGTGTTAATAGTGGATTCATATTGATCACAATAAAAGACAATGCAACACCGACATCTTGAAAATAATTCCAAGTATGGGATTAATGCCGAGTGTTTCACGGGATGGGGAGCTTAAAATAAAACAATATCTGAACAGAAAACAATGATGATGGCGACAACACACAACGGTAGGAATTTGCTAGACATATGATGTATTCCATTTTTTCATAAATTTTGCAACCAAAAAAAAATTTTTAAGAATGAAGTCATTATAAATGTCATGAACGCGATGAGATAAATAAAGTAAAAGCTATTTAATTCCGAAAAAATTTTATTTTCTATAGAACGAATATACGCAATAAATGTCATTTTCGAACGGAATTGCAGCGTGGCAAGACTTATATATTAAGCATTATATTCAGAGTGGCGATCTTGTGCAGCTGATTTCCTATTTTTTTAACTTTTTCTTTAGTCTTACTTTTAAGTTAAAATTTAAGTTGGATTTTATGCACAAATAATTAAATTTAAGTTACAATTTAAGTTGGATTTTATGCACAAAGAATAAAGATGGGTGAAAAAAAAAAGAATTGTGGTGGAGGTGGATAAGGCCTTTATATAATAGAGATGGGGTCTAATTTAATTATTTTTTAATTACGATTTATTTATAAATTGAATTAGAGTATTTTGCTTTTTAAATTGCAGTTGCATTAAAAACTTTTTTTGTGAAAATATGATAAATGAATCGCTGTTTTTGTTTTTTTTTTAACCCAAACGTTTTTAATTTCATAATGATTCAAATTTCATTCGAATAAAAATCTTAGCCAAATAAAGAGAATCATTTTAGAATAATAAAATCAATCATATTCACTGTAGTTATTTTACGGAAATGATTTTGTAAAGAACTTTAGTTAAATTACTTTAATTCGAAAAAAATTTTAAACGAATAAAATTTATTCGAATCACTTTTATTCGAAAAAATTTTAATCGAATAAATTTTATTCGAATAAATTTTATTCAAATAAATTTTATTCGAAAAAAATTTATTCGAATAACTTTTATTCGAATAACTTTTATTTAAATAATTTTTATTCGAAAAATTGTTATTCGAATAAATTTAATTCACAACTATTAATCGAATAACATTTATTCGAACAACTTTAGCTTGAAGACATTTTATTTAATAATATTTTTTTAATCAAGTGCATTCTATTGATTTTTATTTTCCGGCGATTACACTTCGAGTCAGGAAACGGTTAAAAGTGGAAAAAGCTTAGCAAAGCAGGTCGAGAAGAGGAGCTGGTCCCGGATGCTCCCATTACATCAACAACAGATATATTCATTGAGAAATTGAAGAAAATTGTTAAGGAAAGTCATCGCATCAGTATTAGAGAAGTTGCTGAGGATGTCGGCATAACGATGTTCGCACGCCATTGCAATTTTTTCAGTAATTTTAGACGTAAAGAGAGTGGCGCACCGAAACCACTGACTTTTGACCAAAAAAAATATTATTTTTCTTTTTACCAAGACCAACAACCATACATTTTATTTGAATTCCTAATGCTAAATTTTTAAATACAAATTTTACCGACCTTCGAATGTTAGCACAGGCCTGAAAGAGAATAAAGCTAAAATTTTTTATTAAAGTTATTCCATGCTTTCAAAAGACTTAATTACTCCAGCTCGTAGCATTTCTTTTTTTTAAGTAAAATACGAGTATAACATAAAGAAAATAGTTTTATTATTGTTCATGCAGGCAGTTGGGTGTATCCCACAGTTAATATATGAAAACATAAAT
The DNA here is from genome assembly GCA_951800035.1 of Linnaemya tessellans. Taxonomy (NCBI): domain Eukaryota; kingdom Metazoa; phylum Arthropoda; class Insecta; order Diptera; family Tachinidae; genus Linnaemya; species Linnaemya tessellans. The sequence goes on from OX637533.1 coordinate 6,018,439, forward strand.
GTCAACTAATTTATTTTACTGATGTCTCTTTGTAATTTTTATATAGTTATGAGCTGTGGTTCATATGTTCTCTGAGCCCTACGGGACATAAACATGCAAAATGATAATATTTATTCAACTACATAAAATTCATTTAGCCAGCTAAATACTTCAGAACATTTATTAACATGTTTAACACTAATTAGCTTAAGTTCAGCAGAATGTTGTAATAAATGCATGCGAGTATTATGAATAATAATAATGAAGAAACGTAAATAAGTTTCTCAGGCAGGATGGCGGTTTTAAGAAATTAGCTTTCAAACTCATCCCTAATAAATAAAGCAGGGAACAGGACTAGACGAGGAATGAATGCTTCACTACACCGCAGCATGTAATTCCAAACAAAATAATAGAATTTTTTTACAAAATAAGTATGCAAATACATAATATTGATGCTTTATAAAGCACTCCCTTAAAGACTTAAATTTTCACAAAAAATCACCCGTTGGAGTGTTTTGTAAAAAAAACGAACATCTCAACATTGTTGCATAATTAAAACGATTAATGTTTTAATTGTGCAAGAGTATACAAGGGAAAAATGTTTAGTGCACAAAAATCTTATTTTATTCTCTTGCATCTATCCAGCCATAAACTATGCAACAGTAATACATATAAAACGACAATGCCTTAAAGTATGCACATAGCAAGTTATTCAGCTTTGCTTTACTTTGCATAAAAAATACAATTGAATTTAAATTCCTTTCACAAATACGCAAACAACATTTTCCTTTTATTTAGCAAACAATTTACAAATTCAAAATACAAGAAAAAAAATATTCAAGACACAAAATACATACACAAAGAAGCAAAACACAACTGCGCTAAAACTAAACTTCTGCCGTATAATAAACTGTGCATTTACAATAAATATAATAAAAGAAAAAGCTCAGTGTGAATTGTAATTAAAATTTCATGTTCTTAAGCAGAGAATATATTCTTCCCTATTATAAATTTTAGCAACACCTCTTTCTCAGCCCACCAAGATCTTCTTCGCCTGCCAAGATATACGACTATCTACATATTATTAAAATACCTCCAAGTAATTTGCTGTTCAACAGCTAGGAATATCAAATTTTCAAAATTGCAAAATTGTTTTGCTGAATTAAAATTTACGCTTCTTGTGATAAACAACAAACTGAAATAAATGAATGAATGAATGAACTAAAATCTTTTGTAAGCGCTATAAATTTCCGTGAAATGCATTTTACCACCTAAAACTATGCTATACAACTGTTACATAATAAGAGCAAAATTATACGAGTTTCTTAAAGAATGTGTTAAGAAAAATATTTCTAGTCGAATTAATGTAACAATAGTTGAAGTGTGAAGAAACACCAAATGCAATTTATACACAATAGAAAAGAGATTTTTCTTTTTTATTGCATAAATCTTGGCGTAACTATTTTAATTAGCCACAACGTCGTTATCATTAAATGGTTACGAATTATCATTACATGATTACAACTTGAAATTATATTAGTGTATGTAAAATTTCAGCTAATGTGTATGTTATGTCAATGATGTGTTGTAAATTTACTGGATCAAAATTTAAAACGTTCTTAGTTATTAGTTTAATAATTTCAAATGTCTCTACAAATACGACCATTTCCAAAAACAAACACCAACCTATGCTATCCCCCGGATCTCAAACTATCTCTATGGCAAACTTCATGTAAATTGGTTCAGCGGTTTGAGCATGAAAAGGTAACAGACAGACGGAGAGACAGAGTTACTTTCATATTTATTATATTAGTAAGAAAAAAAAATTCAAGTCATCATAAAAACTGCAAGTCATTATAAAAAGTGCAAATCATTACACATTTTGTGCAAGTCATCATAAAAAATGAAAGTTATAATAAAAAGTGCAAGTCATTATGAAAAGTGTAAGTCATTACAGGATATGCAAGTCATTATAAAAAGTGCAAATCATTGTGAAAAGTGCAAATCATCATAAAAAGTGCAAGTCATTATAAAAAGTGCAAATCATTGTGAAAAGTGCAAGTCATCATAAAAAGTGAAAGTCATCACAAAAAATGCAAGTCCTAATGAAAAGTGCAAGTCATTATAAAAAGTGCAAGACATCATAAAAAGTGCAAGTCATTATAAAAAGTGCAAGTCATCATAAAAAGAGCAAGTCTTCATAAAAAATGCAAGTCATTATGAAAACTGCTAGTCATCATAAAAAGTGCAAGTGATTATAAAAAGTGCAAGTCATCATAAAAAGTGCAAGCCATCATAAAAAATGCAAGTCATAATAAAAAGTGCAAGTTATAATAAAAAGTGCAAGTCATTGTGAAAAGTACAAATCATCATAAAAATTGCAAGTCATTTTAAAAAGTGCAAATCATTGTGAAAAGTGCAAGTCATCATAAAAAGTGAAAGTCACTATAAAAAGTGCAACTCATGATAAAAATTTAAAGTAATTACAAAAAGTGCAAGTCATTATAAAAAGTGCAAATCATTGTGAAAAGTGCAAGTCACCATAAAAAGTGAAAGTCATCACAAAAAATGCAAGTCGTCACAAAAAGGGCATGTCATCATAAAAAGTGCAAGACATTATAAAAAGTGCAAAACATTGTGAAAAGTGCAAGTCGTCATAAAAAGTGCAAGTCATTTTAAAAAGTGCAAATCATTGTGAAAAGTGGATGGCATCATAAAAGTGCAAGTCACTATAAAAAGTGCAAGTCATTATGAAAAGTGCAAGTCATCATAAAAAGTGCACGTCGTCATAAAAAGTGCAAGTCACTATAAAAAGTGCAAGTCATTATGAAAAGTGCAAGTCATCATAAAAAGTGCACGTCGTCATAAAAAGTGCAAGTCATTATAAAAAGTGCAAGTGGTCACAAAAAGTACAAGTCATCATAAAAAAAAATGTGTAAATTATCAATGGACTCAGGCTCATTAATCACGTCGACTTTGACCGATGTCATGGCTTAGTGTTTGCTTTGAGAACCGCTTGTATTACGTTCTTCTTAAAATATTATGCACTTTTTTTGTAGCATACTTTGAGTATTTTTCCATTTGTCATTTTCATTTAAGTATAAATTTTTATTGCCAAATTAATATACAAAATAAATTGACAAGCAACAGAAGTTATTAATAACACATGTTTTACTTCTTTACATCAAGCCATAATTTTACTTGTCGTATTACATACTATTACATTTAATAATATAGACTATCAGGTACAGAAATTTCTTTGAATATCCCTATCAAAAAAAAAAGCAAACAAACATTAGGGGCCATACTGAAGCACACATGTTATTTTAATGTCACACATTAGCCATATGGAAGAGCTTCAATAAGGGTAAAGATTTTTGTAAAAAAAAAATAAATTTATACAAGAATTTATGAGCTTGAAAGTGTAAGTGGCATGTGAAATGATTTAAGAAAAATGTGGTGTCATTGAATTAAGTGCTTTAATTATATTGTAAGACACCAAACAAACAACGTGCTAACGATTGATCTGGCACAGGGGAAAGAAATATATGCAGGTGAGCATATGTATAGGCGTTTTAGAAAATTTACATATGACTCTGCCTTAAGGGTGAGTGAAAATTCAAGTCGTACCTTCGCAAATATGCAATACTGTAAAGATCCATGATATATAACTTTTAGGGGCTGGCAAAATGATTTTTTTTTAATTCAAACGGAATAACAAATTAGTATAAAAAATATTTAAAATATTATTTCTCATCTCCTTTTTATTTAAATATCAAAACAATTCCAAAGTATCAATTTCATAGATTCACTTACAATTTATTTTATTATTCTTTTACAACAAATTTAATATGACTTTAATAAGATTTACAAGAAAGCCAGAAAGATATCATTTCCCTTTTCCAACTTTGATGATAAACGTAAATAAAATTAATGGAAATGGAAAAACAGAAAGAAATCCTATACATCAAATTCATGATTGCTTTCAAAAAAAAAAGTAAATAAATTTATACAATACCAAAAAGTGTAACAGAAAACGTGTATCTAAATGAAATCATATATGAAATATTTGTGAGTAGAAACACCTCGCATCAGTCAAAAGAATGAAACAGCAAATAAACCCCTACTTCTAAATACCAAATATTAAATAAATTTTAAATCAAATTAAACAGTCGACAACAAAATGTATGAAACAGGCTTCATCAAATAGCTCTTGGGGGGGCAAAGAGACCTTTTTTACCCAGAACAATTCAATGCTAGAGTAGTGAAACTCACTACATTTAATGTGGATAAATTCTACAAAAAATTCTAGTTCGCAGCGAAATCTTGGAGCTATAGGAAAGGGGAATTGGGTACTTCCATACAAAATAGTTCTTGATTTTTTAATAGCGGGTTAAAAACAATAACGAGGGTCTATTCAATTTACTGCGGTTCATGCATCAAGTTCTTATATAATTCAAGAGCTAGAGAAGAGGGAAGACGTGTACCCCCTAGTGAAATAACAATTAGATTTCATAAATTTCTAGAACAAAAATATAAAAATATTGAGACTCAATAAATTTAACGTGGACAAATTTTTGAAAAAAGTCGCAACAAAATGCTGAAAGTACTGTAGGAGAAAGATAAAATAATTATTAATTACTAGCTTTTACTTGCAGAATATGTGAAATTTCAGCTAATGTGTATATTATGTCAATGATGTATGGCATTTTGCTGGATCAAAGTTTAAAACGTCCTTAGTTATCAGTTTAATAATTTCATATGTTTATAAACATTTTCGACCACCCTTGACCACTCAATACGAGCATTTCCAAAAATAAACACCACCCTATGTTATTCACCGGATCTTAAACTATCTCTATGACAAATGTCATCTAAATCAGTTCAGCGGTTTGAGCATGAAGAGGTAACAGACAGACAGAGAAACAGAGCTACTTTCATGTTTATTATATTAGTAAGGAAAAAAGTGCAAGTCATTATAAAAAGTGCAAGTAATTATAAAAAGTGCAAGTCATCATAAAAAGTGCAAGTCGTCATAAAAAGTGCAAGTCGTCATAAAAAATTCAAGTCATCATAAAAAGTGCAAGTCATCATAAAAAGTGCAAGTCATCATAAAAAGTGCAAGTCGTCATAAAAAATGCAAGTCATCATAAAAAATGCAAGTCATCATAAAAAGTGCAAGTCATCATAACAAATGCAAAACATCATAAAAAGTGGAAGTCGTCATAAAAATGCATGTCATCATAATAAGTGCAAGTCATCATAAAAAGTGCAAGTCATCATAAAAAATGCAAAACATTATAAAAAGTGCAAGTCATCATAACAAATGCAAAACATCATAAAAAGTGCAAGTCGTCATAAAAAATGCAAGTCATCATAAAAAGTGCAAGTCATCATAACAAATGCAAAACATCATAAAAAGTGGAAGTCATCATAAAACATGCAAAACATCACAAAAAGTGCAAGTCGTCAGAAAAAATGCAAGTCATCGTAAAAAGTGCAAGTCATCATAAAAAGTGCAAGTCATCATAAAAAAATGCAAAACATCACAAAAAGTGCAAGTCGTCAGAAAAAATGCAAGTAATCGTAAAAAGTGCAAGTCATCATATAAAGTGCAAGTCATCATAAAAAATGCAAGTTATTATGAAAAGTGCAAGTTATTAGAAGAAGAAATAGTCATAAGCCAAGAGTTATTTAAGAGTTATTCAAAAGTAGATTTTTCTAAATTAGTTTAAGCAGCACTCACGACGAATGAGAGCTACACCATTTTTGTTTATATCAATCACGTGTGAAGTAGCCGAATTTTTCCCTCCACATGATCCTAGTATATACATCTGAAGTAAAAATTTATATAAATTAAGCGATATAAAAACATTTACAATTTATGTTTCAATTGACTTTTTTGTGTACAAAATTTCATTACACACTGTAATTTGCAATATCATTCTCACACACACACACACTTGCTATTTGTACTTTAAAATATGACAAATATAGCAAATGTATATCGCATAAAAATTAAATTATTATTTTTTATTTATACATTTTTTTATTCTTTATTTTTATTGTCTTTTTGTTATCATATTCCCTTTCATTTTGTTATTGTGTTAAACTAACAAATACTATTAAGGTTTGCTTGTTTGTCTATTTGTTTCTAATTCAAATTGAAAAATAGAATCCACACAGAATTCTATGAAATAACATCGAGTGAATGAAAAAAAAGTACGCAAGTTAAAACCGAAATAGAAATACATCTAAGAACCAAAACTGGATTAAATTTCATACCGAAACTCAATTATAGAATGAGTGAGCAACTAAATAAGTTATTGATACATGACATTTAAAAAGAAATAAGAAGATATGAAAAAAACATTGTGTACCTTTAGACAAGACACGTGTCCTTGGTTTTTTTTATTTCAATAATAAGAGAGCATGATGAATTTTTAGCCACATAAATATGACACTTTTACTTTCTAAGCTGTCGTAATAGCATGACATATTATAAAAATAATAAATACACTGTGCGAAATAGCTTAGCATTGATAGAGAATTCGGGTTCACTGAAGCAAATAATAGCCCAGTTCACAATCTCGAGCAAGTAGACTAGCAGCGTAGCATGAGCAAAATAATTGTACTCTACACCAACAAAATACATTGAAAATGCTCTCAAATACTCTCTTAATTTGCAAATGCTATAATGCAAGACCATTTGCACAGGATTGTGAATTGGGCTATTGATTTTAATGTTGATAGTTTATTTTTTGTAAAAGTAGAGGTTTTCCAATTCTCTCTTTTACATAATTTTTTCAAATTTAAAAGATATTCTCTGTGAATATATATATTATACATATACGAGGTTTGTTAAAAAGAGGGGAGTTTTAAAATTACGTTTGGCGCTTCCTTCGATTACTGACTTGGAACACTCGTCTCGAACACTTGTTCACAATGTCAAGGTGTTTACTTTGTTTGTGAGAGTCATACGTTTTTTTTTAATAGGTCCAGCCCTCAGGGGATACCCTTAAATGCAGAAAGGGATAGTATTGAGAAAACAAATGAAGAAAGATGAGAAGATAACGATTTTTTTTTAACCTTTTTACTCCGCCGAATAATTATTTTCCTACAGGGCCGAAGAAGAAGTTCGAAGTATGCAGAGGGTTCTGATATAAAAAAGTCTTTCAAGGAAGTTGAATAAAATTTTGTGTAAAAGCAGAATTAAGTATTCAAAAGCAATTGAAATGTTTGCAGTGGCATGTGGTGATTGTACTCTGAACCAGAAACGCAATCTTTTCCAAGAAGTTTGGGAAAATGTGAGCAAGGATGCTCGTCCTGGACTCTCCTGCACATTAAAAATCTCTGTTATCACATTCAACTAAGCCACCTAATAAGTGGTGACAAACACAATACACATGACCACTGATGATGAAAGGGTTGCGTCTTTCGAAAACAGCTGTTCTGCTCTGCTGTGTAAGTTGAATAACAAAAACTGATGTTGACTTGCCTTTGTGCCTTGGAATATTTATCATGTCTTTCTGAGATTTAAATTAAAATTTCGAACAATTAGTCTATAGAATCTTAATTCAATTTAATATAGAAATCAATGAAAATGTTGAGAAGGTACAGAAAAAAAAGTTGTTATAGAAAATCGTCCAATAGGTGGCCTCATGCTTTTTGAATTCTGTGCATGAAGCGAAGTTCGTTCCAAAACTTCTGAATATTTACTAAATAAACTGCCACCGTATCCTGCTTCGTTCCCGTGCTCCAGTTTTCTGAGCCCAAAATTGAAAAGACCCAAGAAGGGAGGTCGCTTTGTAACCATTGAGGATATAAAAGAAGCGAATTGATGGGGATCTTTAAAGACACATAAAAAAAAATGTGTATCAAAAACTGCTGCGAGGGTTAAATAAGACACTGGCACAATTGTATTTTATATAGAAGCGGATATGGTTTGAAAATGGCGAAAAATTTTATATAAAAATTATTTTAAAATTTTTACCATTTTTTTGAACAGACCTCGTATGTGTATGTTAGTAAATATATTTCAAACAAAAGGAATATATTTAGATTTTATTAACAATTAAGTGGCAGATGTTTCATTTAATTTGCCAAAATTGCGACACACAAACACACACCCACAGAGAGAGTGCGACAGAGAGAGAGAGAGGGAGAAAGTGCTGCATTTGTATAGCAATTGCATTTTTTGTCAGTAAAATGAAACTGTGGCACTTAATTGTGAATAAAATCAAGGTTTTAATGCAATATATTTCGCTTTATTAAAAAAGTAAAACAGTAATTTCTATAAATTTTTTTAACAAAAGGAATTTTACAAAAAAAAAAAAAAATCCTAAAGGAATGTCTACTGTTACAGCTTAGCCAGAATAATTAATAGAACAATTGGATTCAGCCAAATGCAACCATAATTTTTGTTTTATTTATTTATTTCAACAACTGTAACTTGTGATCAAGTGTTTTCTTTTCACCAAGTAATTTTGAACTCGATTCCCTTGTGTCATATGAGAAAAAAAATATCATTTACAAAATTTCCACATTTTTAATAAATTTACCGTTTTATTCGTGTTCCCAAAAAAAAGTTTTTTTCTTTATGTAACAAAAGTTATTTGATTGAGTCACGTTTTTGGAAAAAAAAAATATTTTAATTTTGTTATATTTATATGAAAGTTTTTGTTATAAATCTAATCTTAATATTAACAACCAAATATTTACACCTTGTTTTTTTAATATTTTTTACATGCCACTTGCAATACGATTTAGTTTATTTGCCAGAGTAAACAATTTAGTATTTTTTTCTTTTTCTTCTTTTTTTTTGTACTTTTTGAAGGGGGGAAACTTTGCCAACAGAGGTAACATGATATGAAAAAAAAAATTATAATAAAAATAAACGTATACTTAGACTTTTGCCAAGATACTCAATCATAAGACACTTGTGACAATGTAATAACAAGGGAAGGTTGCCTACAAGGCATATGTCGCTTCCAAAAGGTGCTAACCTGTTTTAATGTTCCTTTTTATTTTATGAGAATAGAACACAAATTATGAAAAATGGTGTACCCTGTTTGAATTCTTTATTGTATAAAATAATAACTTTAAAATGTCATCAACGCAATTATTATTTATTTCTAATATTGCATTTAACTATAGAATCTATATTTTTAATGGAATTTTACCCTTAAAAATATTTACTGCTTGGACCACATTATGCACAGTGGGCAGATGTGAAAAAAGAAATGGAAATATAATACTGCAATGCGATTTGTAATGAAATTTCATACAGCATTAAAACAGCTGTAGAGCTTTAATTTTCTATGCTTGCAGAGGTCAGAGCTACGAGAATGAAAGCTCGTTAGATTGAAATCTTTTCCACTCGCTTACCTTCACTTATGGGTTTATAAATTTCTTTTTGTACTTTATTTAGAAGCTCATATTGTCACGAAATATATTTTATTCTTTGTACTTTCGTATGCAAACAGAGAATATTTGCTTTCTAAAATATGAATGCATGGATTTTAGACGGTATTACGCCTTAAGCTATTTTCTTTTGTGATTTTTACTTACAGATGGCAGGCGAAATAAATTTATAAGAAACACAAAACAAAAAAAAATAGCAGCCAACCAAGCAAACAAATAAACACAACAGACAAAAGAGAACAGCAAGACAAACGCAACTGGCAAAAACAAACAACAACAACAAACCATCTTCGGCTTACGAGAGCAATAAGTAACATTCGAGTACGTTTTAACGCCTAAAAGCATACAAGCATCAACAAAACAATGAACGAACGTATGCGAGCAATAGGTATTTATTGTAAAGCAATCTAACGCATGTTTGCATATAAATTATTACATTTTGCCAACTTTTTCCATTCCATTTTATATTCCAAATGCTCATCCATTCATTTATTCTTTGCGTTTTTGGTTGAGCTGAACGTATCCTGAGAGAATATACGGTGCAGCACATAAGTCTGTGTACTTTTCTTTTTGAATGTCAAAACATTTCCCAAAAATATTGTCATTTTTATCCTAGAGCCAAGAGTATGAAAAACTATGTGTGCGTGTGTGTGTGAGTGTTTGTATGATTTTCCTTCAGTATTGGTTTAAGGTAAACATATGCTTAAGACATAAAAGATATTATTGAATTTTAAGTTTGATTTAACACACATACAAATATAATTATTAACACATGCACACACACACACACACACTCACACACTTACACACCTGTACACCTGTGTATGCGAGTGCTGTATCATTATTAAGCCAAAAATGAGTGGAAAATTGCTGTTATACAAAAATATTCTAAATAAAATATATGCCAGCAGTTACTGCATGAATGCTAAACTACTTGGCAGAGTTTAAGGTTCAACTATTGTATTTGTCAATTCCGAGCAGGTGCTCTATAAGAATTATATTGCTAAAAGCTAAAAGCTTAATTTTCCAAAAGGCAACAAAGTTGTTTAGAATAAGGGGCAGAGTATTTGAGCGAACGTGTTGTCAATACCCATAGAAGTGGCAGACAAGATTCTATTTACCAATAAGGAAAATAAGCCCCTTTATTCTGTAACTATTTCTCAACGTCACGTCAAGAGAATATCATAAATATGACGTTTATACACTTGTGGTCAACTAATAACCACTTCTGCCAGGTTGTGACTCTAAAGTCTTGGGTATGGCAAGAGGCTGTTAGAAGTTTCTAATTGCCAGACAAAATAAGTACAGAAGTGTCCTAAATTTGATATTGTCGTAAGGTGACGTTGACAGTCAGTTAAAGAATAAGGGGGAATATCTTAAAACAATGGTGACAAAAATACACATGAGTACTGCTGACGAAAGTGTAGGCGTTTTCGAAAACTGCTAATTCTGCTTTACTATTTAAATTGGATAGTTAAATTGATGTTAATTTTCTTTTCTACCTTGGAATATTTATGAATGTACATTAGAGCGTCTCTCCTTAAAGGCAAAAAAAATCTTTTTTATTGCCGAAAGTAGGGGTCGCCAAAATACATTTCTCGTTATATCTTCCACATTGTCAGTCGGATCTCAAAGAGTGATACATCGATGTTTTTGTCTCGAGGAGGGCAAAAGTAGTATTTACCCACCATGTCTCAGTTCCTACACCCACGTTCGACAAAAAAAATATATATTTCTTTTTTTAATAGTTCTGTTGGAATTATTGAAAAACTTCCTCAGCAAAAGTTTAATGATTTTTTGCGTGCTGTAATATTCTGATATTAGGGCGGCACATTAGGGTGGTAGGAACTAAGATCTGGTGGGTAGATACAAGAACGGTATATTTGAGGGCAATGACTATTAAAGCAAAACAAAAACATCGACATATCACTCTTTGAGATCCGACTATAAATGTAGAAGATATAATGAAAAATGTATTTTGGCGACCCCTACTTTCGGCAAAAAAAAATTTTTGTTCGAAATCACCTTGCAACAATGCTTTATATTCGGTGGTGTACAGCGAACTTTTTTTTCGAGACGCTCTATTGTACATGGGTACTGATGATAAAAGAGTAGCGGTTTTCGAAAACAGCCATTTTTCTCTGCTGTTAAAATTCTGAATTCTGAACTGATATTTGATTTTTTTTGTCTGTTTGAATATTTATCAATATACATGGGTGCTGATGATGAAAATGTAGCGGCTTTCGAAAACAGCTTTTCTGCTCTGCTGTGTAAATTGGATAATTAAAAACTGATGTTGACTTTTCCTTGCCCCTTGGAATATTTACCAATGGATACCGGGTACTAATGATGGAAGTGTAGCGGCTTTCGAAAACAGCTGTTCTGCTCTGCTCTGTAAATTGGATAATTAAGAACTGATATTTGATTTTTTTAACTGTTTCAATATTTATCAATATGCATAGGTACTGATGATGAAAATGTAGCGGCTTTCGAAAATAGCTGTTCTGCTCTAGTGTGTAAATTGGATAGTTAAATTGATGTTAATTTTCTACCTTGGAATATTTATCAACATACATGGGTACTGATGATAAAAGTGTAGCGGTTTTCTAAAAGAGATGTTCTGCTCTGCTGTTAAAATTCGGTAGTTAAAAAATTACACTGACTTCTCTTTGTCCCTTGGAATATTTATCAATAGACAGGAGTACTAATAATGAAAGTGTAGCGGCTTTCGAAAACAGCTGTTCTGCTCTGCTGTGTAAATTAGATTATCAAAATGATGCTGACTTTCGCTTCTACCTAGGAATATTTGTCAATACAAGGAGGTATTGATGATGAAAGTGTAGCGGCTTTCGAAAACAGCTGTTCTGTTCTACTGTGTAAATTGGATAATTTAGAACTGATGTTGACTTTTCTTTGTCCCTTGGAATATTTATCAATAGATGCTGGGTACTGATTATGAAAATGTAGCGGCTTTCGAAAACAGCTGTTCTGCTCTGCTGTGTAATTTGAATAATTAAGAACTGATGTTTGATTTTTTTTGTCTGTTTGAATATTAATCAATATACATGCGTAGCGGCTTTCGAAAACAGCTGTTCTGCTCTGCTGTGTAATTTGGATAATTAAGAACTGATGTTTGATTTTTTTTGTCTGTTTGAATATTTGTCAATATACATGGGTGCTGATGATGAATATGTAGCGGCTTTCGAAAACAGCTGTTCTGCTCTGCAGTGTAATTTGGATTTTTAAATTAATGTTGATATTCCCTTATCCCTTTTAAAGTTTATCATGTCTTTCAGCCTATCTATTTTAATTGAATTTATTATAACAAAAAAAAATAGTTTGTTATAAATACCTACACTATGCAATTAAAGTTTGCAAACATGGCCATACAAATGAATGGTAGAAATTGTGAAGTTTAAAATTTTACTCACATATAAAATTGTTGTCTGCTGGCAATTAATTATAACAAAAATCACTGACTCAGCTAAAACCTTTTCTTGTTTACACAACTATTTAATTAACAAGAATATTTAGTCATGCCTCAACTGTCAGCCAGGCGAGAATATCTTTCAACATTCGCCTAATTTAAATATTTAGGATACAAAACGTTTAAACAGCCGCAATTACAGCCACACATCCTACAAACTGCTACAGCTTCCACGTATAAATTACACTTACGCACTAGTATGAATTTATATAATTAATATGGCCTGATACTGAATATTCCTTCTTACATCAACAAATGCAGTGTATGGGTGCGTGTGTGTGTGTGTGTGTGCCTTTTTGTTCTTTTAAGGATAAATGTTTCTAAAAGGTTCTTTAAGACAAGTCAAACATGTGGATTAGCAAATAACGCTAAGCTACTTGTGTGCTCGCTTATGTTTGCGCATGTGTGTTTGTGTTTGTTCATTGTCTTAATTATGATAACATAATCATTTGTACGGCGAACTAATTAAATGTTCATATTTGAAACGTTTAAATATATGAGTAAAAGTAAAAACAAATAGACTGCAGTCATATAATTACAAGTGTATTTGTAGCAACTCACTCGCAAGCATTACACATACACGCATATACACACACACACAGCCACACTAACTGACTGAATTGTCAAACAAATGTTTGTAGACGAGGCCGACATGAAAAGTGTTTCAATGGAATTTCATTGAAGCGCTTTAATAAACTCCCTGCAAACTGTTGGGGAATATGAGCCCACGACTTGGGCATGTAGTAAAATAACTGCAAGTCTTTGTGTTTTAAAAGCCTTTAAAGATCGCTGGTGTCCTTTTTCTATTAGAGTTTTGTATGTCTACCAGTTCGTTAGATTAAACTATGACAATCTCATAATCGTATGAATATGTTGATTTTGTAAAGTGTGTTTGTTCTATGTGACTTGAAGAAACACAGCCGCCCTCCTTAAAACGCAATTATATTAAATTTAGTCTTAAGGCTAAAAAAAACAAAGTTTTAGCGGAGAAGAACCATGACATTTTAAACAAAGTCAATGAACTGCTAGGAGAAAGAGCACCTCCCAGTGGCTCATTTCTGACAAGAGAAAAAAATAGTGCAACACACACAGACAGCCGAACAGACGGTCCAAATAGCCGAAATAAATAAAAATTGAAGCGAGCAAAAGACCCATATTGCAGTCGCTAAATATTTTAAAAGTATTTTTAGCCTAAATAAGTGTAAAAAAAAGTTCCTTATATATAAAATATTTATATGCCCCCAAAAATATGCAGCAGTTTCTGGCAGACTGGGCAAATTTGAGGTTAGGAAGTAAATTGGCTGTCAAATGATGAAATGTCAAGAATTGAGCTGTCATCCTTTGACATTTATTTGGTAAAAAGCTGGGAAATTTTAACCATGGAACCCTACACTGTTTAACAAAAAAATTTTAATTGTGAACATTTATTGTTTGAAAAACGTAAGGAAAACAACGAATTTTTTCAACAAATTCATCTTTGGTGAAGGGTCCCATTTTCAATTAGACGTTTAAATAAATAAAAAAAATGGCTCTTATGGGGCTCACAAAATCCCCAAACAGCCAGAGGAAGTGACCGTAAAGTGCGGTTTGTGGTCAGGCACCATCATCGACCCGAATTTTTTCTCTAGGCTACCAAACCACGATAACCGATTTTTTTTTTTGCCACAATTGGCTAATTTTGACATCAGTGACCTTTGGTTCCAGCAGGACGATGCCACAAGCCACCCAGCCCGCCAAACAATTTAGTTATTGCAGAAGAAATTTCCCCGGTTGTTCAATTTCTCGATTTGACGATATCAATTGGAGGTCTCCTTCTGGCGACTTAAAGCCGCTGTAATAGTTTTTCTGGTGCTATTTAAGAGACCGGGTTAACGTGCACAAACCACAAACAACTGACGTTCTGAAAACTGCAATTCGGCGCTGCACTGACGAAATAAGCGATGCTTTTTTGCAAAATGTGGTCTAAAATTGTTTGAAAAGAAGGGACGTCTGCCCTTGTGCCCGACATTATATTTCATTATTAATTCCCATATTTCTATATTATATTGGTATCAAAGAAGCTGAACTTGTCAACACACAGTGTGTTTTTAAGCCAATTTACTTCCTAACCTCAAATTTGCCCTTATTTAGAATAAAAATACCTATTACATTTTTAGCCTTGGAGCTTTAGCGAGTTACGGAAACTTCTCTTGCAATAAAGACAAAAAACGGTCGCAGCACTTACTTTCTAGTATATAATTTCTCATTGCGAGCAAAAATAAGTCCTTTATCATACAGTCAGATCGCACTGTATTGAAGGTAATTGAACCAGCTGCTTTCAGTAGGGACACACACCCATCACAATTTCCCTTAAAATTCCATTTAAATGTTTGTCAATAGCGCCATAAGGTAATTTGGGCACATTTTATGTCGCAGATTTTTTTTTTTTTTAATTTTTGAAATTATTACTAAAGTTACGTTCACACCTGGCAAATATTTGTCCAAATAAAGGTGTAACCACTACATGCTAATGAAGAACCTTTAAACTCAGAGACAAATCGTTATTGTGGGAAATAGTTCCCAATACTAGCTGTGTTCCAGATGCAGCCCGAAACAACCCGAACTCGCCCAAAGTTACCCAAATGCGTTCCAGATAACAATTTTTGTGCAATTTTAAGAGAAAATGAGAGAGTAATTTTTTTCATTTCCTGTACAAAGTAGACTTGAGTCCAACTAGCTCATTCGCTCAGTTTTGACAAGAACCTCTGATCAAACCCATTTAAATTCCATAGGTTTGATCAGAGGTTCTTGTCAAAACTGAGCGAATGAGCTAGTTGGACCCAAGTCTAGTACAAAGTCTACTACTTCTTTGGGTAATTTTGGGCAAGAATTATATTATCAGCTGTTTTTTGTTTACATTTGAAAATAAAAAAGTAAAAAGAAAATTTACAAATAAAGGAAAGATGTTGTTAATTGAAAATTGGTTAAAAGTAAAATGGAAGATTTTTCAAAAAAAAAAAACTTGAAGTTGTTAGTACATTTGCGCATACTTGCCCCCAAGAATGATCAAATAAAGATTACGCCTTGCGCATGATTTACCGTTTGATGACGTATTTGTTCCCGCGAAGAGTTTGCCAAATGTTTATTATATGCAAAAGTAATACTTTCTCGTACAAAATTAATATTTTATGCTATATTTGGCAACTATTCACACAATTTACTCAGAGAGATTTCCAACAAGCAAATTAAATCCGAAAGTGCAAGGTTTGTGTTATATTTTATAATAAATTGTGTTATATCTTAAAATAAATATATTAAAATAATTATTAAATAACTAAAAGTGTAGAAAACTTATTAAAACTTGATTTTTAAAGCTCATAAACTGTAAACAAAAAATCTAAATTAAAGAGAACAAAAAGAGCAAACATGAAATGTGCAGTGGGCAATTACAAACAAAGTAACAGCAAAAAAACAAGTGAGAAATAATTGTATTAAAATGTAATATTTTTATCAAAATTTTTTTTGTTTTCAAAAAGCTGTGTCATTTTATAGTTTTCCAAGAGATGAACCTCAAAGAAAGTTATGGCTGATATTTTGCAAGCAAAAAAACTTGTTTTGAATGGGGAAAAAAGAAAAATAATTAGCAATTGCGTTCAATATTTATGTAAAGTAACTATAAATTAACAATTTGAAATAAAAAAGTGGAAAATAAAATTAAATTTTTTAAAATTGTTTATTATCAAATAAATTTAATTTGAAAAATCGCAATTTGCCCCACTGTCCTGTTTTTACAATAACATAATAGTTCTCCAACTGAATTTTATTAGCCAATCAGAACACATGTTGAGTGACGTCAGAGTTCCTTCATGCGCAGAAGAGTATTTCTATTTTAGCTTCTTGGCGTAATCTTTATTTTATCATTCTTGCTTGCCCCTTTGTTTAGTATACAAAAATGCTTTTTCAGATTACTGAACAACTTATGGACACATCAAGTTAGTCTGATGAACACGACATGTTACATTTACAATGATGCTAATCTTTCATTTCATGATGTTGAGCCTTAAACCACTAAAATAAAAATTAATTTAAAAAGTAAACAACACTAGTTTTTCAAAAAATATAATTATGGTTTTTTGCGTTCCAGCAAATTTGAGTAGATTTTGCACTTTGAGATAGTAATTTTCTTTTTACTCTCATTAGCCCAAACTTGCCCGAAATTACTTGGAACAGACCTAATATTGAAGTCTATGACACTGACATAATTTCAGAAATTAGTTATTAGTGATTACGATTTTTTGCAACAAATATTTGACACGTGTGAACGTACCTTTATAAAAACGTATTAATACATAGAAATTTATTTTGCGCCTAAAATAAACTATGAATCTAAAGTTTTCCCCCGCTATTCATAAAATATAAAATGAGTTTGAAATGTATTTTAATAAAATTTTCTCATACTAAATTTTCTTAAAACAGTTTTAAAAATAAGTTTTATTTTTTATGAATATGGGAGTTCATATGTAAAAGAAATTTGACACAATCAGTATTTTTCATAATTTTCTTGTTTAATTATTTGGTCTGTCTTTAAAACATCACGTATGTCAGTCAGTGAGCTTAATCCTACTCACTGAAGAAACAAGTAAATCGAAAGTTTGGCAACAAAAATACAAAGAAACTTAAACCAAACTCATATTCAAAGATAATTGTCATCTTGAATTCGTCATGGCAAAAGGAGTGTGTAGAAAACATTTGAACTAATTAAAGTTGAGTTTGTCAGCGGCAGCCGCAGCGACAGCCACAGTATCAGCAGTTGCAGCAGCAGCAGCAGTAGATTTATTGCATTAGCAAGCAGCCACTTGAACGAACTGATGCCATGACTAGAAAGAAAGCAATGCGTTTGAGTTTTTGCTGGCACAGGTGCTGCACAGACATGCAAACGAGCACAACATGATGTGGAAAAACTTGTGCTCTCATACGAGTGAGTGCAACAAATACAAAACGTACAAATAAAAAAGTTAAGCTAAACCACATAATTGACATTATTCTAGTAATTGTATGATAATTTAGTTTCTTTTTTTTGCAAAATTTCATGCATGCTCGGCAAACACGCATGCACACACAGTCAGTCTGCTGCAAACACGAAATTGTTGCAGGCAAACAAATTTTCTAGTCGCTTTCGGTAGATGGATTGAAGTGCGGCAAAAGAAAGTTAGAATTTGTTCAGAGGTAAACTACGCTTTCCATGTACGAGTGTACGACTGCCAGAGAATGTAACAGAGAATGTTTGATAATTTGCTAAACTAAATTAGCTTGATATTAGAAAAGTTTCGAATATGAAGATTTTTTGTTGTTGTTGTTTTGTGAAACAGACAGACAGACAGACAGATAAAGTTTTGAATCATTTTCTTTCATTTATATATCGAATTTTGCTGTTGGGTTCAAAATTTCTATGTGAAAGTTGCGGATAATTATGTTTCCATTTGAGGAGGTATTGAAAGGAAATGCATTATACAACAATTAAGTATTTTTTGTTGTTGTTTTATCATTGATATGAATTCACTGAAGCTAAGTTTTCTTCTATCACATATGCATATATGACGAAGTTAACGTAACCAATAATTTCCGGCTAATTTTTTATAATTTTATGAAAATATTTTTAAAATGGGCATGAGACTATTTGGTAAAAAAAATATATTATTAGAGAGTAGTGGGCCAAATATAGACCATCAGAGAACCCTTTCGTTCAAAATATAAAAAAACTAATAAAATTAAGTTTTTCATCAGCAAAATAATTTCTATATTTTAAATTTTGAAATAAATTTTTACATTAAAAGGTAATACAAAATTTTTCATAAATTTTTCTTCTAGCATAAACAGCTTCTGGGACAAAATTAAAAAAAAGTTCATTAAAACTTTCTTTCAAAAACAATTTTTTCAATTTTTTATAAATAATTTTTTTCATTTTTTAATAAATAATTTTTAATTTTTTTTTTATTTTTTTCATTTTTTAATATATATATTTTTAAATTTAAAAACAAATTTATTAAAACATTATTCCAAAATGAATTTTTTTTTATTTATTTTTTTATATTTACTTTTTTATATTTATTTTTTTATATTTATTTTTTTATATTTATTTTTTATATTTATTTTTTATATTTATTCTTTTTATATTTTTTTTATATTTCCATTTTTATATTTATATTTTTATATTTTTTTTATATTTACATTTTTATATTTATTTTTTTATATTTAATATTTTTTTATATTTATTTTTTTATATTTATTTTTTTATATTTATTTTTTTATATTTACTTTTTTATATTTATTTTTTTATATTTATTTTTTTATATTTATTTTTTATATTTATTCTTTTTATATTTACATTTTTATATTTATTTTTTATATTTATTATTTTTTTATATTTATTTTTTTATATTTATTTTTTTATATTTACTTTTTTAAATTAATTTTTTTTATATTTATTTTGTTTTCAAGTTTGTGATTCGGTTGAGTAAACATTGAAATATCAATTAAAAAATAAATTGAATTTAAAAAGAAAAAAAAAATTTTTTTTAAATTTTTATATTGAAAAATTGTTTTATTGTCGTTTCTAGTTCTCTAAAGTATTAAAAACAATAACACAAAAACCATAAACTTTTATTATTAAAAATACAATTGTTATTAAAACAATACAAATAAATAAATTCCTTTGAACAAAAACAATTTACATTGCTATCAGTATGACTGATGGTGATGAAAGCAGTGATCTTGATGAAATATGCTGGCAGGTAGTCGTACCTAAAGCAAAAAAACGTAAGAAAAGTGAATCGCCAAAAATATTTTTAAACAAAAGAAAAAATCCCAACAACAACATTAATGATAATGCATTTACTGCATCTACATCACACAACAACAACATAACTGCTCATGCTTTAAAAAATGCCAACAACAACGCAAACAGCTCTAAAAACTTTGAAACAAACAAAGCTACGACTGCAAGTGTTAATTTAATTCAGAATAATTTCAATATTTTAAATCAAAACAGTAGTCAAGTCAACGATGATGATGACGATGACACTAATGATGAAGATGAAGAAGCAAATATTATAGTTCCTAAACCTCCACCAATTTTCATACCGAATGTTTCAGATATTAGCGCAATGGTAAAAAGTTTTTCCAAATTGAAAGATGTTTTGTTCAATTATAAATGTCTTAGAGACGGTCAAATAAGAGTTATGGCAAAAAATATAATATCATACCGATCACTTTGTGCTTTTTTAAATGATAAAAATATTGAATTTCATACATACCAAACAAAACAAGAGAGATCATATAGAGTAGTAGTTAAAAACCTGCATCCTTCAACGTCAACTGAAGAAATTAAAAATGCTTTTGAAAGATTAGGACACAAAATAAGAAATATAACAAATATAAAAAGTAGAATTACTAAGCATGCACTACCAATGTTTTTTGTTGATCTCGAACCAAACCCAAATAATAAAACTGTATATGACATTAAAACAATTAACAATGCTATTGTTAACATAGTACCACCACTGAAAACCAAAGATATTGTTCAGTGTCATCGATGCCAGGAATTCGGTCATACCAAAACCTACTGTAAAAAATCAGTAAATTGTGTAAAATGTGGTCTAGGTCATCTGACGGCAGATTGTACTAAAACTGATAATACTCCACCTAAATGTATAAATTGTTTACAAAATCACCCAGCAAGCTATAAAGGCTGTATTGTATATAAGCAATTATTAAAGAAAAAATTACAACAAAATTTAGTCAGAAGACGTGACAACTCTAACTCTTATTATAATAATTATGAATATTCGAACATAAATAATGCAAGTTATTTAAATAACAATATATCGTACGCTGGAATTTTAAAGAATAATCAAACAAATTCACTGGAAAAGTTAGAAAAATTAATACAGGATCAGATAGAACTAACCAACAAGCTGTTAAACATGATGACAGTCTTAGTTACGAAATTATGCAACTAAATTTAAATATAGCAATATGGAATGCTAACGGGCTTTCCAATCATACACAGGAAGTAGAAATATTTTTAAAACTACATCACATTGATATAATGTTAGTGTCAGAGACACATTTCACAAATAGGACATATTTTAAAATACAGGGATATGAACTGGTTGTAGCTAATCATCCGGACGATAGAGCTCATGCTGGAGCCGCAATATTAATTAAATCTTCGATCAAATACGAAACTTTAGATGAAATAAGGGAATCATACCTTCAAGCTGCTTGTATAAAAATTACTTCAGATGTTAATGATATCGCTATTTGTGCTATTTATTTCCCACCCCGGTTTCCAGTAAAATGTCATCAGTTTAATGGATTATTCAGTCGATTAGGACCAAGATTTTTAGTTGGAGGGGATTTTAATGCAAAACATCAATGGTGGGGATCCAGATTAGTTAACCCTAAGGGAACTGAGCTTTATAAATGCATTACAAACAACAACTTTTCAGTATTATCCACAGGAAGTCCCACATATTGGCCCACTGATCAGAGAAAAATTCCTGATGTTCTAGACTTTGCTGTTTATTCTGGCATTTCTAATCAATTACTTCATATGACTCACGTTGACGAATTAAGCTCAGATCATACACCTCTAATAGTATGCTTTAATACTATCTTACAGTCACAAATATATAAGCACAATATAATTAATTCTAAAACTGATTTAACATCATTTGCCACTTGGATTGAACGGAATCTTAACCTTAATGTCTCCTTGTCATCTGCAGCAGAAATGGAAAATGCAATAGAAATATTTAATCACACAATTCATGATGCTGGTTTTTTATCTACCCCAAATCTTGTAAGTCGACAGAGAATGGATCATTTAAATCTCACATCCGAAATAAGAAATCTCTTAAGAGAAAAAAGAAGACTCAGAAAAATTTGGCAAATAAGCAGGAATCCTCGCGACAAACAAATCTTTAATAAAGCAGCAAAAGACCTTAAAATTGCACTAAACAATTGGAAAAACGATCAGATGGGTAATTTTTTGTATAACCTTAACCCTAATAGCAACAAAAATAATGAATTTTCTTTGTGGAAAGCAACCAAATATATAAAACGACCAGCTAAAAGAAATGTTCCAATTAAGGACAGTAACGGTTCGTGGTATAAAACCGATAAAACTAAAGCTGCAGCATTTGCTAATCACCTGCAAAACACATTTAAGGGTCATGAAAATACAGGTAATCATGATAACGAAGTAGTTGATTTCCTCAACTGTCCCTGCCCTATGGACTGGCCCATAAAATACGTATCTGTGAATGAAGTTAAAAGCCAAATCAACAAAATTAACTGTAACAAGTCTCCTGGCTACGATTGTATAGATGGAAAGGTTGTTCAAGCACTTCCAAATAAAGCTGTTATATTTCTAACGTCTTTGTATAACGCTATATTAAGACTTAGTTATTTTCCCACACAATGGAAATGTGCAGAAATTGTAATGATTAATAAGCCAAATAAACCAGAAAATATTGTCTCATCGTACAGACCGATAAGTCTACTGGTCGTATTCGCTAAAATATTTGAAAGAATATTTTTAGATAGATTAAAGCCAGTTTTAGACAAAATGAAAATTATTCCTGAATACCAATTTGGTTTTCGAGAAAAACACGGCACTCCAGAGCAATGCCATCGTATCGTTGCCTATATTCGAGATACATTGGAAAACAAAAGATACTGTACAGGAGTATTTCTTGATATTCAACAAGCTTTTGATAAAGTATGGCACGCCGGCTTATGTTTTAAGTTGAAAAAAATACTGCCAACGCCTTTTTATTTACTTTTAAAATCTTATTTAACAGATAGAAGTTTTTATGTTAAATACAACACTGAAATTTCTGAAATATATAGCATAAAATCTGGAGTCCCACAAGGCAGTGTCCTAGGACCAATTTTGTACACAATCTTCACATCAGATATGCCAGTTAATGATAATGTTTTAATCGCCACATACGCAGATGATACTGCTATTTTAACATCTTGCAATTGCCTGAATGATGCATCAAACACAGTACAAGCTCAACTAAATGCACTACAAGTATGGTTGAACAAATGGAAAATTAAAGTCAACACAGAAAAGTCAACTCATGTAACGTTTTCGTTGCGACGAGGCAACTGTCCTGCCGTTGTATTCAACAATATTAATATACCACAGAAAGAATCGGTTAAATATCTGGGTATCCATATTGACAGAAGATTAACGTGGAAAACTCATATTACAACAAAAAAACAACAGTTAAACATTAAAACAAAAAAATTATATTGGTTACTTAATTCAAAATCGAAACTAAGCTTGCAAAACAAGGTCCTTATATACAAAACAATATTAAAACCAGTATGGACTTATGGCATTCAGATTTGGGGAACAGCCAGCAATTCAAACATTGAAATACTGCAAAGATACCAATCAAAAACTCTCAGGTCAATTGTTAACGCTCCATGGTTCGTGTCAAATAAAACAATCCACAATGATTTAAACATACCACAAGTAAAAGATGAAATTTGGAGATATAGTCAAAATTATCTAGAAAGACTGAGTCAGCACGTGAACCCGCTAGCTATCGTTCTACTAGATGATTCAGAAGAAACAAGAAGACTTAAAAGGCACCACATCTTGGATTTACCGTTTAGAAAGTAACAATTTTTCATGATCTCAATATAACCACTTGTTTTAATTTTTCTTCTTTTTTTTTCAATTATAATTTCTAATTATGTATGTATATTTACTTTTATAATACAGAACATATGCCATTTACATTATATATAAATATGGATATCAATTATAAATTTTGCCATATGTTGTCCTCAATGGAGTACAACATAATGTTATATTAATTAATACATCAAATTTACTTATTATCCTTGGTTGGATAGATTGTAAATAAAGAATTACAAAAAAAAAAAAAAAAAAATATTTATTTTGTTATATTTATTTTTTTATATTTACTTTTTTATATTTATTTTTTTATATTTATTTTTTTATATTTATTTTTTTATATTTATTTTTTGATATTTATTTTTTTATATTTACTTTTTTATATTTATTTTTTTATATTTATTTTTTTATATTTATTTTTTTATATTTACTTTTTTATATTTATTCTTTTTATATTTTTTTTATATTTACATTTTTATATTTATTATTTTTTTATATTTATTTTGTTATATTTATTTTTTTATATTTATTTTTTATATTTATTTTTTTAACTTTTTTAATTAAATTCTTTTTAAATTTTTTTATATATTTTTTTTTTAATTGATATCAATTTTTGTTATTAAAACTATTCTCCAAAAAAAATTTGTTTATAAAAATTGTTAAATTTTTTATAATTGTTATTACAATAAATAAATATTTTACATAATTTTTTGTTATAAATAATTTTTTTTATAAATAGTTTTTTGAATTTTTTTATAAATATTTTTTTTATTCTTTTTATAAATATTTTTTGTAATCTTAGTTTTTTTATAAATAATTTTTCTTTATTTAATTAATTTTTTTTATTAAATAGGAATGCAAGTTTTTATTTATCGAACTTAATAATTCTGTTATTAAATTCTTCTTGTTTCTTGACCTCTTTTTAATTATTATTGTATTCTGATATTTTTGAGATTAAGGTCTCTTTATTTTAATTAAATTTTTAATTTTAATATTTCGTGACTTCTTCACACAAGGAGTGAAATATTAGAATATAATAATTCTATTATTAATATAGTGATTTTTGCTTGATTTAAAAATATATATTCAGATATACTTATAACTATAAATTTTTAAAAAATAATTTCAAAAACATTAAAAAAAAATTTGTCCATGAACATGTTTCTTCATCACATATAAATAATAATATTTCTTTGATCAATAATGTTGATTTAAGCTTTAAAATAAACTTCTTTTTGAAAACAATAGCATGAAAATTAAAAAAATGGCATTTCAATTTCATAAAAAAATAAATAAAATATGCTTTCAATATTCCAAACTAGACTTGCATAAACCTGTCCACGGCACGCACATGCCTGTCTAGTAACTGATTTCTTGCATAAACATGCCTACAATTGTGATATTCAAAATTTAATTGAAAATTTAGAAATTTGTTTTTCAAACAGGGAAAACTTTATTAATAAAATCCTACAAAATTACGTTTGAAAAAATTTTAAGGCTAAATAATAATTCATCAAGCGGTTAAAAACAAAATTACATGAAATATTTCAAGGCGGAGAAGGGGAATTTTTGTTATTAACAAAAAAATAAAAAAACACTTTCACTTTAACAAAAAGCATAAAAAATATGTCATTCTTGAAAACAACTTAAAAGCAAGAGAAGCTCTATCAATAAACATGTCATCACATTAATAATTTTTCTTTAGATGTGCAGGGAAAGAGAACGCGGGAAGAAGGGCAGATTTAAAAGTTTGAAAGAAAACAAAAGACGCTAAAAAGGCGTGATACAAAAGAATAGATTTGCAAGAGTTTTATCAAAAGTTGAAACAGCACATATTATATTTGATACACAAACATTTACAAGAACACACAGCGATTTGTAACAAGCAATGGAAACAGCAAATGTAATTGCTTATAAAATATGCAAACCACAATTCCAAGCCATTATCAAATACGTTTAAGCAACCAGATGAGTGGAAAGCAGCCAAAAATACCAATAGCACAAGCTGGAGTTTATGAAAAGTATAAGGCTCAAACGTCTGCTCGAGAACAGCATAAACAATATATCTAAATTTATATTAACTGTCAGTCAATAACTGACTTCTAACCACAACTCCAGCCAGCCACTGCCACCCCAACCAGCCTTTTCTGTAAATTATATGCCTTGTGTAGGCCTAACCTTAAGAAAGTAATCACTCAAAACTCAAACAACAATCATTCAACATCTATAACATACACTTATACACAGCCACGCACTCAAACCACACAGCCAGACACACACACACACGCACACATGCTCACACACGTAATAACATATTTCCGCTGTTCTTTTATAAACGTCACACCAACCAACATTAGCATATAAAACCAACAATCAAATCATCCAGGCATGTAGGCAGCATCCCGTTACACACACACACACACACACACACACACTCACACTCACACGCACACCCCAACAACAGATACAATATCTTCATAATGCATCATCGTCTGCCAGGCGGCTTATATGACTTATTGGCATTTAGCTGTTATAAGACTTTAAAGAAAAAAGAAAAATAAAAGGTAAATTGTCGGAAAGGGATTTTCAAGGGTGTTTGTTGCCATTTTACTTTCACTGCAAACAATTTCAAACTTGTTTAACGTTCCATTCCTGGCAGCAAACTTTTAGGTAGCATTTGTTACAACTTTCTCCCACACATCATTTTGGAATTAATAGATATTGATGTTTTTTATTTTTTTTTTCATGCATTAAGAAAATTTACAATAGAATTTCTTAGCTTCATGCAGCGTCAATAGAAAAAATATGTGGCCCTTTTGTAAGAAAAAGGTTCTGCGGAGTTGTTTTAAAGGGTCTTTTGTGTGGCGGAATATATGCCGGGTAATTACATCCGCTTCCTTTTATTTTCCACAAAATAAACTCTGAGGGAAAAAGATTTCCTAACCTCAAGCAGCAAATGGCTCAATTTTATAAAAGTCTTCTAGAGCACAGATAAATTTCGTATGTCATAAAGCACATCTGACTTAAATAAAATTTAAAAACTAATAATTTTTTTTTTTTGCAAAATATTGTTAAACCTTCTGATTTCAGATGTTGTGACAAGTCGGTAATAGTTTCATGGAAAGGAAGAAAGTTTAAAAAATCGAGCTCCTGAGTATTTTTAATTTTAAAATCAATATTTTTGTTATTCGTTTACTGAATCAGTAAGTAAATTATAAATTTATTTGTAATGATAATTTTTATAAAAAAATTAATTTTGGAATTTCTTAACTGAATCAATGAAACCAACTGTTTTCAATAGACGAGGGTCATTTTACTATAGGTAAAAAATCCGAAAAGTCATTAAAATGGTCTAGAATGATATAAAAAGTTTTAAACAAAAAGTTGCTATAAAATATTCTTTTATTCAAAAGAAGAAGAAGAAGAGCAGAGTAAAAAATTAAAATAATACAAAGATTTGCTCTAAGAGCCCCAGAATTCCCAAAGGAATTTTTCAAATTCCCAAAATTTACCTTTTTTTGCGAAATATTTTTCGCTAGACGAAACCAAAATATTATTTTATTCAAAAGAAGAAGAAGAAGATGAGAAGAAGAGAAAATTAAAATAATACAAAGATTTGCTCTAAGATCCCTAGAATTCCCAAAGGAATTTTTCAAATTTCCAAAATTTACCTTTTTTTGGGAAATATTTTTCGCTAGACGAAACCAAAATATTATTTTATTCAAAAGAAGAAGAAGAGTAGAAAATTAAAATAATACAAAGATTTGCTCTAAGATCCCCAGAATTCCCAAAGGAATTTTTCAAAGGCCCAAAATTTTGATTTTTCTGCGAAATATTTTTCGCTAGACGAAACCAAAATATTATTTTATTCAAAAGAAGAACAAAAAGAGCAAATTAAAATAATACAAAGATTTGCTCTAATATCCCCAGAATTCCCAAAGGAATTTTTCAAATTCCCAAAATTTACCTTTTTTGCGAAATATTTTTCGTATTTTTCGCTAGACGAAACCAAAATATTATTTTATTCAAAAGAAGAAGAACAAAAAGCAGAAGAAGAAGCAGAAGAAGAGTAGAAAATTAAAATAATACAAAGATTTGCTCTAAGATCCCCAGAATTCCCAAAGGAATTTTTCAAAGTCCCAAAATTTTGATTTTTCTGCGAAATATTTTTCGCTAGACGAAACCAAAATATTATTTTATTCAAAAGAAGAACAAAAAGAGCAAATTAAAATAATACAAAGATTTGCTCTAATATCCCCAGAATTCCCAAAGGAATTTTTCAAATTCCCAAAATTTACCTTTTTTGCGAAATATTTTTCGTATTTTTCGCTAGACGAAACCAAAATATTATTTTATTCAAAAGAAGAAGAACAAAAAGCAGAAGAAGAAGAAGAAGAAGAGAAGAGTAAAAAATTAAAATACTACAAAGATTTGCTCTAAGATTCCCAGAATTCCCAAAGGAATTTTTCAAATTCCCAAAATTTACCTTTTTTTGCGAAATATTTTTCGCTAGACGAAACCAACATATTATTTCATTCAAAAGAAGAAGAACAAAAAGCAGAAGAAGAAGAAGAGTAAGAAATTAAAATAATACAAAGATTTGCTCTAAGATCCCCAAAATTCCCAAAGGAATTTTTCAAATTCCCAAAATTTACCTTTTTTGCGAAATACTTTTCGTATTTTTCGCTAGACGAAACCAAAATATTATTTTATTCAAAAGAAGAAGAACAAAAAGCAGAAGAAGAAGATGAGAAGAAGAGAAAATTAAAATAATACAAAGATTTGCTCTAAGATCCCCAGCATTTCCAAAGGAACTTTTCAATTTCCCAAAATTTACCTTTTTTTGCGAAATATTTTTCGTATTTTTCGCTAGACGTTGATATTTGCCAAATTACTTTTTTTTAATGGCAGAAATATCTTTCTGATTGCAAAATGGCGATTTGACAAATTGGATCTTGTCATTTGCAATCAAAATAGGTGTGCGAGGTCTGTTAACAAATATAGGTAAATTTAAGGTTTTCTGAAAAAAATATGTATTTACTGCCTGTTCATCGATGTCGATAGCTAAAGCTAGAAATTAAAATAAAATTTTAAATCCCGATATTCTTATCAATTTCTCTGATAGTGATGCGCAGATTTTCCTTAACAAATTTTATTCGTTTTGTTAACATTTTCATCGGTTGCTGATGTGCTGAGGGAGTGCAGGGCGAGTGTGGTCTTCGAAAATTTTGTGCCAACAGTAAAATTTTTCTAACTAAATCCATTTTTTAAAAAAAATTTTAAGCAATTTCTTTTTTTGTGGCAGCAAAATTTTTAAATTCACTTTATATTTTGAACAGACCTCGTATTCAGTAGAATATAATCACATTCAGTAGAATATTATCATTAATAATTTTTCGCTCGAGATTTTTCCCTTTTCTCTAAAATTGCAATCATGACAAAATTTCCCGTGAATGATTTCAGTCTAAAATTAAATTCCCCTGATCGTGAATGATATTTTCCCGCGAGTTTTTTTCATTTTTCCCTTTAATTTATTCTCTTAGTTTTTGGTGGGGAAAGAGTAGAAAATGTAAGTATTTTCTATTATGATTCGAATATTAGAGTTTGCAAATTTTATTTTAGTTGCAAGAGTCGTTAATAAGAAACAAACTTATATTTTTTGCAACAAATCAATTGCCTGCGTCTTTGCAAAACTTGTTGCTCCAATTCTAAAGATTAAGAAAATTGTTAATTTGTTTTGCCTGGTTTTCAAAATGTATCCAAATTATTTGACTACTAAATATTTAGTCATACTTTTTTTAAATTTTTTTAAATTATTGCATAAACTTAAATTTTTCAACACAAATTTAATTTAATTTTTCATATTGTTTTCGGCTTCTTCTCCTTTTTCTGCATTCACTGAGAACTGATAATGTAATAATTTCTCAAAGGGAAATTCACGATACCATTTTTCCCTTCGAGTGGAATAAAAATTTCATATGAACAAAAATTGCCCTTGTTATTCTCGATAGGGGTGAATAAATATTGCAAGGAACAATGCGAATCAGCATCAATTGAATGATTCAGCTAACACAGTACAGCATAGCAAGAATTTCGGAAGTCGCTGCACTCCCATCATCAGTACCTATAACCATTTTTCATTGTCACCGTTAATAGGTGGACTATTTCAATATGACAATAGCTTTTATTGATAAAAAAAATTTATGAGCAAATGGCAAAGACAATTATTTTAAAACTTTGCTATACGGCAACATTTTTTAAGTAAATTTTTTTAAATATATATCTGGAATCATTTTTACAAAGATTCGGCTTTACATGAAAAGAGAAGCAATGGAAATTCGTAAATTCTTAGTCAAAACATTTCAAACACTAATAATTTATAAAAAAAAAAAACAATTAAAAAAGTTATATTCGACCGGGTCGAATCTTAAATACCCTCCAAATATTTAGTAAGTGAATTTGAAATGTTTAACTTGGTGGGACAGAGTTCCTTTATATAATATCGTACGTCAACGCCCACTAAAGGGGGCGGGGTTCAAAAATATACAATATCATGTTTTCCACAGACGAATGCATGGGCATTGCAAGACCGTCTTAGACTTCATCACTGATCAAGAATATACATATTTACTTTATAGGGTCCAATTCTCTTTGGAGGGTATAAAAACTGTATTTTGGCGGGGTCGCTCTGGCAAGGGCTGCGGGGGAAACATTTCACCTTTGTCATATAACTCTAAAAATAAATGCTTGGGATAATTATATACAAAATAAAATTTTTTATTTTATTTTATAGGGTCATTTACGGGGAAAAGGGGGAGGAGAGGGTAGGGCAGAAACAGGCGATCATAAAACTATAAAAATAAATGCTTGGGATGATTATATACAAAATTAAAATTCCTTTTTTTTTGATAGGGTCATTTAGGGGGCAAAGGTGGAGGAGAGGGTAGGGCAGAAACAGGCAGTCATAAAACTCTAAAAATTAATGCTTGGGATGATTACATACAAAATTAAAAAAAAATTGTATGTCTTTTTTTGTAGGGTCATTTAGGTGGTGAAGGGAGAGGAGGGGCTAGGGCAGAGGAGTACCAGGTATCGTCTCAGCTTCGTCTTTAAAGCTTAAAAATTTTATTTTTAAGGAATGTAAGCTTAAGTAAAACAATTTGTTAAATTTTTATGTTATTTTTGCATATAATAACGCCCACTAAAGTGGGCGGGGTCCACAAATAATTTTTTTTTATTTTATGCCTCCAAGTTTAAGGCGTTGGATAGTATTTGACATAAAAATATATCATTTGCTTAACAAAATAACCAAAAAACTTTAAAAATTATGTTGTTTTTTCTGGGTTGGTTTACTTTTTCTTAGGGGAACTTTTTTTCCCCCTTGCCCGATTTAGCCCATCTCCGAACTTAACCTGCTGTAAGCTTTAAGATATATTTATACCAAATTTCAAGAGTCTAGCTCTCTTCGTTTGGACTGAATCGTGATCTTCATAGACGGACGGACGAACTTGCTCAGATCGTCTTAGATTTCATCACTGATCAAGAATATATATACTTTATGGGGCCTGAGATGGATATTTCGATGCGTTACAAACGGAATCCAAATTCTTTTTTGGAGGGTATAAAAATGTTGATCTCAATGAAACTAATTTTTAAGCAGAAATTTATTCAATTCGACTCTTATGAATCTTATGAATTATTTAAAACTATGGTTTTTTATGTAAAATTTCCTTTCTTTTGTGAAATAAATAACTTTATAGTTTATGCTCGAGAAATAGAGTCAAGTTCCAAAAAAAAAAAAAAGTTCAAGCACTATACCATTATACTATCAAATATATGACGAAATAAGCGTGACCACTATTTTTTGACAAACCTTGATTTTATAAATTTGTGGGCATATCCGACCCGATAAAAGTCAATTCTGATTATGTATTCGAATTTTTACCAAATAGACACGAGTTGATTTTAAAAATGTTTCCTTGAACTATAAAATAATTAAAAAAGAAATTATTGGTTACGCTTATTACGTCAAATATTTGATAGATGTGAACGTAGCTTTACTATATGCCAAACGAATTAATATTCCCCAGAGTTATTTTCCAGTTTTTGTTTAAAATTCCAACTCCCTGAAATAATTGCCACGGCATTTGCTTTGTAGCAAATATCCTGTTCATAAGCCATTCCAATCCTTTTTAACAACAAAAAACACCATAAATGCTTTTTTCTGACATTTTGTTCAAATGACATTCTAACAATTTCTCCATAAAACCCCTTTAAATATTTGATGAAGTCATGTTTTTGAACATGTCGTTTTTTATTTAAACAGGTTTTCTTTCAAGTTTTTTTTTTTTTTTGGTTGTAAATTTTTGCTGTGATTAAGTTGCTATACATTTTCCGGCCCATTTTCTTTTAATTGCACAGAAGAAAATGTGGGAAATATTCATACAAAATCTTTTGAAGCTTTAAGTTGTTTATATAAATTAATTAAGAAAATATTACTTACTGTGTGTGTGTGTTAGTGAGTGTGCTGCTTTTGATTTAAGAGTTGTAAATTTTGATTTCTGTTGCCAGAATACTAGAGTTGTTACAGTTTCTATGCTGCTGTTACAAGCTGAAAAGATTAAAAGAAATACATTTAAGTCATTAACAAACTGCTGGATAGATTTTTAATTTTATTTCTATTTTATTTTTCTTAATCAAATTGTTCCAGTAACTTGTGTTGATTGTCAATCACTCACATTAAATAATATTTTTCTGTTTAACTCGTTTAAGTTTTTAATGCTTTAATCCTTTTCATTAACCCACCCATACACTGGCAGTGCAAACACCAACTCCACACTTAATGATGTAATTTAACAGTGATTGCATAAATAAATTAATTGCTTATTTGATGGAGAAGTAAAAAACCACCTACTTCTTGATATATTTTCATTTATGGGAAACAAAGAAAAACAATAAATAAATTAAATTAATATTTTCTGTAGACAAACAATAGATATTTAAATAAAAATTTATGACACAATAATTATGGTTTCGTAATGAGAACGACTAGAAGACAAATACAGGCATTGGCCACTCACTTATGGGCTACGAAGGAGGTTTGAGTTTCTTGCAAACAAAAGACATCGATGGCCAATATATCAATAGAATAAACAATACATTGAAATGAAGCGACTGACAGCCAGAGCTGGTGTATGTGTGTTTGTGTGTATAAGTCTGTTCGTGTGTGTGTTTATGAACAGATGTGTGTCCAAACTCAACAGGAAAGAGGAATAGAAAAATAAATAAATTTCAAACATGATTTATGAGTGACAAGTATTATTGATAAAATTAAGGCTGAGGGGAAAATATACAAGAATGTTACAACAACAACTGGGCAGGACTCTTTATTACAGGACAAATACCGGCTAAATTGAAAATAGCATTTGGTCAAGCAGATTTAAAACAGTGCGAACCATTAAAAATATGGCATAAAGTGGGTCGTCCTATGCGTACTCGTAGACCGATTTTTCACTCACTAGACTCGTTCGATATCATTCTAATTTCCACCTGGAAAGGATAATCCAAAATCTTTCGAATTATATATGGACATATAAATATTTTATCTAATCAGCTTTAGTGAAAAGTTATTTCCCCCATCTGTCACATTTTTGTCAAATTTTTGTCCTCATTTTTTCAAACTCTGAAATCTTTTACACAGTTTTTTTTTTCTGTAAAAAATAAATTAATTTAATTGAAACCTCAATCTCAGCAACGAAGATGATCAGTTTGATCCTAAAATGATCATGAGCGCCATTCTGATGGCTGAAAATCTTAACTATAAAGCGGAAGATTCCGAGTTCGACTCCACACTCAGTCATGAGTACGGTGTCGAATTATTCTAACCAGCATTAGTGAATGGTTGTGTTAGTTGTTGTCGTCACAGCACTGGTCACCGGACATAAATGGCAGCGGTTGATACTATCGTGTACTAAAGGACAGAGTAAAAGCAGAGTTGACAGTGCAGCCAACAATAGCGGAAATCTTGCCGAAGATCATTGCAAATGCAATAAAACGGAGTCAACAGTGGCGGCAGCTAATCGAATGATATTAAATTTTTCTCGTAACAGAAATATTTTTAAGGCCGAAAAAGATATCTATCATTGGAAATATTTTATTTATTTATTTAATTTTTTATTATTATTTTTTTTTTAAATTTATTTTTCCTATTTTTTTGCCTTTTTTTAATTTTTTTTTTTTATTTTTTATTATTTTAACTTTTTTTATTTTTCTATTATTTTCTATTCTTTTTTATTAATTTTTACTATTTTAATTTTTTTATATTTATTTTTTATTATTTTAATTTTTTTAATATTTATTTTCAAATTCTTTTTAATGTTTTAAATTTTTTTATTTTTTTTTTATTTTAAATTTTTTTATTTTTTTTTTTATTATTTTTTATTATTTTAATTTTTTAATATTTATTTTCAAACTTTTAATATTTTAAGTTTTTTTATTTTTTTTTATTAATTTTTATTATTTTATGTATGAATTTTTATTAGTCGAACTTTGTAATGTGAATTGTTAATTTTTATTATTTTAATTTTTTAATATTTATTTTAAAATTTTTTTATTTCAGTCTTTTTAATATTTTATTATTTTAGCTTTATTTAATTTTTTTTTATTATTTTCTTATTATTTTTTTATAATTTTTTTATTCTTTTTTATTAGATTTTTATTATTTTTTATTATTTATTTTATTATTTTTTTATTTGTTTTTTTTTATTTTTTTATTCTTTTTATATTATTTTTTTTATTTTTTATTATTTTAATTTTTTAATATTTATTTTTAATTTTTTTTATTTCATTCTTTTTAATATTTTATTATTTTAGCTATTTTTTATTTTGTTATTATTTTCTTATTATTTTATTATAATTTTTTTATACTTTTTTTATTATTTTTTTTTTTATTTTTTTATTATTTTTTTATTATTTTTTTATTATTTTTTTATTTTTTTTTTTTAATTTTTTATTATTGTTTATTATTTTATCATTATTTTAATTTTTTGATATCTATTTTTTTATTATTTTAATTTTCTAATATTTATTTAAAATGAAATTTATTTGTTGGTGGTTAAGCCAATGTCTATATGCATTTCATTGGTGCTTTACCAAATCGTCAGTAGACTTTAACCACAGTTTTGAAAAGTTAAAAACCTCTTATCTTATGCATATACTTCCGAAAAGCATCTGAGAATTCACAACTTGTAAATTACAAACTATTTTCAAAAATAACAACAGAACAAGAACATAGGATTGCAACTCATACAAAACTAAACCAATTTATTTGTTGGTGGTTAAGCAATGTCTATATAGACATTGCTTAACCACCAACAAATAAATTTCATTTATATATAGTAGTATTGTGACAACAATGTGTCAAATAAAAAGATTTCATAACAATTTATTTAAAATTTTTTTTTTACATTCTTTTTAATATTTTAAAATTTTTTTTTTATTTTTTGTTTTATTTTTTAATTTTTTTTTTCTTTTTTATTTAAAATTTTTTTGGTCTTTAATTTTTTTTCTTTTACTTTCATTTTTTAATATTTTTTTTTTTATGTTTTTTTATTATTAAAATTTGTATGATTAATTTTGCGCCACCTACAGGGTGATGAATAATAAATGTTATTTAAAATGACAGAACTAATTTTATTAAATAAAATAATTATAAATATTTAAAACTATGCAAAAAGATGAAAACGAAATTGAGTTCTAATTTTATGTATTGAACGTTACTTTTCAATCCATAATTTTTATTGCTCTACATGTATTGCTTTAAAAACTGCCAACTTTGGGAACGTTTAAATTTTAAAATAAATAGTGTACTTACCAAGATAAGAATTTCCTATTCAAAATCAGATTCAAATCTGGAATCTAGAAATTATTTTTTTTAAAGAATTTTATTAAATTCAAATTACTTACTATTAAGAGCGGAAGAGCGGGCTCGAAATCAGTACAGATCTCTTTTACTAGTTTGGTGATTATAAAAATATATTCTAATACAGTAATTTAAATTTAATAAAATTATTAAAAAAATAAATTCTGGTTAGTAGATTTGAACTTGAGGCTGAAAAAGAAATTCGTATCTTAATAATAAAAATAACAAGTTCGAATAATAATATTTACATTCAAGTTTAAAATTAATTTATTCAAATTCCTATTCATCAATACGTTGGTATTTTTATTAATGGAAGTTTTAATGTCGGTGAGCCTAAGTGATTGAGCTGAAAATTGAATTAAGCACTTAAATCCAGGACTTTTAAATAAATAAAATATTTCGTTTAAATGTATGCAATTTCTTGAAAGGGGTTCATAAGTTTTCTGTTGGGTCTTCAAATTACCCACCTTGACTGTTTTCCTATCAATTACCGACAATTGAGCTCAAAACTTACACATGGGGTTATAGCCAGGACCTACTTACACACACACACGCGCTCACAAAAATCACTCATGCAAGTACCTGCATGTCTATAGAGTGCTGCTATTAGCACACAACCACCCACACACACACACACATACACAGACATAAACATTTATTCAATTGAACATTTCTTACATTCACTTTATATTATATTTAATTATTGTAAAAAGGACATGACAAGACATGTAATTTTTGTTATTGAACTGAATTTAAACATTTACTACAGCACTCAGTGCGAGGTCGGATGCAAAAGAAAACGGAGTTTTGAATGTAAAGATTTCATATAGTATTTCAAACGAGGGAGGCTTTGAACGATTTTTTTTTTTTTTTTTTTTTTTTTGAGTGAAACAAGTATTCAAAATTATACAGCAAAAATAACAAAATTTTTGATAAATCGTATTTTCTACACGTTGAAAGCCCTTAGAAAACTAATAAATCATTTAAAACTAATTATGCAAATAAGCCTCGTTTGCGTAGTCGAGAAGACGGCGGCAAGCAAAGAAAGCAACGAAAGGACGAAACTGAAAACGTATCAAAAGTATAAGCAGTGAAAACAAAAGCCCAAAGAAAACCATGTAGAAACATTAATTATGCATTAAATATGTGAATGTAAGTGAATTCCTTCCTTCAGGTTGTATAAGTATGTGTGCGAATATAAGTGGTTGCCGCAAAATATTTACACCATTTACACATTGTTCCCATGTATTATATCATTACGTGCGTCGTATGAGTTACGAGGGCAGGCTACTTATTATTGTAGCAGTTTCGGGAGTGACAACAATTACACTTACAATAACAACGAACAGTACAACTACTTTTTTTAAGTATCAACCCTCGTACACTTATATAAAAGTTTTGACACACACACACACCCATACACATATAAAGTAAGGTAATGAATCAATAAAATGTGGCAATTAACAAGGTTACGTCTGTATGTTGTTAACAACAACTCCAACATGACGATGAACTTATAAATATTTAAGATGTGAGAATATTTATTGTATGTCATGCATGCATGCATGAAATGACATTTAACAGTACAAACAGTAAACAGTATTGCAGCAAGTAGCCTTGGAGTTCATTGCGAGCAATACAAACAATGTTAAGTAGTCGGCAACTACTTGTATTTACGTACAAGGTTTCAAATGTCTGCCGGTTGTTGGTGTCAAGAAGTTAAAGTTTTGCAAAGAGATGGACAGCCATTTCCTTAACAGAAAATAAAATTTTGCAAAAAGTAAGTAAAAGTAAATCGGGCCCAAAGAGCTATTTCTTTCGTCCAGAAATGAAAATTAAGTGAAACTAAATGATAATTAAAAAAATATGTTAATGAATACGAATTACATTCGAGCAAAATGGCAACCTATTATGGGAGGGAAAAAGAAACGTTGTGATTCTGCACCTTCAGCCTAAGTTTTGTTTCAAAAGTGTAAGTAGTGAATTTAGAATAAATCCAAGTTTAGTATGATTTAAAATGAGAAGACTTGTATTTTTTAATTTAATAGGAACGGAAAACAACTGTATTATTAAATGCTGTTGCTTTACACATTAGTCTTGTATAGAAGTATAAGACAAATTTTTTGTAGTACATTCTAAAGTATCTAACCGTTCGCCCGTATAGAAAAAGCTCACGTTGTTTGAAAGGCATTATTGTGTAGATGTGCACAATGGTAAAGTATTCCCATTGTAAGTCCGACTAAAAAATATATTAACATAAAAAATATCAGAGAACTTGCCAAACAAAATTTAGAAATTTTTTATTTAGTTTTATTTTTTAAATTAGTTCAGTTTTTTAGCTATTTTTTATTTATTTATTTTTTTTTTTTTATTTTTTTATTTTTTTTTATTTTTTTATTTTTTTTTTTTTTTTTATTTTTTTATTTTATTTAATTTTTTTTTTATTTTTTTTTTTTATTTCTATTTTCTATTTTTTAATTTATTTTAATTTTTATGCTTTAATTTATTTCTATTCTTTTTAAATTTATTATTGTATTCTGATATTTTTAAGCTTAAGGTCTCTTTATTTTAGTTTAATTTTTAATTTCAATATTTCGTCACTCCTTTGTGTGACGAAATATTGAAATTAAAAATTAAATTAAAATAAAGAGACCTTAAGCTTAAAAATATCAGAATACAATAATAATTAAAAAGAGGTCAAGAAAGCAGAAGAATTTAACTTTTTAAATTTATTTGTATTTTTTTTTAATTTGATTTTAAGTTTTTTAATAAATTTTTATTTATTTTTTTATATAGTTTTAATCATTTTTATTTTTTTATATTTTTTTACTTACTTTTATTTTTTTAATATTTTATTTTTTTATTTATTTTTTTTTTTTTTAATTTATTTTATTTTTTTATTTATTATCTATATTTTTTATTTAGTTTTTAATTATTTTTTTTTTTAATTTTTATTTCGCTTTGCTTATTTCTACTTTTCAATTATTTTTATTTCTCTGTTGGATTTTTTTTTTTTATCTTTTATTTATTTTTTATTTTTTTATTTTTTATTTTTGTTTTTTATTACTTTTTATTTATATTTTTTTTTTGCTATTTTGAAATTTTTTTTATCTATTTCTATTTATTTTTAATTTATATGTATTCATTGTTTTTTATATTTTTTTTTTATTTTTTTTTTATATACATATATATTTTTATTTATGCTTCTTATTTATTTTTATTTGTGTTTTTTATTTATTTATGTTGTTTATTTATTTTTTTTTTTATTTATTTATTTTTTTTTTATTTATTTACCGCCCCTCTTACGATATCAATTTCCTATAAAAAAAACGATATCGAGTGACATTTAATTAAATATTAATTTGTGGTACACTTCTTGTATGCTATCGTTGAATCAAAATGATGAAACATATATGGTTTAAAAGATATTTTTATATAAATATGCACAAACATATACATTTTGTATATAAATACACCAAATTTTTTTAAGGTACATTTTAAAATATGGCATCGTCCTACAACACTGATTAAGCATATATTATTTAAAACTTACTTTCATGCAGATATAAACAATATAAACATAAATTCTTAGCATAAACAATACAAAACAATTTTCCTACCCAAGAGCTAAAAGTGCAAATAAATTTTTATTAAAAAAAAGTTCTTCGTTTATAATTTTATTTGACACACTTTTCTACTTAAAAAATTGCTTTCCATTATCAATTAGCCGATAGTAGTAAACGCTAGAAAAAAAAACGGAAATGACATGCCAAACAAATGAATAATTTTCTTTTGAAAGCAGCCACAAAACAAACAAGGACATTCATTAATCATACATCTAAGGACTTTAATAAATAAATTATATCGCTTTGTCCACATGTCTTCAATACAAACACACACATAAACACAAATATATAAACATGCATTTATAATTGGGGTTTTCACACTGTAGTCATAAGTCATAAAATAATAGCACGAAATATATGACCAATGTGAACAACAACGTCTTAACTTAGGCTGCTATTCCAAAACTTCGAATCAGCTGATAAGCAAACTGACTTGATATGAGCTGAATAAATTTGTTTTGACGGCGCCAAACGGAAAAACGTTCAGTGGCTGCCAGTTACATAAGTTAAACGAGAAAATATTTTCATTTGCTTATATTCAGATTTTGCGATTTAGATTTTTTTTTTAATTTTTTTTTATGTTATAAAAATGTGATTTAGTGTACATATAAGTAAAAATAATTTTTTAGCCGTTTTTTA
The DNA here is from genome assembly GCA_951800035.1 of Linnaemya tessellans. Lineage (NCBI taxonomy): Eukaryota > Metazoa > Arthropoda > Insecta > Diptera > Tachinidae > Linnaemya > Linnaemya tessellans. The sequence goes on from OX637533.1 coordinate 6,058,212, forward strand.
GTCGTGAATCATATATAAGTAACGGCGGCAAATATATACTATCGCCGTCTCGCCTAAAGATTTTCAGCCGTTCAACTCAGAACTCTAGAGCTATTTTATGACAAACCAAAAACATACCTGAAAGAGTGCTATTATTTTATGACTTTTTTTGTATGCAACACAACAACAACTTTTTTTCAGCTGGTCTAAAATATTAAGACTTTATTACAATATGACTAAATAGCACATAGTGTGAATACCCCAAATATCTACATGGTTTTATGACTTAATCTCTATGGGGACTTTCGCTTTATCTAAACTTGCATCTCTTGGCTTATAAGGCTCATTCGAAATTATGTTAATTGATTTTTAAAAATAATTTAAATAATGGGACAAAAAACGTGTCATCAATTGTCATCAGTTCGAGTGCGGTGAGGTGTACAAATTATTTAGAACACAAACGTTGTCTTCACATATAAATAAATGTACAAAGAGACGCATGCATTTGAATGATTTTGATAAATGATATTGAAGTAATTTACAAAATGATTAATATTTGTTGTAACAGAAATTTACAATTAAAATGTGACGTTCAGGCTTTATGTATTTTTTTTTTTGTCGTCTTTTGCCGCGTGGCAGGAATAATTATTATATTGATTATTTTGTAATATTTTAATGATTCCCCAGGCAGTGAAATTCTGAAATCAATTACCATGATTATAACAGATCTATTAATTTGTTTGTAGTGGTTAATGCAGGCAACGAGTTGTTCAGGAAAAATATTATAAATTCTGTGCACTAAATAAAGAAGGAAAGGCACGTGCAAGTGTGACCAGATTTTAAAATGTTATGCAGCAAAAAGAAAAGAGCTAAAAATGTTATTTAAATTTTAAATACAAAATGATTAACATTTTTTGTAACAGAAATTTACAATTAAAATTTTGTTTGAATCTTTTTGTATTTTGTTGACAAATAATTTTGTTTCATAAACAAAATATTTTTTCATATCAAATAAAATAATTAATTTCCTGAAGAAGTCAGACAAAGGAGTGACGATATATTGAAATTAAAAATTAAATTAAAATAAAGAGACCTTAAGCTTAAAAATATCAGAATACAATAATTTTAAATACAATTTTAATAAAATTTAGCAATTATTTTTTTAATATAATAATTTTAATATTTAATATTATTTATTTATTTTTATTATCTTATTTAGTGTTTGATTAATATTATTTCTTTGTAATATGAGTGAAGAAGAGTTTTATTAATAAATAATTTTAAATTCTTGCTTAAAGTTAAATTTATTTATTTTATAAAAACTTCTCTTACACTGCGGACCAGCCCCAGAAACTACAAGGCAGTTCGTGTAGTTGGTTTTTAACACTTATAACACACAAGCAGACACTTAGTCATCATATTTATACATTTTTTACTGAATATAACAAGATGTTATAATAAAATACTTATTTTTTGATATTGTAATAAAGGGTTATTAATTTAAAGGTTTTAAAACCATCTATCTTCATCTGTTTTCCCAATACTATATCCTCTATTTTAGTTGCGGTGCAATGGACTGTGTGTGTCCGAACTAAAACTGCTGGGGCGAACTAAAATGAAAAACTCCGATCTGGCAAGGCTATCAGCTGTTAAATATCTGTCAGCGGAAATTTCATTTATTTAGAGAAATATTTGCGATTTACGAACATGAATTAATTACCGCAGGAGGTGATTATAATCCTCCTATTCGACGTATTGGGCCAGCAGGCGACAAAATTATAAAGAAATTTGAAGAAACTGGAAGCGTTACGGATGTGGTCGGGCCGTATCATGACAGCAATGTACGCACTGTCGAAAATGTTGCTTCTCTTAATCCGAATTTGTCGGCTTAGCAGCATTCTCAGCAATTGGGCCTACTGGACGGCTCATTTTCCATTGAATTGGCATCTCTATTCATACAGGTTTAATTCATGCAACAACTAAAACCGGCTGACCATTCACAACTCCTAAGATATGGTCAAGGGGTGGTAATTATTCGAACAATATTTTTTTACAGCGATCAAGCTCATTACTCACTCAGAGCTCATGTTAATAAGGAAAATTGTCACATACATCGCTTATTGAACGAAAAAGTGACGGGGAAGAGTCAAGAACAAAATTAGTGTGAGGTGCGCATTATTGTTTGGAGGTGTCACTGTGTCGCACTTGTCGAAAATTACGCTAAAAAAATGGGCCACCATCAATTCAAAGCGCCATGGACGTTTTTTTTTTTTTGCCTGCTATTGAAGATTGTGCACAACAAGACAGATTTTGTGGGGTTTGCGTGAGGACGCTCAATTTCACATTAAGGCGACATTGACAAGCCACTAAAACCATGCTATATGACGCCGTTAGATTTTTTTTGAGAGGCTATGGGTCATTCCCTTAAGGGAGCAACAGCTGAAAACCAACAGTCGTCAAGTTATTGCCGACATTCCTCCCGAAATGTATTCATCGCCGTTCTCAGCAACTGGGGTTGTGTCCTTCTACTTTACGCACGATTTTTTTAATAGTTGAAAATTGGTGTTCCCGATGGCGCCTTCTACGCCTCAGCCGTGGCGCCCACTTGGCAGAAATCATATTTAAACATTAGTTTCACACAATTTTATTTCAAATAAAGCCCATTTCAATGATATTAAAAATATATTTGCTTGTATTATTATGGTTTACACTTGTCACTCTGCAAAAAAAACACCCTTTATTATTGTACGAATATCATTAGAAGAAAACCAAAGAATCGAATTCCTTGCAAAATTTTTGGTATGAGTTTACAAAATAAATTAAAGCAAAAATATTATTCCCCAAACTGCAATTATTTACTCTTCTCCTCAACACTTTACTAATTCAAGCGATAACGTCAGACAATATTAAAGAAGTTCTGCGTGTATGCGAAAGTTTGCGAGTGTGTGCCTGTGTGTGTGTGTGTGTGTGGGTGTAAGTGGTTAACTCTGGCAATAAAATTTGCGGTTGAGTAAATGAGGTCAATTAAAAACTTATTAAATGCATACAGACATTTTCACATCAATGTTTATGTGGAAACCACAAAAATAATATTTAATATTGCATTGAATCGTTGCAAGTAGGAAATTTTTGTCGAGTGGTGTTTTGTACACACAATCGATTTGTAGAGATAGAAATTAACCGGTAATTGTAGAGATAAAGAGGGATTTATTTTTTATATTGTTTTTATTTATTTATTTTCCTTTTCTTTTTTTTTTTTCTTTGCAGGGACCGGAGGGAAGATATTTAATAAATGATTGCGGTGGGAAATAATGAGGGCAAGTGCAAGTTATTAACTTGTAAACACTTAAAAAAAAACTATACATGTAATTGTTGTATCCTTACATTTGCTGTAACGTCATACAAACAAATAAGGATACGAAAATATTAATTCATTTAATGATTGTAATTATTAATTTTATTGTACATGAGAGTGCAGGTGGGTAATGCTCAGGTATTTGCATGTGCAGGTGTGTGTGTCTTTTTATTCTAAGAAATGTGTAGTAAATTGCTTGAAAATATGATATTCTTATTGCTATAAATGACATGATTAAACATGATTAAACATGATTTATGACCAAATAATTGATTTCTTGCTTTTTCCGCTTGTCTTTTAAATTAAGTTTTCTTTAATTGTATAAGTTAAATATCCTTACATCCAAAAGCACATGCCTTAAGAAAGATGACTGACTGTAAGTCTTACCGATATTGGGGTCACCTCCCAAATTCTAGCTCAACTTGTGTCTACCTGTGGGCGTAACAACATTTACACACGAACCACAAATTTAAAACAACAAAATTTTTATCAAACCACTGATTTGCTAAATGACAACCCATGTCTATATTAATTCTCAATCCACAATTTGCCAGCCATATGCTTAATTAATCGTTTATTAACATCGATACATTAATAGATATTTAAGGAAAATTAAATTTAAACATTAAAACCACAGCATCTATTCAATTCTCATATGTAGGAATTTTTAATTTAAACATTAATTGCAGCCATAAACTATATTGACTCTAAATTTACATTAATATTTAGTTTAGCTAGAATCTAAAGAAAAGGAAGAAAGAGGAAAAAACAGACACACACATACAGAAAATTTATTCATAATCTTTACTTAACATGTTTTAACATAAAAACATACAATTTTCTGTGTACGAGAGTATGTCGTTTGCTCTCAATGAACCAACTTAACAATAATTACAAGATTTTACTTAACAAGTAGTTTATGTAAAATCAACAGCAACAACTCCTAGAAACAACATGAAAATCCTTAAACAACATCAATAAGTATGGACCAATAACAGGCAGAGGACACATCATATGAAGAAAATATTATTGTAGAAGATGTTTGACGATGATGATGATGATGATGATGATAATGATGGTGATTATGCTCCTGGTATGGACAGTAGCAAAAAAAAAAAATTTGTGTGTACAACTAGAAGAGTTGTCGATTAAACAATATTTACAACGAAGAACAGCAGCAGCAGCAACAACGCCAACAAGACAGAGTCAACAACATGATTTAACATTAAGACTAAAATAAACAACATTCTCCAAAGATACAAGAAGAAGAAGAAGAAGTAACTGCAAGGAAGTCAGTCACTTGCATAAAGATATTCTTTGGGATGGCATGGCAAATGAATAAACTGCAAGAAGGTGTATATAGTTGGGCAAAAATAAGCTTGCTTATGCATGTTTATGCAGGTCTTTGCATGTCCTTATTGGTTTCAATATATGTATGTACATGAGAGTAAATATTTTTGGGTGTTTTTGCTTATTATGTGTGTTTTTCAGTGTCTTCTTTTTGCTTTTGGGGTTCCAGCATTTGTTTAAGTAACAGGAATATTATTTGTAATAAACTGGTAAAATAAATTGCAACACACATAAATAAGCCGTACAAGATCTAACAGCAGTGTCGTTCAAATGTTTTGTTTATCTTAGAGTTCTGCTATATAAAGGAAACATATCATGTGTAATTTTTAAATTTTAATTTAAGTAACAATATGGAGCTTGAAGCCTTTTTTATAAAATAATAACTTTAAAAACTTCTATTTTTATTTTTCAATTTTTCGGTATCCTGTGGATATCTTCTTCAGGATAACAATTGCTAATATTTAGTTAACAATAACAGAACTTTAAAAGTATAGAATATTAAACATTTTTATTGTCTTGTATTTTTATATAAAATTAATATGATTGAAAATATTTCTGATGACTTGCACCTTTCATAATAACTTGCAATGTTTATGATGACTTGCACTTTTTATTATGACTTGCACTTTTTATTATGACTTGCATTTTTTATGGTGACTTGCATTTTTTATAATGACTTGCACTTTCCATTATGACTTGCACTTTTTATGATGACTTGCATTTTTTATGATGACTTGCATTTTTTATGATGACTTGCACTTTTTATGATAACTTGCACTTTTTATGATGACTTGCATTTTTTATGATGACTTGCACTTTTTATGATGACTTGCTTTTTTTATAACGACTTACACTTTTTATAATGACTTGCACAATTTATGGTGACTTGCACTTTTTATGATGACTTGCACTTTTTATGATGACTTGCATTTTTTATGATGACTTGCACTTTTTATAATGACTTGCACTTTTTATGATAACTTGCATTTTTTATGATGACATACATTTTTTATGATGACTTGCACATTTTATGGTGACTTGCACTTTTTATGATGACTTGCATTTTTTATTATGACTTGCACTTTTTATGGTGACTTGCATTTTTTATAATGACTTGCACTTTTCATTATGACTTGCACTTTTTATGATGACTTGCACTTTTTATGATGACTTGCATTTTTTATGATGACTTGCACAATTTATGGTGACTTGCACTTTTTATGATGACTTGCATTTTTTATGATGACTTGCACTTTTTATGATGACTTGCACTTTTTTATGATGGCCTGCACTTTTTGTTATGACTTGCACTTTTTATAATAACTTGCACTTTTTATAATGACTTGCACTTTTTATTATGACTTGCACTTTTTATGATGACTTGCACTTTTTATGATGACTTGCACTTTTTATAATGATTTGCACTTTTTTCCTTACACTTTTTTTCTGTTACCTTTTCACATTTAAACCGCTTAACCGATTTAGATGAAATTTGGCATAGAGATATTTTGAGGTCCGAATAATAACACAGGATGGTTTTTGTTTTTGGAAATTATCGTATTTAGTGGTCAAAGGTGGTCGAAATTTTGTATAAACATATGAAATTATTAAACTGATAACTAAGAACGTTTTAAACTTTGCTCTAGTAAAAATACAACACATCATTGTCATAACATACACATGAGCAGAAATTTCACATATTTATTCTTCGTGGACAAAGTCTCGTGTAAAAGCTAGTATTCTACAATTTTTAAACTTTTTATTTTAATAATTTCGAATCGTTTAAAATTTTTTAGAATCAGTTTTATTTTCTTAATCAATCATTTGTTAGATGTAAAAATAGGAAATATATGAATAACAAGCAAGTTAGAATGAAGAACTTGCCATTTTATGTTAAACACTGTACCAACTTATTTGCTTTGGAATATTAAATAATTTTGTGTGCGTTCTTCTTTATGCATCGCATGTTATATAGAGAATGTACACATAAACTTAAAACTGACAGAGACTAATAACAGAAAGTAGCTCCTGCTCTACCTGCTGTACTTCCACTACAATTCAAAAATTAAAGCACACACACTTAGAGATATGACTTTACATTACTTTGCATATTTTGCATATAAATAGCCAATGTTTCCGTTTATATATGTCGATTGTGCAAAATGAATAAGTGATTTTGATGCCCTACAACAGGCAGTATGCGCCAATGTGAATATGAAATTGAAATTAACCACTTATTTCAGTTTCTAGGATCGGCACTTAAAGGATCTCCTCTAGTCATGCAATTTATTGTCTCAGAACTATGAATTTCATTATTTATAAAACCTCAGGGTTGTGCTTCAGTTGTCACAATACAAACATAAACATGGCTGATGCAAAAAAGTACCTTAAAATGAATCACCTTATACTACACACAGTAACAATATTTTTCAAAGCATTCCTATAGGTCACAGCTAACAATTTACCACTGAAAAATAGAATAACAAAATATTTGATATTTTACTATATTTTATGTAAATCTCAATTTATTCACATACACATACACACACACATACACAAGCAATACATAAAAGCAAAATTGTGCAAATTGAAAAGTCTTGCTTCATTTCTTTTCAAGTATTCAATAGATAGAACAAATACATATTGATAAACGATAAAATTTGTGTGGACAAACGACAAGGATACAACAATTTCTAGCAGAATGTAAATGAAAAAAGGGATAAAATTTTATGAATAAATTCGAATGGCTTGATAAAAGAGTATCATGATATGATGGCCATATAACGAGTACGAGCTTTAACAGGAAGTCTTTAGATTTTTTTTTCTTATTATTTTTTTTTGTTTTAGTTTAAGCAGAAAGTAATAAGAGAATAAAATTGAATAAAAAATGTAAGTGATTAAGTAAATCTGTTGACCTTTAGTTAAGGAGCAATTTGTATTTTTCCATTTTAATAAACCAATAAAGGCGAGCAGGACTATAAATATTATTTTTAAAAGAGATATATAAATATTTTAAGATAAAAAAAGGGGGAGCTGTATGTAAGTAAAGGCTGTTTTTGTTACATATTTATGAGGTTGCATACAAAAAAAAAAAAATATTAAGTAGTTTAGGTTTATGTGAATTGAGGCCCAAAAGGGTTTAGCAGCGATTGTGCACAAAGTTTTTTATTCTCAAGCTTTAGTTTATATTAAATGTACCCTACAGGACAGGTATTGCAAAGAGGGCCTTTAACGAAACTCTTTTAAATGTACTGTTTTGGTTGAAGTATTTAACGCACAGACTACGGAGCCGAAGGTCGTGAGTTCCATCCAGCACTCAGTCAAGAATTTAGCATCGATTTGTTTGGGTTTTCTTAGTTGTTGTGGGCCTGTGTAACTGCTGAAGGCATGCTACCGCCTACTTTACAGTCTACAGTAAAAGTCTAAATAAAACATTGAATTTTTCTATATAATTTTTTTTTTTTTCTTAGTGAAATAGTTGTTCAAAAATAAAATTAGATTATTAACTTGACGGCATCCAGCAGGCAACTAATTTATATACTTTTTTTTTTTTTTTTTTTTTTTTTTTTACCTAATGGATGACACATCCGCCTATATCGTCCACTGTGCCAGCACTAGAAAATTTTTTTAGTGGAATACAGGATGTAATTGAACATTCGATCGGAGCTTCTTTTAAGTGTACAGGCTTAACGTCCTGTTAACCAATTTATCTATTTATTTTCTTATTTTTTTTTTTTTTTTGTTACCAGCACTTAACAGATGGATGACACTCCGTATATGTCGTCCACTGTAACAGCACTAGAAAATTTTTTTGTGGAATACAGAATGTAATTGAACATTCGATCGGAGCTTCTTTTAATTGTACAGGATGTTAAGTCTACCATATGGGCTGTAGGGTAAAAGAACGTGTTCTCAACCTTAATCAGATATGAACGGATTTCGATCACAAGTTCCTTAATTTCATTTGAGTTCTCTCCGTTGTGGTACCGGTGAGGCAACGAAGTAGTCTAATGAGTTAATAGAGTCGTGCACCCTACAGTCCCGCCCTTCTATTGTTCACGCTCTATTAATTTCAAAAGGACATCTGAAGCATAGGATGATACATGAGAATTGTATTCCATTTCCTGTCGGATTTAGTGTCTTTCACCACTCCCAATAACCGAAATATGTACTTGAATGCTTGTAGTGAGACATGGAAAACGTACTCAATTCTTCGTACATCATACGATATTTTCAAGCCAAGAACATTAACTGCCTGGCCTACGATGCCACTCGATATCGTTTTCTCATATAAATACATTTAAAACAAAAACAAATTTCAAAAATTTTGTTTTTGTTTTAAATATATTTATAAGAGAAAACGATATCGAGTGACATCGTGGGCCAAGCAGTAAGATTAATTTTTTCATACAGCAACATTTACAATGTATTGAAATTCACTAATTGGATTCGAGAGGATCCAATTAGTGATCATTATGCGATCCTTAGCCCCAAACCTTCAAGAAAATTGGGCAAATAATGCAACAAAACAAGGACATCGTTGTTAGTAGAGTCATTTATCCTGGGCCTCTAGGCAATGTGGATGAAAGAGAACGAAAGGTGAATGTTGCTGTCTTTTGCGAAAGTACAAGGTGGCGCAAAAGTAATCCTCCTATCAGAAAATGCTATAAATTTTGCGATTGGCCCCTAATGTCAGTTCTGTTTTGACATTTGTGTAGTAAAAACATGCGAAATACACCAGAACGCGGAATATTGGTGACTATCTATTTGACCAATAATCGGTCGGTGACTTTGGCACAACGTGAATTTCGTCGCAGATTTCCAGGGCGTCCAACGCCTACTTGTGAAACACTGCGACGATTAGCCACTCGCCTCGAAGAGACTGGCACAACACGAGATGCTGCCAGGCGTGGCAGACCCCGGAGTAGCCGTTCTGCAGAGAATATTGCTGCTGTAGTCGACGATGTCATGGAAGCGCCGTCGACATCGACCAGACGACGTGCCACGCAAATTGGTATCAGTCGACGGTATTTACAGCGAATTTTGGTACAAGATTTGTTGATGTTTCCGTACAAAGTCCAGACGGTGCATCAGCTGTTAGCTGCTGACCGCCAAACGCGTCTAACATACGCTCAAGCCATCCTTAATCACCACCAACAGGAAGATGATTTTTCATCAAAATAATCATGAGTGATGAGGCCCATTTCCATCTTAGCGCGGACTTAAATAAGCAAAATTTACGCTTCTGTGGCACTGAAAATCCGCGTGTAACCCACGAAGAGCCATTACACCCGCTCAAAGTCACTGTATGGTGTGGTGTTTTCGCTGGAGGAGTCATCGGACCTTTTTTCTTCGAAGACGTCGCGGGCCAAACGGTTACTGTGAATGGTGAGCGCTACAGAGCAACGAGTTCTTTTTGCCGCAACTTGATGAATTGGGATTGGAAAACATGTGGTTCCAACAGGACGCTGCAACGGCACACACTGCACGTGCCACAACCGATATGTTGAAGGATGCATTTCCCGGGCGTCTAATCTCCCGTTTTGGCGATTTGCACTGGCCAGCAAGATCGCCTGATTTGAAAACTACAGACTTCTCTTTGTGGGGCTTTCTGAAATCGCGGGTTTATGTCAACAAGCCTCTGACTCTTGCAGCTCTTAAAGACAATCTCCGTCAAGAATGTGAGGACCTATCGCCGGAAGTTTTGGCCAAAGTGATGGAAAATGCCATAAAAAGGGCTCAAATGACTGTGGCGGCGGCCATTTACATGACATCATATTCTCGACTTGATGTAAAAAAATTAAAAGACCAAATAAAAATAATCCACAAGAAGAATCAAAGTTTTTCATTTTTTTTTTAAATTACAGCCAAAAAACATCGGAAGGTTATTTTTGCGCCACCTTGTATAAGATTGAATTATTGACAGAGAAGACCATGAAACGAAGATCAGTTATAGATCTAGTACTCGTATAACAATATGAACATTATTGAAACCATATTTAAAATGAAACGGAACATTAAATGTTTATAATGAAATGTCCCCATAGTGCACAGCCAAAGATGGCAAATGCTATTAAATAACCAGAAAAGATTTTGCATTAATAATTGATTTGAATCTATTACTGATGAAGCTATCGAGCTAACAACCAGAAATTATTAAGAAGGTCCATTAAGGTAATATTTAAAAAAAAAAAAATTTCATATTGAAAATAAACGCTTCATTAAAGCAAACAAGACGAACTGAAGTTTCTAATCTGCTTATGAAATTTAAAATACTACTTCATTATAAAATTTAGAAATTTATTTATAAACCATCCCCAGTCGTAGAGTCATTTTTGCTGACTGGATGATAAATGCCCTCATACACACAACGAGTCAACAATTAAACGTAAACAAAACAAATGAGCAGCACGAGTCAACCCTTTTTCGATTTGTTTTTTTTTTTACTTTTTTTTCAAAAATCTTTCCATTTATTTGTGCATGTTCAACATCATTAACACATCAACAGCTGGCACTTTTTTCTTTTCAGGGGAATATTTATGAAAGAAATAGCAAAATAATACGCCACCCTATATTTTTGTGGGCAAAGTAATAATGCTGTGAGAAATAAAGTTACATTTAATGATATTATCATTATATACAAGTTTTTACAGATAAATGGAAAACAGTAGGACAATAATAACAACAACAACAATAATAATTTGGAAAAAGAAGAGTATGATATCAAGCAACTTGATTTTTACACTCGTTTAAGCATTTTTCTTTTGCTGCTGTTTCCGCTAAATCATTTTTTATTATTTCATAAAAGAAAACAAATTTCTTAAAGTATATCTCTTTTCAAAGAGGATACTGCTGATGTCCTATACTATTTCCATTATCCCCTTTTCTTCTACCCCACAAGCAGCCAGCTAGAAAAAAATACCCTTTACAATAACCAGTTTGTGTTATTTTTTCGAAAGTAAGCAACATCAAGCAGCAGAACAAAAAAATTATACTTTGAAAATTATTTTAAAACATATAGCGAACGTAAGTACTTAAGTTGTTATTATTAAAAGCTTAAGTGGCGAATCAAGTTAATTGAATTTATTTTTGCACCCTTTTAACGTTGCACGCTAATGTTGTTGTTATGTTTGGCTTTTTTATCCTTTTTGCTAAAGCTGCTTTGCTCTTAAGTTGCCAGTTTTTTTTTCGCCCAGCTTTGCGCAAATTGTTATTTAATTTAATTTTATTTTTTTCTTGCTTTATAACCTTTTTGAAGTTTTATGCTTTCCTAAGCAAAACGCGTTTGTGTTCTCGTTGCTTTCAGTTTTACCGCTTGCTACGATTATATTTGTTGTAGTTTTTGTTTAATTTTATCTTTTATTAATGCGCTACTTAATCAAAGAGCTGCTATATTTTAGAAATCTGTTGAAGCAGCACAAACAAACTGCAATCTTTAAACATTATTTAATTAATTTTTAATGAACGTTTTATAAACATTTAAATGATCTGGGCATGCCTAGGGGTCAGAATTCGATCAGTCAATATCAATAGTTAAAAAATATAATATATAAAAAATCAAATCAAGTCAAGACTATTGATGCATCAGACACAAGGCTTTTCATATTTCCATTTATTTATTAGAAAACAAAATATTTTAAGAGAATAAATAAAATCTCTCATTCTCTTCTTAACAACTAATAAAAATATAATTGTATACAGAGGCATCTGAGTATTTAAATTTGTGTGTGCAGGTGCAAAAAAATATTATAAAAAAATTTTTCTAAATTTAAAATCCTTATTCATCACTTTTAGGCTAAAAAGATATTTATAACATATAGTTATATAAACATAGATATCTTATGCACATCTGCACAAAAATACCTTTCAAATGACGTATATGTGAGTAATAAACGTGACCGATGTGAACTTAAAAATGTACCACAAAAAATCTGTAATGCATTTAAAGCGTCTTTTTTTAGAGTCACAACACTAGAGCAACGAAATAAATTGTTGAAATATTTATGGTGATTTCTTCTTTGAAAAAAATTTAACATTTTATCATTGTTTTCCTAAGAAAGTACACTATTTCGAAATGCCAAAATATTGCCATTTTTTATTGAAAAGTGCAAAAAATATGTAGCATTATTTTTTAGAAAAGAAATCAACATTAATCAAAATAGTTCTTCTATTCGTCAAACTCGTTCGGCACTTCTTCCATTTAACATAATCGTCCTTTAGAGCGGCTAATTCGAATAACAATACAGACGAATCTGCTTTAGCGCAACACGTTTAACTGAAAAAAATCGAATTACTGAAAGCGATTCAAATCCCCGCACTGATTTTATTCACTTCGCTTTAGCGAAACATCGCTTTATTGAAAATATCGTATTACTGAAAACCAAAAGCAAGCCCACAAACTACGTTTTGTATGAAACTTACTTCGCTTTATTGAAAAAATAAACAATGACAAATTTATTTATTAGAAATCGATTGCATAACTTAAGGCTGAAAATATTTTGCATGTTTTGTCCGTTAAAAAATTAAATGGCAAAATTTATTTTGCTCTTGCGTACTTTATTGTATTTTTGTATTATATTGTCAATGCAAGTGGCTAGACATTTTCGAGGAATTCGTGAAAAATTTCAACAACAAAATTAATAATTCTATAAATAATTTTTTTTAAATAAAATTTTTACGTTATATATACATATATACATATATATATATATATATATATATATATATATGTATATATATATATATATATATATATATATATATATATATGTATATATATATATATATATATATATATACATATATATATATATATATATATATATATATATACATATATATAAATATATATATATATATATATATATATATATGTATATATATATGTATATACATATATATAGATTTGATATAAAAAATATTGTTTTACTGATTTTAAGCAGTACGCTTAACTGTAACAAATTTCAGTAATCCGATGTACGTTTTAGAGAAAAAATCGGATAACTGAAAAAATTGGGTTTTTGGTTATTTCCAGTAAAGCGGAGTCGACTGAATTATATATCGTGCTTAAAATGTATTTAAATTGATATATATTTCATTAGGGATGTAACGATACGCCGTTTTGCCGATCCGATACCGATACCGATACTCAAAAAGAAATATCGCCGATACCGATTCCGATACCGATACGCATATTGAAATTGAACTCAAGTTAAAATTAACAAAACTCAAGTAGAGTAATTCTTTTATTAAACAAAATTACAGTGTAAGAGAATATTAATATTTAAAATTGATATTTGAATTCATTCTGAAATTAACAAAAACAAATTATTTTTTTTTAACAAAATAATAGTGTAAACGCTTTTTAATGAGTCCATTCAAACTAAATGTCATACTGTTTATTTTCTAAAATCATCCAAATTTTCAATACAACGGTTAGTAAAAAAATTGAATTGTTTGCTGAAAACAGCTCTAAAAAAATTTAAGAAGTATCGTCGTATCGACTTTAAAATATCGCCGATATCGATATATCGGCAAATCAGAAGTATCGCCGATATATCGGAATCGGTATCGGTTACATCCCTATATTTCATCAACATATGTGACAGCGCATAGGGAAAGGGACCTAAGGGTAAAAAATATCAATTTTCACTTTTTTCTTTTTTTTTGTGATGTGGACAACATCTGTGCATCGAATGAGACCGATCCCATGCCCCAAAAGTGTTCCCTCCCAGAGATATGCACGTTTTATGAAATTGAAGTACACCAAAGATACACGTATTTAAATCTTTAAAATGGCTCTCCTGAACAAAACCGGTTATTACCCTTAGGTCCCTTTCTATTTTGCGCGTCACATATGAAGGCGGTAAGATAGCTTAAAAAGTACCTCAAAATAACTGAGTAGTGCACTTATATATAAAAAACATATTTGTATTGTAATTCCCCTTCTAAAAGTATCTCTCATCAATATTGAGAAAAGATCAGATACTTGAAGGAACACCTTAAAAAACTGTGCACCGTGTTATTTAATTGACTTACTAAAAGAACTTCAATTATATTTTTAAGTGCTCCAAGGCATTATTATTCCTGGTTCTTAAAATATAATAGAGAATTTTACAATAAAACTATCTGCAACTGCATTGAGAACATCCAGAATAACATTAAAGTCAAATTCATTATCCAATTAAAACATTCTTAATACAAAATATTTTACAAAACTTTCAACCCTACGAGTAATTTTATGCCAACACATCCAATGCAGTAAAACTGTCGTGCAGTCTTTAAAACATATGCTGGCTTTTTTTTTTTTTTTCTTACCTTAAAAACAACTTGAAACTTGCCCACACAACTGATATATGGATGTATTGTAATTTAATGAATTCTAATTTAAGCATTTTTATTTTCAGTAACTTGTTTTCCTTTCTTAAGTAAATCTTGACAAATACAAGAGCATTTTGGTCTACCTGTATTATTTTGTTATGTCAACAAGCTTGTTGTATGTTAAGCAGTTACAGGCAACATATCAATCAGGAAAAACAACAAAACAAGAGCAACAGTCAACAGCATTTTAACAAACAAAGTAAAGCAACAATTTTTGTTTTAAGTTTTTTGATTTTTTTTTGTTGTTAAAAGAAAACAAAGCAGCAGGACAATGGATGAGTACAACTTGTGGCCAGTTGAACTGAAGTAAGAAGTACTACTAAAAGCAAGATATTTTCAAGTATTTATATACTTTTTTCTTGCTGTCAAAATAAAATAAAATTAATTTATACAGAAAGCTTGGAGCAAATACACTTGCTAACAGGTAACTTAACTAACAAATTAACTGTGTTTAGAAGAAGATATTGCAGCAGATAATCTATAAATTTGGGGCAATTGATGGAAGCTTCCTATTGGAGAAATAAAATATTTAAAAAAAAATATTTAAGCAATAATTTTTAATTTCCCAAAGTGCGGCTGCAAATTTAAAATATTTAATATCTATAGGAATTTTTAGGTATAGATTTTGTATTAACTGCCAGTTAAAGAGGAAATAAAAGGATGATTTTTTAGCTCTTGGAGAAAAGAGAATCTGCCTAAAATCCTTTTAAATAGGTGTGAATTTTTTTCCTAGCAACGAAGTGATGACCTATTTTGGGGTCTTATGGTTCTGCCTCTGTAAAAAAAAATTCAAACTCTAAATTCAGCTGCAGGAAATTTTGTTACCAACCGACTATCCTTTAAACAGCACACAACTGTTTTGCTAGTGGAAAGTTCGCTGCAACAAAAAATAAAAGTACTCATACTCTGGCCAGTACAACAAAATCCCTTTATGATTATTAAAAAAAAAAAATATATATATATATATATATATATATATATATATATATATATTCGATTTGACTAAAACCTAAGCAAATACGCGTATATGCTATTCCTATATTTTTAATAACTTTTATGCCAACCATAGAAAGGACATCTATAAAACGCTATCAATCCCACAGATATTTGTTAAGCCAAAAATTTGTACACTCTTTAGGTGGACACTTTGTGTTTTTTTTATTTTTTTTATTTTTTACAAACCAAATAAAATAAACTTTAAGCTAAAATAACTCACGTTTGTTGGTTTTTGGCTGCCAAAAAAATTTTGATTCAATTTCTGTGCTTTAGATGTCCACGAAAAGTTTTTATGCCTGGAAAAATAAAGCAGAGAAAAAAGAAATATTATTCAAAAATATGTGATTAAAACAGTGATTTAAAAATATAAAGTTATTAAAAACTGTGGAGAGTGGAAAAAAACACAATATTTGTAATTTAATTAAAATTAATACTTTTATAAAAACAAAAAACTCATTTCAGTTGGGAGTTATTTGTAGCCATTTTTTTTTAGTGTTTTCTTCTTTAAAATAATAATGGCACAAAGGGTTTGGTAATAAAAACTAGGCAGCAGCAGTAAAAAAAATATTAAACACGGCCTGGGATTTATAAAGAGATTAAATACCGACTTAAATGGAAACCTATTCTTTTTTTGATAAAATATTTTTTTAAAGGGCAGCCTTAATTTGCATCTGTGGCAATTTTTTTCTAATAGCCTAACGGGGCTGCCTCAGGTTATCAAAAAGTGCTCAACATTAAGATTAAAATCACTTCTTGTTACACTTCAGCCCTTTTGCAAGAAATTGACAGAAAAATTTATTACACACAATAAAATATTTTTTTAATAGCATGCAACATCTTTAGCTAAAATGTCAACAAATTTAAAAAAAAAATTTTTCTAAAAAAATTTAATATTGAAAAGCAAGACAAGCCAATCTATTGACAAATATCCTTCATATTTCTTTCAGTAAAGACAACTTTAATAAATTATTTGCTTTGACAAAAACAAAAAAAAGCATCCTCATTACTTAAAGCGTGTCGAAAAATTGTTTAAACATAAATCCTGTTATTTATCAACTTTTTTTTCCAACGTCAAAAAAGAAGGCTAAAAGAATTTGTGTAGCAAAAAAAAAATTAACCCTTCTTTTGTTTGAACACAGATAACTCGATTATGAAAATTTTTGCTTAAAATTAATATGAAATAATAATTCTTATTTGGAATTCCTTTTGCTCAGCAAAAAATATAAATACGCGCCCTTTTGTTTGTGCTAAGAATTTAAATTCAAGCAACAACAATTCAACGAAAATAACAACAAATCGTCTGATGTACAATAACAAGATTTATTTAAAGGATACAGTCATTGTGTCACGTTTCTATGTTGGACTATGGTTTTTTCGGGCTATTAAAAATTTTACTTTCAAACACAAAAGCATTTAATTAGTAAAAGCAGACAATTGGAGGCAAATTTACACGATTGCAGAACTTAATTTAATTTTGAAAGAGAAATTCCTTGAGGGGAGTAGAAGCACTTACATAAACTGTGTAGCTGCGCTAATAATAAAAACAAAAATTTTTATTAAGTCAGCAAAACTATTAAAGAATTTGGCGACAATGGACTTCATAAATGCTAGAGTAATTTGTGAGAGTGTATTTATTTAATAATATTTAGGAAAAGTTGGTATAAAAATTTTTTAATTCTTGTTGAGCTAAAAACCAGCCCTGCAAACAAATATTTTTGAAATTAATTCAAATTATTTTTTTATTTTATTTTTTGTTTTAGTGGAACATAATAAAATATAACAAACAATATTCATTTCAATGATTTTCAGTACAAAGAAAACTCAGTTTTGAACTTATTTTGTAAATTTTGTGAAAAGGATCGAGAAAAGGATCAGCACGAATAAAATTAAAATTTATTAAAAAGAAACCCCGCTCAAGTCTTTTAATTTTGTATCACAAATTAACATCTTAGTTTCAGTTCTCTTCAATTGTTTACCACCTTTACAATTATTGAAATTATGCATAAAATGTTACATCTATGTTTTGTAGCGTGCGTCACAGAATATAGAGTTATTTTTTATATTATAATTATCTTGAATTCTTATTTCAATGGCATGTACTGTTTTGCAGGAAATAAAAAAATTTAAATTCTAAAATAAAAAGTAACAAATGCTGCATATTAAGTACGTGCGTCACTATTGGAGTTTACCCATAAATTTTTGTGAGATGTATACTTTATTAAAAAGCGTTTGTTAAAAAGCGAGAAACATTTTACATAACATTTTTTAATAAGTTATTTTAAGTACTGTAGCGTGCGTCACGATTTCAGTACACCCTAAAATCTCTTGAAAATTGAAATTTGTTTTCTTATATTTTTGCTTTTCGCTACTAATTTTTGTCTAAACTAAAATATATACATCAGAATTGAAAAATACAGTGCGAGAAAAAAGGCAGTACATTAATGATATTAAAGATACCCTGGTCCTTGCACAGAATTTACTAAACGGAAGCCTTCGATATGAATTTATAACCGAATGGTGTTTCTTCATGCGAAGGGACCAATAGCTGATTTGAATAACGATTTGGAAAACTCGTAGCGTGCGTCACAAAAAGTTCACGGTTTTTGTTAACAACCGAGAAACTTTTTTGGCTGTAAATAAGTGGCTGTAAAAAAGTGCAAATATTTTTTATAAAACACTGCGATTTTTATAAAATATAATTGACATTCCGCCTAAATAAATATAACATATTAATAATATTAAGGGTCAAAAAAATTTTGTAAAATTATTATATTTTACTTTATTATTATTTATTTTATTATTATTTAAAACTAATTTTTGTTTGCCACATATTTAATCAAGACTATTTTCCATTTTTCATTTTCTGATAAATTTCAAATTACATGAACCATACAATTCAAACAGTTGGCAAAAAAAAAATTCATTGTAAAACATTTAGCCAATAAAACAAAGTCATAAATTTTTATTAACTTCCTGTCTCACCCCTTTTATTCTTTTTGATGTCAAATAATTTTCTAATCATTTTAAATGTTTATTGCCACAGCATTTGTTGGCAAAATAATTTTGTGCTGCCCTTTGAATAGCTGTTGCAATAACAATCACAGCATGAAGAAATATAAAGAAAATTTGTTTAAGAAATTATTTATGATTAAGCACTTTCTTTGCGGAATATTCCAAAAACAAATATCTACAGAAAAAATAGGAAAAATATCATTTCATGTTTATCAAAAAATCATTATTAAACATATAATTTTTTTTTTTTTGTATTAAAGAAAAATCACTGTGGCCCTTTAAAAATAAAACACACACACACACAAACACATTCAAGCCATTTTATGTACCACATGTAGCAGATATATGCAAAAATTGTTGGGTTAAAAAAGGATAGATATCAAAAGGTTTGGCTCCCTTTGTAATACAAGCGCTAGAGTTAAATGCTGTATTAAGTTCATATAGAAAATCATGCTTGTGTGTGTGTGTGTGTGTGTGTAAGCATGAATGTGCCAAAGGATAAAAAACCAGAGAAGAGAAGAGTGTGTTAAAGTATGTGTATTATAAATTATTTTGTAGTAAATACCCAACATATTTTGCCATAAGCAACAGCTGTGACCAACAAATTTGTGACAATGCTAAATTTTATCGTTTTATTTAAAAGAAAATAATAAAGAAATAAACAAATTGAACAAAATTAAATGAATAGAATAAGAAAAGGAGTAATATTTCTTTATACCAGCTTTCTGAAATATGACTTTGAAGCATGAACAATAAACATTTGTAAAGGGAGTGATGAGTTATTTAGTCAAATCATTTCAGTTGCCAATGGAAATAATTTGAATATTTGCAAGAAGATAAGAAAAATATTTGCTGGCTTTGACACAGTCATTTAATCACAAATATGCAGAAGGGTGCTGTGGAGGGGGATGGTTTCTTAAATCAATTACTTTAAATTTCTGAATAGGAAACTATAGAAGAGATGGGAGATTTTAATATTGAATTGTAGACGCTTTGATTATTAGACAAACGAGTTTAATATGCTGCCAGTTCAGTTCTTTTTTTTAATTTGAGTTTCAACGTTAAGCCAAAAAATACTTTGTTGTGTATTGAACGTTACCATTAATACATTCCTGCATTAGTGATATCTTTTTGGGTAAATAAATTTATATGTAGCTATTGTTTCTCTTTCTGCGGCCACATTCTTTTGCAATCGTTAAACTGTAAGTGCATTCATATTTACAATTTTTTATGTCAAAGTAACGTTCAACACATCTTGACATGTGTTTCATAGTTTTTCCCAGCTTATAGCGCCACCTGAATTAAAATCAAGTAAAACTGACGGCAGTGGCATAATTATTATTTCATATTAAAAAATTTTTTGCTTCAAAGTAACGTTCAATACATATCGTTTCATAGATTTTCACAGCTTATAGCGCCAATTGATTGAAAATCAAGTAAGACTGACGGTAATGGCTTAATTATAGGCAAAAGCAACATGTATTATTAATTTAAAAAATTAGGGGTCATGTTCAATACACATATTAGGCAACAAAGCATGATGGAGTCTGCTCACGTGTAAATATTTAAATTTAATATATTACATTAATATATTTCTTCTATATGGGAAGATTTTGAGCAATTTCAGATATTAAAAGTAGAAATTATCACGCTTAAGAAAGAGTAACGCTCAATACCTAAAACTAGGCACAACAGTCATTATCAAAAAGGTTATACATTTACAAACAACACTAAACGTTCCTTTTATATTGGAGAATTTTATACAAATTCAGAAAAAGTACAAGCAACGAAACTTTAGAAAAGGTAACGATCAATACTTGAAACTGGGCTCTACAAAAAATATGAAAAAAAAACTTAAATAAAAATGTATATAAAAAAATTTTTTTTTGAAAATTATTATTAAAGTCAAACCTTAAGCTGCTGCCAAAAATAGACCATGAAACCCAAAAAAAAGTATATAAAACAGATTGGCGACTACTGCTCTAATGGCACAAGTCAATCATAAGCAAATCTTATGAGGTTTTATTAACTCATATACGCTAATATTTTGATTTATTGGTCATACGTGAAACATATTTACGCAGCATGCTTCAAGCAGTAGATGCCACAAAACAACATCAATAAAAACAACAAGAAGCACAAAGGCAGCAGCTCTTGGCTTCATCAATAACCCGACAGGATTCATACACACACATTAATATTTTTATTTAAAACTCCACGCATTCATCACTCCCGAAGACATATTTTGTTAACGGTTTGAGTTTGCAAGAAGCCAAATACTTTCAACCGACTACAATGCACAGCTTTTTTTATGACTTTATTAACGTACGAGTAATATAATCATAAAATTATTTGAAGAAACCAACAACAACAACAACAAAAAATATGTATATAATAAATAAGGATACAAACATGCCATATCATCAGGCAGACAATAAACAAAATACCCCAACCGGGAATATTGGTTAAAAACAAATGGTGGTCTCTCCGACACATACATGCGGCCATTAAGCAAAATCTTTATGATCCTTTGTTGCTGCTAATAACACGTTGGCTGCGGAAGGTTACTTGTACTCAAACTCACATAAACCATCAAAATATAATAAATAAATATATAAATAAATGAAATGGTTAAATGCATTTCGCTCATTCATTTTACGCCATTGTACATGTCAATGTGCTTTAAGGAAAGTGGATAACAAAAACAAATAAACAAACAAACAAAAAAGAAATTGTCATATGTGTGCCCGTACGATGATATATCAAGACATAATGACAGGCATTAAACCAGGATATTTGTCTTACTTTTGTTTCAGCACTCTACACTTGAGCAAAGCCGGCGAGTTGGTTGCACGTAGTTTTTGAACAGGTTCGTCACTTTAGCTCAAACTAATGCTATGAAGCTTCTAAAATATTTATTAAAGAAAATCGATTAATAGGGTTTTGTAACCAAAAAAATTACTAGATAAACCAGAGCGCCATAAATTGAAGAGAAGTACAGAAATTGTGTGAATGTTTCCACTTTTATGTATTAAGAATTTTAACGAACATTTTTATATTGCTATATTAAATTGAATTAATAAGTGGTGACAAACACAATACACATGAGCACTGATGATGAAAGGGTTGCGTCTTTCGAAAACAGCTGTTCTGCTCAGCTGTGTAAGTTGAATAACAAAAACTGATGTTGACTTGCCTTTGTGCCTTGGAATATTTATCATGTCTTTCTGAGATTTAAATTAAAAATTTCGAACAATTAGCCTATAGAATCTTAATTCAATTTAATATACTTTCCACTTTTAATTTTTATTAAAATTTTTCCAAATACAATTTTATATCAATTTTGAAACTGCCAATAAAAATATTGTACAGAGAATTTTCAAAGTCTATGCAAGTGTATTTGTAAATACAATATAAAAATGAAATAAAATCATTTACTTGTTACTTTTCCATGAAATTCAAAATACTTTTTTTACCTTTCATGCCAAGAAATTATACAAGGATATTTACATCTTGCATATCTACATAAAAATACGATTTAAGCTATATATGGCTCATCAATATAGGTGGCCTATAACATGGCAAAAAGTGTACCACAAAATACTGTAAGCAATATGCATATGAAAAATATTTATATTGTGCATATTTTCATAGAAATATCTTTCAAATCACGTATGTTTCATCAATATTGTTAAGAGATAAGATGATCAAAAGTGTACTACAAAACAAAATATGTTACATATACACATAAAAAATAGTTATATTAAGCATATCTGTATAAGAATAGCTTTTCAACTATATATATATTTTATCAATATTAGTCGACCATAAGATGACTAAGAGTGTACTACAAAAATATATGTCCCCTATTCACAAAAAATAAAAAAATTAGTAAAAAAATAAGAAATAAAATTACAATTAAAAATATTTTATATTATGCTTATCTTCTCAAAAATACCTCTTAAATCATATACATTTCATTAAATCTGGGGTACAATAAAATACTTAAAAGTGTACCACAAAAATATGCCCGACATATTCATATAAATTTAAAAAAAATTTATATTATGATTATCTTCACAAAAATACCTGTTAAATCATATATATTTCAATAAATCTGGGGTACAATAAAATACTTAAAGGTGTACCACAAAAATATGCCCGACATTTTCATATAAATTTAAAAAAAATTTATATTATGATTATCTTCACAAAAATACCTGTTAAATCATATATATTTCAATAAATCTGGAGTACAATAAAATACTTAAAAGTGTACCACAAAAATATGCCCGACATATTCATATGAATTTAAAAAAAAATTATATTATGATTATCTTCACAAAAATACCTGTTAAATCATATATATTTCAATAAATCTGGAGTACAATAAAATACTTAAAGGTGTACCACAAAAATATGCCCGACATTTTCATATAAATTTAAAAAAAAATTATATTATGATTATGTTCACAAAAATACCAGTTAAATCATATATATTTCAATACATCTGGAGTACAATAAAATACTTAAAGGTGTACCACAAAAATATGCCCGACATATTCATATATATTTAAAAAAAAAATTATATTATGATTATCTTCACAAAAATACCAGTTAAATCATATATATTTCAATAAATCTGGAGTACAATAAAATACTTAAAGGTGTACCACAAAAATGTGCCCGACATATTCATATAAATTTAAAAAAAATTTATATTATGCTTATCTTCTCAAAAATACCTCAAAAATCATATACATTTCATTAAATCTGGGGTACAATAAAATACTTAAAAGTGTACCACAAAAATATGCCCGACATATTCATATAAATTTAAAAAAATTTTATATTATGATTATCTTCACAAAAAGACCTGTCAAATCATATATATTTTAATAAATCTGGGGTACAATAAAATACTTAAAAGTGTACCACAAAAATATGCCCG
Source organism: Linnaemya tessellans (assembly GCA_951800035.1). Lineage (NCBI taxonomy): Eukaryota > Metazoa > Arthropoda > Insecta > Diptera > Tachinidae > Linnaemya > Linnaemya tessellans. The sequence continues at coordinate 6,082,235 of OX637533.1, forward strand.
ACATATTCATATAAATTTAAAAAAAATTTATATTATGATTATCTTCACAAAAAGACCTGTCAAATCATATATATTTTAATAAATCTGGGGTACAATAAAATACTTAAAAGTGTACCACAAAAATATGCCCGACATATTCATATAAATTTAAAAAAAATTTATATTATGATTATCTTCACAAAAATACCTGTTAAATCATATATATTTCAATAAATCTGGAGTACAATAAAATACTTAAAAGTGTACCACAAAAATATGCCCGGCATATTCATATATATTTAAAAAAAAAAATTATATTATGATTATGTTCACAAAAATACCTGTTAAATCATATATATTTCAATACATCTGGAGTACAATAAAATACTTAAAAGTGTACCACAAAAATATGCCTTACATATTTATTGAAAATAACTAATAATGAAAATTTCGCCTTCTCTAAGAATTATAATATGTCGCATAATCGGCGTATACCTACAGCTTGCTAGTGTGCAAAATTGATATATAAATGGAAAATACGTTACAAAGGCTGTAAAGTGAAACGAAAAAAGCAGAGCAAAAAAGAAACGAACATTGGCACAGAGTTGCATCCAATGATTTAAAAGACCAATAATAAACACAAGCATATCTCTCAGTTACATGCAAACGTGTACAAATATAATACATAAATTTTTGTGGCATTAAAACGTAAAGGATTATATGAAATATATTACACAAAAAAAAAGACAAAATTGTACACAAGCAATCCGAATCAAACCAATATGAATGAAATGAACCAAACCAGACCAAACAAAACCAGCCAAATAACCAAAATAACCAGAACAGCTCAAATTCGAGTACAACATATTGTTCGCTGATGTGATATTAAGATAACATGTGCTATTAAACCAAAATACACACACACACACATATACATATACATATACATATATGTGTTGTTAAAGCAGCCACATATAAATAATTATAGATACTCTTTGCATGTTTGCATACAAAAATTATATTAATTTATTTTTCATTAGACTACACGATATGATTTTCGTTTGATAAAGTAAATAAATTCCATTTTTCAAATTGCAAATCGAGCTTAACATAAACAAATTATATACTGCGTTTGAACATAAATAATCCCTGGCACACTCTTCCTTTTACAAACACATCTTTTTATAGGCCATAATTTCTTCGAAAAGGATATGACATCTTTTTTAACTGTTGCTAATACTTCACATACGAGTATTTAACAGTTCAACATATTTCCGTTAACGACTTAAACACACACAGACAGACGACTATACTTAAGGAAATGTACATATTACAAATGTGTGTGTATGGCACGGCTGGCTCTACTTGTTGCCTGTTTTTTTTTTTGCATATTTACTCGCAATAAAAATATTGACTTGCCTATTTTCACTTAAATATATATAATTTCCTTTTTTTTGTGTTTCTAAAATATCCATGTTCCAGCTCTGGGTGCTACAAATATATGCACATACATTTAATAATAATTTCCTTTATATCATCATAATCGTAATTTGTAGATGAGTTTTTTAAGAACATTTAATGTAAGAATTTAACTCATGTACATCAATTTTCTGTTAACAGATTTATTGTTTTTTACGTCTTTCAGATTTTTACCATTTTATTACATTTTATGAGACTTTCAGTCATTTATATGCGAATATATTATGGATTTATGGCTTAATATTAAGCAAGTGTTACAGTACGAAGTGATATACGTTATTAAAAAAGAAAACTTTATTAAACCATTAAAAGCATAGCGTTGATTGCATGCAGAAATTTGCTAACATGACTCACACCTTAATTATTGCTAAAGTTGTAAAGCCATTATAATTCATATTGTAGTAAACGTTTATGAGGAGTTTTGTTTATAGGAAATTTACTGGAATCATTAAAAAAACTCATTTTGGAAAAAAAAAAATCAAGTTAAGGCCTTTCTACAGGCGGCCAGCGATATATAAAATTTTTTTTTATATTGAAATCTACTCATGAATTTACCGGGCAGGCATTCAGATATGCTTCAGCCGCATTTCATAAATTTAATTGAATTTTAAAATATATGGTCCTTCGAGCTATAAGAAATTTCTTCTAAAGGGTCCGCCAAATAACTTTTTTTTTTTGAAAATGCTATAAAAAAACTACTGAATATTTTCTCAAATTTAAACGAAAATTAATTTCAGCCGTTGCAAGAGAGTCATAAGTGAAAATTAGTGATTTTCGGTTAAAGCACAGAAGTGCCAACAATTTGTGTAAAAGGGATATGAAGGAAATTAATCCCAGGATAAAAAAAAAGTTTTATTTACTTTCCCCCATATTCATAAAATTTAAAATGGGTTTGATATATATTTTATTAAAAAATTTTCATAGAAAATTTTCTTAAAATATATCGCAAATATATTCTTTTTTCTTCTTGGACCAGCACTCAGGGGATGACCCCCACATATGCAATACATTGTGCCAGAACTAGGAAAGTTGGTTATGGGAAGGAGGATACAGGGAATAGTGTTGGTGGACGTTTGATTTGAACCTCACCAAGTTGAAATTGGCAGGAAAGACCTCTGCTGGAAGTGTGTTCCACATACGAACGAATAAACGGTTTTCGGGCACAAGTTCACTATTTCACCAGGGGCCAAATTACCGCATTCGATATCGATCGAAATTTCCATACAATTTAAATACAAATTTCGTTCGATATCGAGTGCCGTAATTTGCCCCCAGAACACATTCCGTTGTAGTATCGGTAGAACAGTGAAACACACCCCACACACGTTGCCTCGATGCTCTAATGAGTCAATAGAGTTGGCTAGCCTACTGTCACCGATGAGCTTCTTCGCTCAAGTCTATTTTGCAACTGCAAAATAGACTTTGAAGCACCGGCCCATACATGAGAGTTGTATTCCATTTTTATCTCTTTATGAATATAGGGTTTTAACTTCTGTTTAGTACTGAAACAGTTGTTGCATATAATTTTCTCGTATAAATTTAAAAAACCAAACTGATATCATATTCAACCAAGCCTAACAAAAACAACAAAAACCACATGAGTACAGATGATGGGTGTCAAGCGACTTACGAGAACAGCGTAGTTGTTAAATTGATGTTGAATACCCCTTGTTCGTTGGATTAAGGATCAGATGTTTCTGAATATAAAAACCCTTAAAAATCACTTTCCAAAATTGACTTAAAAAAGAATATAAATTTTTTAATTTTTTTTTTTTTTTAAATTTGGGGAAAAAATTAGCACGAATAAAATTAAAATATTTTGTGTAAAACAACAAATACCCGAAAACATAAAATTAAATATAAATATTAATTTAAAAAATAAACAAAAATATTGGGAATATTAATCGTCAGGGTTGGGGAATTTTGTACTAACCAAAAAGGTAATAACTTAAAAAATATGAATGTGATAACTTCTCATATTCAATTTTCGTTAAAAACATTGGTTAAATAGTTGATATTCCTACTAACTAGCACCACTTGCAAAAGTGGAAAAATTGAACAAAGAACGCTGATGAGATGGCGTAGCGGCCTCGAAATCAGTACTGATCCGTTCTGCTGGTTTGATGATTATTGAAAATATTCTTAATATTCCAATCTTAATATAAAAAAAATAATAAATAGAATTTGAACAAATTCATTTATTAATAAAATAATAAAAAATCATTTGCAGTCATGCAGATTCGAACTTAAGCCCAAAAAAAAAAAAAAAAAAAAAAAAAATTAACAAAATAGGTTTAAGAAATTAGAACAATTTGAAAAATGTTCAAAGGAAATATTTTATACAAAAACATATACTCTCATTGCGGGAAATATTTGAAGTTGATCCCTATTGTGTTTGGCGTTTTACGCCCGAAAATTGTCAAATTGTAATAGCTTAAAAACAAAAAGGTAAAATTTTTTTTAATCTATTACAAAATGTTGAATCTGATGGTGAAAAACGGCAAGCACAATAACCCCCAGTTTTTGATTTCGTATTTAAGTACAAAATTAGTTAATTTCTCCATAAACTTAAGTTGTGTTTAAATACACTTTCAGTTTTTCAGTCTAAAATTAATTTTGGTATTTAATTGTGATAAAAGTATGGTAGCACAAATAAATAGTAAGAAAAATACTGAAAATGATCCAATACAAGAACCTTTTTACCGAAGTTTTGTTCCAATGAACAGCTGCTGTACCAATTTTCAGGTTGTTGAATGTAAACAAACAATGAAAAACACATGGTTGTATGAAAAACTTAAATTGAATTTAAATGTACAATGTGGGCCATTTAAATCTTATTTAAATTCGAAGTGAAAAACAAAATTTTGTATTTAAATACACTTTAAGTTTAAATAGTACTTAATTTTGAAGTTAAAAACTGGGCATAAGGGTAATTGTTTTTCCAAATTTTTTCGATTATTTTTTTTTTTTTTTGCAAATGACAAAATGTCTTGAAATCAAGTTTATATTTTTGCTTAGAAACCCCTCGATAATTTCATCCCCTGGTATATGTATATATTTTTTTTACCCCCTCGAAATACTTTCTCTAAACGCCTCTGCCTTTTAAAATACAACCAACTCTTTTAATTTGCATTAGCATAAATCTTGCTGCATGGGAAAAGAAAAAACTATGCACAAAAATCTAGCTACAGAAGCAGTGAGGTAAAAAAAAAATTAGTTAGAATCTGGGGAATTAAAATGACATCACATACTTGAATGTAGCACGCTCTTTGGATAAATTACCACCAGTTCTGTTTTTCTTTTTTTTTTCCTAGAGAACTGTTGCCTTCTATCTCGGCAACACATGCAGTACAAAATTTGTTTCTTAATGTACAGCCCCTAGATACCGAAGATACTAACTCACGACTCAGGTGGTAAATGAACAAAACGAAACTGTGTAGCAGGTGAAAAAATCTATTAAATTCTGTTTTTTCCCCCATACCTACCAAGCAGCCAAATAGTACATGAAAGTGCAACAAGAGTACACTACTCAATGAATATCCTTTGAGACATGCCTGACAAGCAACATATACGAGAATAGGCATTTGATACCAAAGGGGTAAAGCAATGAAGAAAAACAGCAAAAGGATGGATGCATGTGAAATAAACAACAACAACAACAACAGCAACAACAAATTACAAATGTACTCGCAGTTTCGTTAAATGAAACATTAAGCAATTATTTCATTTCTTATACGAACGTCTTTGAATAAATTAATATTGTGAGGCACGATATTAAAGGCATATGTAACATGCATAATTTATTTGTTGTTGTGTTGAAGGGGGGACGGGAAGTTTTGAAAAATATCAAAAGATTTCTTAAGTCTTAAACTTCCTTTGCAGCAGCCTCAAGTATACGAGTATTTTGAATAATTGTAAATTAAAAGTAATTTCGTACAGCAGCTGATGGTGATGCTCATTGGAATGTGAAATTAAAAAAAACGTAGACTTTCAAATGGGAGTTTTTACAAAAGAATCACAAGATTTACTAAATAATAACAAGATATTTGCTGGCAAAGAGATATACGTGAAGCGAGTATTATATCTTTTAATTATTGTGTGGATTTTTAAATTTCTACAGCAAAATAATGAATATCATTTAGGAAATAAATTTGTATATGAAAACTCACATAAATGAATTTTTTTTTTCTTGTTTTTCTTGTTTGTTTTGTTGACGAGAGGAAATTAATTTTAATATAGACTTCTATTTGGACCAGCACTCAGGGTATGACCTATACATATGCAGTGCATTGCACCGAAACTAAAAATAATCAAAGCAGTGTAATTTTGCCGATTGCAGTTTATTCTAATTTTATTAGACTTCGGTAGGGGGTGAGTATCCATTGTTCCCTACAGAATCGAATCATTTGCCTCACATTTATTTAATTTGTGATACAATCGACTTTTGATAATATTAATGTATATAATAATTTGAAATATTTTCAAGGATGCTTGAAAAATATTTAATAAATTAAAAAACCCATAAGAAATACCGCCTCGTAATTTGAAATAATTTTAATTGTATCTTGAGCAGCGAGGCGTTATGTAATTTGAACTATTTTATTGCGTTATATTCTATACAAAAAAAAAGAAAATAATGTAACAAAACAAAAACTAAAAATTTGCATCGCTCTCTTTAGTTTATTTCTTTAAAGAATTACATGTCTTTGTTTTTTTTTAAATTTTTTTGTTTGTTTGGAAATCCACACATAGGAAGATTTTAAATCAATCCCTATTAAGTTCTTCACTTAACAGAATATGTTCTTCTTAATTCGTTGAATCGTTGTTTGCATGTTGGCTGAATATAAACTTCCCCTTGCATAACAGTGATTTCATACATCAGCAAAAAAAAACACTAGCCTAAAATACTGCTACATTTCCTCATATCAAAAAACATGCTTAAAAGTATGCTTTATTCTAACATGATAACAATAAAATGTAGTAACTCGTTAAGGGCTTAACTTCCGTTCACAATGTAAAGCGTTATTATTAAGCTTTTGCAATCGTTAATTTTACTCTGTAACGTAATTAAAAACTGGCCCCCTTTAAAAACTTACGGTCACGTCTTCAACACTGCTAAAATACGTTCTTATTAATAACGCCGAATATGAAATGTTACAGCTAACATAACGAACATATTTACATGTTCTAAGAGCTTTAAGCTTTTTTTTATTTATTTTTTAGACTATGAAACTTTTACAGCCAGCAGTTTATGGTAAAGATTTAAACTACAAAAGTTAAACGAAATCAAGTTGCTAACTTTTTATTGTTCGCTATAAAAGCACAGATTTCGTAGAAATGTTATGAAAAATAAATAGATATTTACGAATAGCAACAGATAACAATAACCAAAACATCGAAAAAGCTTTGCAGCAAAGCTTTTCAAGTAAATAACAGAAAAGTTAAAAGGAACAGCTGTTAGTACAGTTTAAAAAACTTAACGAAAGTCATTCATACAAAATAATAGAATTAAGCGTATAACCGTCAAATTATAGCATTAAACTGTTATATTTAAAGCACGGAAGTGGAATAAAAATTCACAGTTTTATAGCACAACATTTTAAATAATTATAACTACAGATTGGACAAACTGTTATAATAAAATAAGTTTCATAAATTAAACTGTTTTAAAGAGACAAGAATGCAATGGAAATATAAATAAAAAATTTTATGTTTCTAAACCGCTTCTTACACAAATTTTTTATACAAATTTGTCAAATAACACGGTTTTAGGCATAAAATATCTTTAAGAATTATAGTTTTCAGTTGTAATTTATAAAAAATATTTTACGTTTATAACAAATTTTGTACAAAAATTTTTCATATATAATATAGGTTTTTACTCCCAAATAAAAAATTTTTTAGATCAAATTAAAATTTTTTAAATTCAAACTCAATTTTTTCCAAAACAAATTAACATTTATTTCAAACAAATTAAATTATTTTTAAAATAAATTAAAATTGTTGCATATCAAATTCAAAATTTTTCATATTAAATTCACTTTTTTTAATTTAAAATTAAGTATTTTCATTTTCAAATGCTATTGTTTTCAAAGTTTGTTTAATTGTTGCTTAAAACTAAGTTCTTTTATTTAAAATTTAAATATGTTTAAGATTAATTAAATTTTTATACAATAACTCGCTTTTTTGACTTCAAACTGATTTGTTTTTTAAATTAACTTAATTTGTTATATATTTTTTGTTTCTTTAATATTGTTAAAAAAATACAACTGCCAGTGGGACATATGCATCTTTCAATCCTGTACAGTAAAAACTTTTGAATTAATTTTACTACCAAATCTAAAAAATAACTTCATTCGAATGTAATGAAATTTAAAAAAAGGAAGAAACCTTAAAAATTAAGTTAATTTATATTTTTATATTTGTTCTATTAAATTTTAAAACTTAACTCAAATCTAGTTCATAGTAGTACTAATTGAAAAGTTGAAAAATTAAACTACGACCCATAGAAATACGTTAAATAAGAGCTTAATACAGATAAATTATTTTTTATAAACAAGGCCTTTACTTTTTAAGCTTTTAATATTGAATTAATAAAAAACAAATGAATTTGTATTTTAATAATTTGAATTTGAAAAGAAAAACATTGAATTATAAATGAAAAAAATTTTATATAAAAGGGAAAATGTTTAAATCGTGCTGAAAACAATTCAAACTAATTTGTTTTGAAAATAATTTAATTTAATTTGAAAAATGTTGAATTTGTTCCGAAAATGGGTTAATTTGAGAGTAAAAAGCTATATATATATATATATATATATATATATATATATATATATATATTTTGCTTTTGTAGCGCCCTCTTGTAGTACGGGCAAATTTTCTATGATCTCATCGTTCTTCTCAATACTATCACCTCCTTTCTATATATATATATATATATATATATATATATATACATACACATATATATATATATGTATATATATATATATATATATATATATATATATACATATATATATATGTGTATGTATATATATATATATATATATATATATATATATATATATATATATAGAAAGGAGGTGATAGTATTGAGAAGAACGATGAGATCATAGAAAATTTGCCCGTACTACAAGAGGGCGCTACAAAAGCAAAATATATATATATATATATATATATACAATATATATATATATACATATATATATATATATATATATATATATATATACATATATATATATATATATATATATATATACAATATATGTATATATATATATATATATATATATACAATATATGTATATATATATATATATATATATATGTATATATATATATATATATGTATATATATATATATATATATATATATATATATATGTATATATATATATATATATATATATATATATATATGTATATATATATATATATATATGTATATATATATATATATATATATATATATATATATATGTATATATATATATATATATATATGTATATATATATATATATATATATATATATATAGAGAGAGAGAGAGAGAGAAAATTTGCCCGTACTACAAGAGGGCGCTACAAAAGCTTAGAGGTTAAACACTACTATATTACAGCTAAATCTCAATCATTGCCAAGCAGCACAGGAGTTGCTTAGGCAAACCGTACGAGATTTAAAGGTAGACGTTGCTGTACTCAGCGAGCCATATAAGAAGATAGTATCTGCAAGTTGGGTTACTGATGATACAGATACAGCAGCTATATGGACTACCGGTTCTTTGATATTGAGGGAGAGGTTATCACCGCAATGTGGGTACACGCGGGCCACTGTTTCCGGCATATGTTTGTACAGCTGTTATGTTCCTTTTAGGTATTCTATTGATGACTTTCGTGTTATTATAGACAACATAGTGATGGCGTATACCAAGAGAATTACAGGAATAGGAGGAAGGCCCTAAAGGATGCAATTCGTAGGAGCAAGCGGCAGTGTTTTCTTAATATCTGTGATGAGGTGGATGATAATCCTTGGGGTCTCGCATATAAGCTGGTCACCAAAAAACTTAAATGCCTGACCCCGTTGCAACCGAGTGAGGGGCCAATCCTGTAGGAAATTGTAGACCATCTCTTTCCCCAGCAGGACGCACCACCTTGGGAGCATAACCCTCCAATTGGGACATTAAATTTTCCCCCGATTACAATAGCTGAGATTGAGGACGTTGTCTCTAAGTTTAGAGACAAGAAGGCACCGGGACTCGACTGCATTCCAAATATAGTATTAAAGGAGGCCGTCAGGCTTTGTCCCGAGCAGTTCTTAAGGATGGTGAATACATGCTTAGTAAGGGGAATTTTTCCAACAAGATGGAAGAGGCAGAAGTTGGTATAAATACCAAAAGCCAATAAACCCCTAGATGATCCCTCATCTTATCGGCCACTGTGTATGATAGATACATGTGGGAAGTTGCTACAGGGTGTGATCTGCCGAAGACTTGGGAATTGCGTTAAAGACAGAAATGGCCTATCAGACAACCAATTTGGCTTCAAGAGGGCGAGGTCAACAGTGGATGCTATAAACGTGGTAGTAGAAACTGCTGCTATATATATATATATACATATATATATATATATATATATATATATACGGCTATGCCGTCGTCATTAAAACAGGCCGACAACAATTAACACAACCATGCACTAATGCTGAAGCTACACCCTCCCCTTCATAGTCTCATAGTTAAACTATTTTATCCAAAAGCACCCGTATATTTGAAGTATTTTTCTTAAGGGAGGAATATTTAAAAATAAATTCTTAATATTAAAAAATAATTTAAAAATGTTTGCAATTTCATCTGTAAAACTATACTCTTAATTTTAATTAACTTGGGAAAAAATTTATTAAAAAATTTTCAGATATAACGTTTCTAATGGCAATTTTTTTCTGAACAAAATGCAACTTTAATCACTTTTTTTCTACAAAAATCGGAATTTAGGGCATTTTTAAAATAAAAGTAAATTTTCTTTAGTGATGGCAGATTAATTTCTAATAAATTGACTATTTTTAAATGCCATAATATTGCCATTTTTACTGAAAATTACAAAATATGTAACATTCTTCTTTTAGAAAAGAAATCAGCATAAGACCACTGCGTTCAACCCTTCTTCTCCACGTTATCAAGACTTTTGAAAAATAAAAACAAGAGCTGCGCTACTTAAGTGTGTGTGTGTGTGTTCTGAATTTTTCTGAATTGTATATGGAAATATACATTTTCATGCCATTTGTTTTTTAAATATAATTTCTGACACTAAAAAGCAGCTAAAAACGCCAAATATTTCGAATTATTTTTGTAAAACTTTGAAAATGAGACTAATTGAACAATTTTCATATATGAGTTCTCTAAGTGATACTTATATTTATACCCCAAGATATTCTTTATGCATGTTAGATATTCCTTCTCTCTAAAACAACGCCTTTGTGGAAAATAAGGACAATGAAATAGGCTACTAATTAGGGTTGCACTCATATTAAATTGTATTTCTAGGATTTTTACAGACTGTTGAAACTTTGACTTATTGAACATTTTCAGATATGAATTTCCTAAGGAATAGCCGCATTTGATACAATTAAAATAATTTTACTCAGTAAAACAGATAATAAAAAAACAAAATAATCGTTACATAATTTTCTGTTCCCTTAAATACGACGCTTCCAACTTTTTTAATCGTGTAACGTGAAAATGTATGCCACTTCACTGCAGCAATTAATTTTTAATATGAAATTTCCTACTGCTCAAAATCGCTTCATAAAATATTTTCTTTTCATGTTAAATTTCATGTGAAATTTTCATTTTCAACTCATACGTATGCCAGATATGCTTTAACACACAAAAACAAAGGAAATCATATGATCTGTTGTCTGCAGCACCCACATTTAAGCAAACAATTGATTTCGTATGCATAATTTGGGGAAACACTCGCTCAAACAACGATCCAAAATACAATTACAAACTAGCACAGTCATAAGAATGTTCACGTAAATAGAAACAAAAATTAAAATAAACACAAGAACGTTGGGCCACCTGAAATTAATCTTGATTTAATACACGTTTGTTGGCCTTTCTTTTTTCTCTTTTCTTTTCTTTCTTCCTGCCGGTGCACAAATAGTTGTACGCATTCAATTAAAATATCCGTCCCATAGCCAATACAAAGATAATTTCATGTTTGCCTTAATTAATGCAAGAGTATAAATGCACGAATGCATGAATCGAATATGAAGAGCAGGGGATAATTACTTATTCTACTTTTTGGCTGACTTGCAATGAATGCTGAATGAGTACTTGTGCAAAATATCCAGCAGAGTTTACTACTCTTGTGCAATTTTATGGACTTATTACTAAAGTTGCATGTATCAAATGCAAATACACTGTCGCTTAAAGTATTTACTTGAGAACACACACGCACACGCACACACTTTGGCAACTTTCAAATGCTCATGATGTCAGTTAAGAAGTTGGCAATTTTAACAAGCATAACTTCTCTAGTATGGGAAGATGTATGCCTTTCTTCTGGGTGAAGTCTGCTTAAGGAATGTAGAATTTTTTTTTTTTTTTTTTTTGAAATGTGTTACAGTAAACTGAGGAGTGTGACAGGCAAAATATCTATTAAAATAAAATATTATTGAAGTTTTAAATGCTGCGATGACTCTTATAATATAATTAAAAATACTAACCATGATTCTTTAGTTCAAGTGACATGCATGTTTTCCTAGAACAGATACCCAGTGAAACACCCCTAATCACGCATCTATGAAACTGAAGCAAGGCTAGGCAATTTAAAAATATATATACATATGTAGGTATATAAATATTTAGACTGTGCATATCTACACAAAAATACCTTTCGAATGATATATGTATCAATGATATGGTTGAATGATAAAGTAGTTGAAAGTGTACAACAAAAATATATATATGTATATATATATTATGCATACCTATGCAAAAAACCCTTTTAACCCATATCGTCCCAAGGATTTTTTTTGGAACCTTTAATAAAACTTCGTAGTTAAATGGTAATTTGGGTCCAGAAGATACGAAGCAGATGTCCGAAATTTTTTTAAAATTTTTATTAAAAATTTTTTTTTGAATTTTCATTAAAATTTTTTTTAAATTTTCATTAAAAATTTTTTTTTAAATTTTCATTAAAAATTTTGTTAAAAATTTTCATTAAAATTTATTTTTAAAAATTTCCATTAACAATTTTTTTAAAAATTTCCATTAAAAATTTTTTTAAAAATTTTCATTAACAATTTTTTTAAAAATTTTCATTAAAATTTTTTTTTAAAAATCTCGTTAAAAATTTTTTTAAAAATTTTCATTCAAATTTTTTTTTTTTAATTTCCATTAACAATTTTTTTTTTAGTTTTTATCAAAAAGGATATGGTCTTAGTCTTTCCTAAACAGGGAAAAAAATGTAAAATGCTTGAAATTTACTGTTCGAAATATCGAACACTGGGACGAAATGGGTTAACGCTACATTCACACATGAAAGTACTTTCATGAAATTTCTGTATACGTATTATAAATAAAAAATTTTATGAAAAAGACAACTTTCTTGAAAATTTCTTGTTCGTTTACACAGGAAAGTGAAAGTTCATTTTAAAAATGTCGTCGAAACGAAAAGTTGCAAAAATTACTATTCTTCTAGAATTAAAACAATTAGAAATTGAGAGCCAAAGTCAAAAAAAAAGAATGAAAAAGGAAAAAAGCAGTAAATACGCAACGAGCGAATTTTCTTTCTCACTATTTCAGCTGCCAGACCCATTTCCTTTGCAATTTCTTCATAAGCTTTAGTTTTTAGATTATTTCGCCTGTATGATTTATTATTCATATCCCATAAAATTGGGTACGAACGATATACATTAATTAATTTTATTGTGCTTTGATAATTCAATTTTGCCTGTATTTGTATTGTTTTATAGAGTTGCCAAAATAACCACATACACAAATTTATAAGGCAATAGTTGGAAATAATTATTATTGTTAATTTTTTAATGAGATTATTGTTACAAAAAGACATCAATTGTCTTCTTTATGTACATATATTTGAAGAATATTATTATCATTAATTTCATATGTATGTAAATACAAAATAACTTGGATTTACAGTTATTATTTTAACACAATCCTGTCTGTGAAGTGGCAACAGTGTTTACCGCTCTGTCATTTCAGTTTCACAAAGTGTCAAAAAATTGCTTTGCAGAAAAAATCGGGGAAAGCTGAGTGGAAAGTAAAATAAGTTTGAATGTATTAGTGAAAAAATGTGAGTGTATTGCGACTTTCATGCAATTACTTTCATGTGAAAATGCTAAGTAAAACAAAATTTTGTTTATAAATTTTTTTTTATAAAATAAAGTGTGACGTATTTCAATATAAAACAAGTAAAACCGGGTCGAATTTTAAATACCCTCCAAATATTGAGTAAGTAAATTTCAAATGTTTAACTTGGTGGGACAGAGTTCCTACAAGACAACTCTGTACACAATTTTAAGTCTCTATATTGAGAGAGTTATTTCGGGAAGGGCCGTGGAAGGGACGTTTCACCTTTACAAGATCAGAGAACATCTCAGCTTCTTATAGGCTTAAGAAATACAAAGTTTTTCAATATTTAAACTATTTTTGCATATAATATCGTACGTCAATGCCCACTAAAAGGGGCGGGGTCCAAATATATAATATATCATGTTTTCCACAAACGAACGTATGGGCATTGCTAGACCGTTTTAAACTTCATCACTGATCAAGAATATATATACTTTACGGGGTCCAATTCTCTTTGAAGGGTATTAACACTGTATTTTAGCAGGGTCGCTCTGGCAAGAGCTGTTGGGGAGACATTTCACCTTTTGTCATAAAACCCTAAAAATAAATGTTTGGGATAATTAAATACAAAATGTAAAAAAAAAAAAAATTTTTTTTGATAGGGTCATATAGGGTGCAAAGGGGGAGGAGGGGTAGGGCAGAGTAGTACCAGTCTTAGCTTCGTCATTAAAGCTTAAAAATTTTATTTTTAAGGAATGTGGGCTTAACTAGAACAATTTGTTAAATTTTTACACTATTTTTGCATATAATAACGCCCACTAAAGAGGGCGAGGTCCAAAAATTATTTTATTTTATTTTATGGCTCCAAGTTTAACGCGTTGGACCTTCTTTAATATAAAAATATATCATTTGCTTAACACAATTACAAAAAAAAAGAGGTTGGTTTAGTACTTCTTAGGGGAACTTTTTTCCCTCTTGGCCGATTTAGCCCATTTCCGAACTTGACCTGTGCTGTTCTTCAAGATATATTTATACTAAATTTCAAGAGTCTGGCTCTTTTCGTTTGGATTGAATTGTGATTTCCACAGACGGACGGAAGGACGGACGGACATGCTCAGATCCTCTTAGATTTCATCACTGATCAAGAACATATATATTCTTTATGGGGTCTCAGATGGATATTTCTCTGTGTTACAAACGGAATGATAAAAAGAATATACCCTTCATATTCTTTTTTGAAGGGTATTAAAAGAAAGACCAGAAAAATTCGATGCCCTATTCGTTAATAATTGCGTAACCGAATTGAATTTGTGGGTGCTGTTGGCTGAAGTAGTAAAACACGCGAGTATGAAGTAGAGGGTCTTGAGTTTAAATCCGCGCTGAGTCATGAAATATTGTGTTGAATGAAATATTGTGAAGTAAAAAGGTTGAAATTGCTAAAAAAAATTATCTATCTTCTCATCTTTCTTCATCTGTCCCTTCAATACTATCCCCTCCTTTCGAGTTCCAGCGCAATGTACAGCATATTTGGGGGTCATCCCTGAGTTCTGGTCCTAGATAAAAAAAAGATCTTCGTTTCATACTGTTTTTCACATAGAGTCGTCGTAGGCATAGCAACCAATTTATTTATGCTTTTAGAATCGTAGCTATTTATATGCTTCTATTTCTATATTCGAGAAAGAAGATCTCTGGGGATCCATTTCCAAATATTACAAGAGGGATATTCATTTTGGTCCACCCTATTGCATAAGTACAGCGATATATCACAAACTTGCTTTATTTGATATTTAAATAGAAATTATTTAAACTCGATGAAAGAAAATTTTTGAATTTCATGCTCTCAAGAAAGTCAGTAATTCATTCAACTGAATTTGTGATGCGTTCAGGTGTTGAAAACACAATAAGAAAACATGGCTGAACCTGAACGGCATTAAGCAAATATGAAACTGCTGGTATCGATTTAATAAATAAGTAAACAAGATATAATTAAAGCTTGCAAGAATGAACAATAAGAACAGAGAGCAGAAATTGTTTTGAAGCAACGTATTATTTGGCAAAAGCAACAACGACAACAATTAATACCTCCCCCCCCCAAAGGAGTTGGACTGAAAAGTTATTTAAAATTTATAAAAACAAAAAACTTAATAGCCAGCAATTGCAATAGTAAACAACTGTTTGAATATTAAAGCTCTCCAAATAACTTCTCTTGCTGCCCCCATTAGGCAAACTATTAATTAATTATTGATTTTAATTTCTCTACATCACTGGCTTTCATGCATTCCTTTTGTGGCATGTTGCTGGCTATTCATGGTAAGTATGGGCGGCATGTATGTGCATATTTGCTCGGACGTATTAGCTGCTCAAATAATACACCAGCAGTATGAATATTTTATATTGTGAATAAATCAATTTCTGTATAATGAAACCATCTCATGTTAATGCATATTTCTAATTAGTAAATAATTCTTATTATATGAATTTCATAGTTGGAAGACTTTAAGTCGTCTTACAACGAACTAAATGAAAATGTTAAGACATTTTATGCATGTTGAATAATCATAAGTTTTGGTGTTGATTGATAAGAAAAGAAGATTATACTCGTAGTTGGTATATAAAAGTGAAATTTGCTAAATAAATATTAGGACATGATGGCCAAGTGAAGATTAAACATATTGAATAATGAAGCAAAAGAAAGCTGTAAATGCAAGAAATAAATTTGTTTTAATAACTTTCGTAGCAGAAACTTTGGGAAATTTGTTAATCAGTTGTGGTTCAGTGCAGTTCTAGTTAAGTTTGGATTTAATTCTTTGTAAATTTCCAAATGTATTAAAGTTTGTATGGAAATTGTACTAAAATATCGTGCTAAGTCAAATGTGGTAATTCGGTCTCTGTTGTTGTTCGTTTAATCCGACTTCATAGTTTCGGTGTTGCAAAATGTGGTTCAAAATTTTGTCAAAAAAGCGGAAATGTGCCCGACATCATATTCCCATATCTCTACTTTTCATTGGGATCAATAAAACTAAATTTGGCCCAAAAAAGTGTGTTTTTAAGCCAATTTACTTCCTAACCTCAAATTTGCTCACCCTTGAGTTCGAGATCAGTTTTAATTCAGTTCAGTTCCATTTTATTTCCTCTTCAGTTCTGCTTCAGTTCCACTTCAGGTCTAGTTCAGTTTCTAGGTCTGTTCTACTTCAATTTTAGTTCAATTCAAGTTCATTTTCTATTCAGTTTCTGTTCATTTCAGCTTCATTTTTAGTTAAGTTCCACTTCAATTTTACTCCAGTTTTAGTTCAGTTTCACTTTAGTTCTTGTTCAGTTCTTCTTCAGTTCTACTTCAGTTCCTGTTCTGTTCCTGTTCTGTTCTCCTTTAATTTTAGTTCAGTCCCAGTTCATTTCTTATTTGATTTGTGTTCAGTTCTGTTTCATTTTCAGTTCAGTTCTACTCAAGATCCAGTTCAGTTTTAGGTCAGTTCCAATTCATTTCCACTTTATTTCCTGTTCAGTTCTGTTTCAATTCCACTTCAGGTATACTTAAGTTTCTGTTCAGTTCTGTTCCACTTCCGTTCCAGTTCAGTTCTACTCCACTTCAGTTTCAGTTTAGTTCCAGTTCCATATTAGTTTCTGTTCATTTCCACTACAATTCTACTTTAGTTCCAGTTCAGCTCTACTCCAGTTCCTGTTCTGTTCTACTTTAATTTTAGCTCAGTTCCAGTTCATTTCAGTTTATGTCCAGTCCTGCTTCATTTTCAGTGTAGTTCCAGTTCAGTTTTACTACAGTTACAGTTCAGTTTTAGTTCAGTTGCAGTTTATTTTCACTTTAGTTGCTGTTCAGTTCTTTTTCAGTTCTACTTCAGTGTCTGGTTCTGTTCTATTTCAATTCCTATTCAATTTCTATTCAGTTCTTCTGCAGTTCTACTTCAGTGTCTACTTCTGTTCTACTTCAATTTTAGTTCAATTCCAGTTCATTTCCCGTTCAGTTTCTGTTCAGTTCAGCTTCATTATCATTTCAGTTCCACTTCAGTTCTCCTCCAGTTCCAGTTCAGTTTCATTTTAGTTCTTGTTCAGATCTACTTCAGTGTCTACTTCAGTGTCTACATCTGTTCTACTTCAATTTTAGTTCAATTCCAGTTCATTTCCTGTTCAGTTTCTGTTCAGTTCGGCTTCATTATAATTTCAGTTCCACTTCAGTTCTACTCCAGTTCCAGTTCAGTTTCACTTTAGTTCTTCTTCAGTTCTACTTCAGATCTGCTTCAGTTCCTATTTTCCATCAATTTTAGTTCAGTTCCAGTTCATTTCTCATTCATTCTCAATTCAGTTCTACTGCAGTTTCAGTTCATGTTTTGTTGTTATTTATAAAATCACCTGTATATATATATATTCTGCCTGGCCCACGATGTCACTCGATATCGTTCTATCGAGTAAATACATTTAAAACAAAAACAAATTTCAAAATTTTGTTTTAAATGTATTTAGTCGATAGAACGATATCGAGTGACATCGTGGTCCAGCAGATTATATTTGCTTTCAATTTGTCTAAATCGACAGAACAGGCAGTAACAAATAAAATTCCTGAAGAAATTTTCATTTTTCATCACTTGGCTAATGGACTGATTTCTTTCCAAAACCAAATGGAAATGGAAATGAACACTTTAAAAACGATTAAATAAAGATCTCACATATTTTAACTTTTTCAAAAGGATTTGAAGTCGACATTGTTGTGGATCACATACCAGATGCCATCTGCAGTGTTATTGAATCACCCGCTGTTAGTAGTCACGGGTATGAACAAGTCAGTTCTTTTTTTTTTTTTGCTTTGCCTGTGTTCTATATCTAATAATCGGCTTAATTTAGTATCTCCTACTCCAACAACTTTTTTTCCTTGCATTAATGGCTATAATAGAAGCAAAAAACTTTAAAAAGAGTTTTCTCTTTTTTAGAATTAAGTGTGTGTGTGTTTCATATCAGTTCATAATATCCTTAACCCCTTTAAGGTACGAGTATATTCTTACATAAACAAGTCCTTTAACCATCTAGATTTTTTTGCTTTCAGTTTTTTTTCTAAATAGGAATGTTTTCCTTTTTTTTGTAGGAGAATGTGTTTTTTCTGTATTTTTTACACAATGGCCCTGTTGGCTTTATTTGTGTTTACAAGTGCGTGTGTGTTTGTGCGAAAATGTGAGTGGGCGAGTGTGTGTGCGAGTGTGTAGGTCCTTTTGTAAATAACCCCTTAAGAGACATGCAAAAAAGGATTAAATTCAATGCTAAGACTTTTGTTTGCTGTAGTTTGTGTGTTTTTAATAAATTAAATTGTTTTTGTAATGTAGAATAGGATTTACTATTTTTGTTATATGGAGCAGCATTTTCTATTCTGTGTAGCCTGCTGCACGTAGCCCCCAGTGGGGATTATGGCGGCCATAAATGCCATATACCGGCATACATGAGGGATAGTGTTGTGATACCTTAAAAGTGAGACTTTTAATTTTGCCATTTCCTAATGGAAATCATTGCAAATGAATATTTACGAGTATTTTATTCAGGCGAGTGACATTGATTTAAGTCAGGACAAAAACAGAGAGAGAGAGAGAGAGAGCAAGAGAGAGATAAACTAGCAGCTTGCGGCTGTATAACAAAAAGTGAATTTTATCAGCAGTTGGTGGCAAATAAAAAATTATAAGCTTAAAACTAATTGTTTTTGTGGCTTCTTGCTGGGAAAAGTGTTGTAGTAAAGGGTGTTTTTTTTTTACAGAACTCCCAATATGTCAAACCTGTCAGCTGTCTTACTAATGCAGCGTATTTAACTTTTTATTTTCAGTGTACTTTGGCCGCCTATTTAACTACTCAAATTGAGTGCGTAAATTTGTTTTGTAGCCTTTTACTGCACCAAATAATTTTTTATTTGTACAATTTCATAAACGGCTCTTAAGCTTCCTTTGCTGTCAAATGCATAATTGATTCATTTATGGTATTATTTTATTTTTTTTTTTATTATGCAACAACAGGCCGCATAAACATTTTTTTTTCAAGCATTTTACATATAATTGTTCCAGGTATTATTGACAGTCGTGTTTTTGTTTATTTGTAATTTGCTACCTGTTTATATTGTTAAATGAACATACAATTTATTTTATTAATTGTCATAATACGAATATTTATTCCATTTAATTTGATAATAATTGCATTATTCTTTATTGTTTTTCAACTTTATTTTAAATGTTAATTTAATTTGTCGTTCAAAACAATAATGGAAGTTAAAATTAAAAAAAAACCAGGTTTGATTAATTTTGGTTTAAAAAAAAACTTAAAGGTGCCCAGACACACTCCAGTGGTGGGAGGACAAAAAGAGCTGAACTATAATATTTTAATGCGATTTAAAGCGTTAAAATCGTGCGGTTTTTGTTTTGTGAGATACGCCACACCCTTTGCCACTACTAAGTGCTGCTGTTGTTGTTGGGCTATGTTAAGTTCTACTTTTTTACACTGTGCTACAGAGTTATTGTATTATATTACTGTATAAAATTAATATAAAATCTCTATATATTGGATATTGGGCTACAGTGTCCAGCCAATTTAGCAATTCTATGCTGTAAAATATCATTTCCTGCTAAAATTAAATTTAAAATTAAACAAAAATAATAAAACTATTTTACTGCCTGCCTTAAACATTAAACACATTCACTACAGCAGGCCACCGACTACAACCTGCCACAAATAGAATACATGTGTTTATAAAGGAATAATAATTTTCACTGCTACACGGCAGGTTGTTGTCCGTGCTACTTTTGCAGTCGTAGTCAAAAACTACAGTCGACTCCGCTTTACTGGAAATAACCATAACCCAATTTTTTTCAATTATTCCATTTTTTCTTCAAAACGTAGTTCAGATTACTGAAATTTGTTACAGTTAAGCGTACTGCTTATGCATACACATGCATATCGCACCCTAAATACAAAAGGGGCACAACTAAAAATTTTCCAAAACTGACATTTTTCCATAAATTAATTCAGAATACACATCTCTAACTACTGCAAAAATTTCTTTCACATCACTATCTTCTTTAACTGGAAAAATACAGTTATGTCTATTTTTGTTAAGTGTGTTGCTTCTGTACGATGATTAGTTTTTTGTCTCTCCTGAAAATTTTAGTATTTTGAGTTGTGGCCCTTTTGTATTTAGGGTGCGATATGTGCTTATTTTGTTGTTGAAATTTTTCACGAACTCCTCGAAAATGTTTAGCCACTTGCAGTGACAATATAATAGAAAAATACCATAAAGTACGTAAGAGCGAAAAGGACAAATACATTTTGCCATATAATTTTTTAACGGACAAAACATGCACAATTTTTTCAGCCTTAAGTTATGCAATCGATTTCTAATAAATAAATTTGTCATTGTTTATTTTTTAAAGCGAAGTAAGTTTCATACAAAACGTAGTTGTGGGCTTGCTTTTGGTTTTCAGTAATACGATATTTTCAGTTAAGCGATGTTTCGCTAAAGCGAAGTGAATAAGACTAGCTGCGTTAAAAATCAGTGCGGGGATATGTATCGCTTTCAGTAATCCAATTTTTTTCCGCTAAAGCGGATTCGACTGTAATTTCTATTTTCATAGGCGACAATAAATATATTAGTGCTGCCAACGCAATGAAACATCTTAAATAAATAAGCGCTTAAAAATATTTTCAAACTGGTCAAGAATATGAAAATTGTTAAAAATAAAAAAATTTAATAGCCCTTTTAATCATAAAAATTATTTTGTAATTTTTATTTATTTTTTTTGGCGATCTCCCGACTTTAATTTTTTATTAATATTTTTTTTTTTTTTTTATAACTTCTAGAATATAGGACGCATATAAACGATATGGGTATCATTTCGAAGTACTACAAAATGTCATTCTGAGGTTAGACATATTTTTTACATTTAATCACCTATTGCAAGTATTATTAAATTTTGAAAATTTGTATCTGACTTTTTAAGTAAAAATTCCATTATTTTGAAAAAAGCTCGATGCAACGACATTTGAGCTCTAATTTTGTATATACGTGAAAGCCGTTTTCGATAAAAGACGTGAGTTAGGTCACAAATGAATTAACTCATAAAGTTATTTTCATAGTGTCATACCAAAAAAGGACATCAAAATGTACTTATTACAAATGCAAAAACAATAAAGAGCTGTAAACAAATAAAGTGTTTTTATTATTAATTTTGTTTCGATCTACAAATAGGTTTAGAATAAGCGCTTTTATTTTTATATATGAAAGTGGCACCACTAATATGAGATGTTGACGTTGTAACTGCCGCGTTCAAAATAATTAAGCAGCTGACTATACGGCGACAGATGCTGCTAGCCATGTAGTCGGTAGCCTGCTGTCGTGAATCTGTTTAAAGCATTACGCAAAGTCCTTCGGCTACACTTTCCCTGACGTCATCAGAAATAATTATCTTTTCAACAACTGAACGAAGTATTTTACATATAATATTTCAAGTTATTTTACGCTTTCTTTCATTTTCATAATTTGTTTCCCAGTAAAAAGGAAAAACGTTAAGCTTAACAGAAAATTTTTAAAGCTAAACTATATACAGGGAATAAAAGAGGAAAATATTTATGTAGAAAAAAAAATTATTACTTAACAAAAACACCCACCTACATATTTACAATAAAATATATAATCGAGGTAAAAAAATATATATATTTTTATATATAAATCTACATACTCCAACATTTATGAGTGCATTGTGTGCAGTCAGTGTCGGCAAAACATCTTCCCGGATATACACAGGATGTTAAGTGTGGTATGTGTGACACACTTTCGTCTAATTTAAGCAGGACTAACGATAAATATTCTAAGGATATAGAAATACGCACTCTATATTGTGTCTACATAAGCATGAAGTCTGCATTAAGCACAAGGAGACACCAGTTATTTATAAGCACATGCTTGTATACAAAACTCACACACGTACATACATACTCGTATATCACTATACGAGGTCCCTACAAAAAAGTTTTCACATATATGAAATTAATTCAATAAGAAATAAAATTTTAGCTTCACTCAGGACAGTATTACAGATGAAAAAAATTAATTTCAAAATAAAGCAAAATTTTTCATAATGATTGTATGAAATTGAGAACCTTTTCAGTCTTAACTCGCATACTATACTCCTGTGTATTAAAGTAAAAGTAATTCATAGATAAACTTCACTTCACTTTTACGTGTTTTTTGAATGCAGAATGCCAGTATGTGGGTGAGCACTGTGCCAATATGTACACATTCTTTAGGCAGGAGAAAACCTGCATAGTACAGTGTGACACACAGTCATAACTACAAAATGAAAAAAAGTTTGCCTGCACACAATTATACAACACAAAGTGTACACACAATCCATTTAACCACAGAAAAAGTTTTAAAAGGAGACAGGATATAATTAAATTTAAAATGGAAATTTAATTGCAAAGGATTAATTTGAGTTGTATTCGTAGGAAGTGTGCTATAGAATTTAATATATAAATTTGTCACTCGTTATGCCTGAAAGCACCAACACACACACACACCCAAACGGGCTGTTATCTAGATAAACTGTCTGTGGCACACCGTATATTTGCTTGCGCTTGCAAATATATTATATGTATAATTATTTTGTATTTTTTTGCCCGCCGCTGTTCTTTTTTTTGAATTTACTAAATGTCTTGCCATTTGTTTGTTTCTTTTGCATGTGTTCCTGCTGTATAGTTTTCATGAAAAATTTCCAAAACTTGCACTAAAACGGCCCGAAATATCCCACAAATTTATATATGGGCATTTCCATGATGTCGAACGTGACCACATTTAAGTTAAAGGATTAACCAAAATGAAAACGAAAAACGTAACTTATAGCTTTAAATTAGTTCTCTAGTTGGTGTTAAGTTTGATTTAGAGCAATTTTTGAAAAACCACTCATTCGCATGTGACAGAAACAGAGCATCCGTTAGCAGTCATCAACTAAAATGCTGATTGCAACGGAAACTATGGAGCTATTTTATATTATTTTCATTTTAATAAACAAAACATAATCTTAAATGACAAAAAAAGCACCAATTTTCGATGCCTAAAAATAAACAAGTTGTTGCATGATCATTCATGATTTTTCTATTTTAAAGTGGCTTATATATAAATACTGTTTTAATTTAATTTTCATAATAAAAGATAATCGTAAAGTACAAAAAAAATCCCCGCAATATAATTTTTGGTGCTTTTAAATAAACACGATGTTGCATGATCATGCATGCTCTTTCTATTTTAAAATGACTTATATATACTATTTTAACATCATTTTAATAATACAAAAATAATCTTAAGGTACAAAAAAATTCCACACAGAATTTTCTGTGCTTCGGAATAAACAAGATCTTGCATGATTATGCATGCTGTTTCTATTTTAAAGTGGCTTATATATAAATATTATTTTAAATTAATTTTCATTATAAAAAAATATTTTAAATTACAAACAAGTTCCCAGTAGAATTTTATGTGCGTAGAAAAAAACAAGTTCTTGCATGATCATGCATGCTCCTTCTATTTTAAAGTGGCTTATACTTATATAAATACGCTTTTAATTTAAAAAATAATAATCTTTTATTATAAACAAAAAATTAAATTTTCTGCGCTTGCAAATAAACATGTTATTGCATGTTCATGCACGATCTTTCATGCCTGAGTGAAAATTTACTCATTATGTCATCATTATTTTAAATGAACTGATATATATTATTATTTAAGATAAGATTAGGTAGGGCTTTTTACAACACACGTACCCACACACGCCCACACACACGCACACACACACGCACACACACACGCCCATGCACACATACACATATAGTACCTATGAAAGAATTTAACACAAGTGACTGCATATAATACTAATAAATTAATGGGTCATGTTGTATTCCCAACAAAAGGCTTTTATATTCCACGCACTAATAGACACACGGAAACAAGGGAAAATGCTAATAGACATTTAAGTGACAAACATTTACTTATTTATTTATATTTTATTTAAATTTTTCTCTATAAATTTTCCAAACAAACAAGTTAAATAACTGACATGATGAGCATTTCGTAAAATGGCATTACAAATATATACACATAATAATAATAATATTTATAATATGAAAATTTAATTGTGGCTTATAAAAGCGTGCAGGTACAATTCCACATACACTATTTTACATTGATTTAATTGGAACTGTTTAATTACATTACACGAGTAAAATATTTTTAAATTGAGAAAACCTAAAATTAGCCACAGACACACACACACATGATGCCTACTTGAAAGTTTGGAAATCCGTGGTAGTGACAAGAGCAAAGGATGCTAAATTAATGTGTGATTTGAGTCAGCTTTAAACGATTTTATTGAGTAAAAATTTTTAAATTTCAATAACGCAACTTGATTAAATACCTTCTGGGGTTTCAGAGAAGCAGTACTCTGGTAATTAACAACCCCTGCATGAATTTAGCAAATATTTGTAAAAACAAATTGAAAAGTAATAAATAATTCTATTACAATTTTAGCAAAATTTATATTATTTCATATTTATAAAAAAAATATATATATACATACTCGTATATTAAAATGCAATAATAAAACTACAAATCAATTTTATTTCATTTTAATTTAATTTAGTTGTTAATAATTGCAATTTATATTTTTATGTTGTAAGTAAATAAATACTTTTGTCAAAAATATATTTCAACAAATTCCATTTGTGTAATTAAACAAACCATATTATCTATACAAGTGTGTGTGTGTGTGTGTGTGAACAAATATATCGTTTGCATTTAATTGTTTTATAAATACGATTAATATCAAATGGACAAAATTACACACAAACTTATGAGATCAAGCAAATAAATTATTTAGCATAAAGTAAGAAACTCATTTAAAAAAAATCAAAACAACGAGGGATATTTTCGAACTGAAATAATGGAACTAAAAATGTTCAAACACCTGCAGCCAAAACAGACTTTTTCCAACCCAACAATTTAAGCCAGCAGGATTTTTCCCACTTTTTACTGTTTTTTCTTTTTCACTTTAAACGATTAGCTGTGACAGCATGACATGCCATGAAAACTATATATAATTATTTAGATCATTATCAACCCTCGTCATTTAGTAGATAATATTTGATTTAACAAATATAAAATAATTAAACACATGTTTCAGATTAATAATTATTACCATAAAATTAAATTTATCGAGATATAAAAAGTACGAAAGACTGCATGATGAAAAAATGCATGACCATTAATAACAACATTAATTACCGCTAATTACAATGAATTATTATTACATTTTGTGGTCGAAATCTAAAAATAATACGTTCGTTTTAATCACATGTAATGCTCAGTTGCGTTTCCATTAAAATTTGTTTTACATTTTTGGTCAAATATTTTTTTTTGTTTGTTTTTATTATAAAATAACTTCAAACCAAATCAATACAAATTATATGCAATAAAATATAATTGTTGTAAATTACTTTGGGGGCGAGCTACATTGTTGGTTACTGGATTTTCTTTTACATATTAAATTGATTTTTATTTTATTTTTATTTTTTTTTTAATTTCACAATCATCCTTACAGTTGTGAAGAAATAGAGCAGTAGTCCTATTCCCTAACTCGCTTAAAACTCAATCGTTAACAATGTAAAAAAAAATATATTTACACCCAAAAAGTTGTAAGAATCTTCTGCATATTTTAGGGGGCTTATTTTTTATTTAACTCGGCAGCCGTAATCCACACATTTTCTTCTTAGACACTTTTGCATATTTTTAGAAGTTTTAGCGAAGAAAAATAATAATGATTTGTTCGCTAGCAAATAGGTATACAGTCGGATCCGCTTTACTGTTAATAACCAAAACCCAATTTTTTTTTCAGTTATCCAAATCTTTCTCTAAAACGTAGTTCGCATTACTGAAATTTGTTACAGTTAAGCGAACTGCTTAAAATCAGGTAAAACATACACATGCATATGGGCACATTTTGTTGTTGAAATTTTTCACGAACTTCTCGAAAATGTCTAGCCACTTGCATTAGCAATATAACAGAAAAATACCACCAAGTATGTAAGAGCGAAAAGGACAACTACATTTTGCCAATTAATTTTATAACAGACAAAACATGCACAATTTTTTCAGCCTTAAGTTATGCAATCGATTTCTAGTAAACAAATTTGTCATTGTTTATTTTTTCACTAAAGCGAAGTAAGTTTCATTCAAAACGTAGTTGTGGGCTTGCTTTTGGTTTTCAGTGATACGATATTTTCAGTAAAGCGATGTTTCGCTAAAGCGTAGCAAATAAGACTAGCTGCGCTTAAAGTCGGTGTATAGCTTTCAGTAATCCGATTTTTTTCAGAAAATTGTGTTGCGCTAAAGCGAATTCGACTGTTTAGAAAATAAGCCCCCAAAAATATGCAACATTTTTATACAACTGTTTGGACTAAAAATCCTATAGGATCCGCCAAATAATTTTTTTTTTGAAAATGCTATAAAAAAAACTACCGAATATTTTCTCAAATTTCTTTTTTTGTTTGAAAGTACAATCCTTCCGGTTAATAATGGAAAATAATTTCATTCAAATGGCTGCAACGGCCACTCCTTGCTCATTGCCGAAGAAAAATGGCCCAATTATGCCTCTGGACCAAAATCCGCACCAAACAGTGACTCGTTTTGGGTGCGTAGGCTTTTCAATGTATGCGTGCGGGTTTTCTGTGCCCCAAATGCGACAATTTTGCTTGTTTACATACCCGGCAAGATCAAAATGAGCTTCAGCTGAAAAGATGATTTTTTTGGCAAAATCGGCATCTTCTGTAAGTCGATCGCAGGCCCACTTAGCGAAGGGAAAACGCATTGGATGGTCAATCATATTCGTTCAGCGGAAGGATAAAACTAATTATCTGTCAAATCAGACATGAGCTAAACGTTACCATTCACGAAATAAGCACTAGTTGAAAAAAAAAACGTTAGATTGCGGGCCCTATATTTTATTCCTTAATTCTGTCTTTTCGTAAATTAATTTATTTGAATGAGATTTATTTTTGATATTTTAAAGAAATATTTTCTATTTATTCAAAAATTTTGTAAATATGAATTTTTAGCTCAAATTTAACAATAAAATTCCTAAACGAAAAATTTAATGAACGTCGCGATAGAAATTAATATTCCCATTTTAAACCATCATCTACAAGGTCTGTTCCAAAAATAGATAAATTTTTATTTTTTCAAGATAAAAAATTCAAGTGATATACGATGTCTGTTCAAAAAATTAATTGCCTTATTTTACCAAATTTTAATTTTGCTTTCAATAGCAAAAATTAAATTTCCAAAAATAATATAAATAAATTACACATATGCCACTAGTCGTAAATTGTGGCTGTGGAAGTCCACTTTCTTGCACAAAAAGTTTCATATCTGAAATACTTTTAGAACTGGAATAATGACAATTTTAGTGAGAACTAGTGGTAATAATTTGGCCATTATATCAATTTTAGTAATTATTAGTGTGGGAAATTGAAGGAGAGAGAGAGAGAGAATCGCACTCAATAATCGCTTCTGTGGCATTCAACAGTCTATTTTGTGCCATCAAACTGTGCGGTCGTGTTCGCGGATAACATACATCATTACTTTTCTTAACTATTCAACTGTATTTGCATTTTATATTTACCTAAACATTTTAAATAAACATTCCTATAAATTTGGGGGCTCAACCCGGAGATAAAGACTGTTGGTGAATAAAGCGTTGACAACATAAAGAAAAAACTTAAGGCGGAGTAAGACGGAGAGAACATGAGTTCTTTGGGAGATTTTGTAGAAATAAAAAATAATATAGCAACTGCAAAGAAAATTGTGATTGTTGCTATACACAAATTTATATTTGAGGAAGAAGGTGACCGCAGTAACCGAGGACGTATACGACAGTTTCATGGCTTTGAATTCGAAGAAGACGACGACGCGTTTAATGAGAAAAGAAAATACGTTAAAGACAATCTCAGCGACGCAGATTTGGTAGCTATGTGCAATTTACTGAGATTGAGTTACAACAACGACGACTTGTTTAAACATATATTTTATAACATGAGAAAGGGAAAATTGTTGTGTTCTCAAGACAATAACGATGATGACGACGATGCTGACGATGCTGACGATGATCACAATTACGATGACGATGATCATGATGACGTAAATGATATCAACGACGATGATGACGAAAACGGCGATAATGATGAGACAATTGTGAATAACTACGCAAGCAGCAAATTTTTAAGAAAAGACGATCGTCAGAGAATGAACGACGGCAGCAGCGAAGCAGCAAATTTTAACACGACGGTTACTTTCAATACAAGTAAAAACAAATATGTGAGCAGAAAACAATACGACGAAGAAACAACAAATAAAGCTGAAAAAACGAATTGTTTGAACATGCAACGTTTTGCAGTTAATTATCGCGACATAGAGGAATCAATTCCCTTGTTTGACGGCGAAGGCAGTATGCCGGTAGATAAGTGGTTGGACGAATTTGACGAAATATCAGCTATTATGGGTTTTGACGACTTCCAGAAATTTGTTTTTGCAAGAAAATCTTTGAAAGGTTTAGCCAAGCTGTACATTTCAAGCGAACGCGGAATAATGAGCTATTCTAAGTTGAAGAGCGCATTGATAACTGAATTTCGAACGTCAATTAATGGTGCAAAGCTGCATAAGATGATGGTTGAACGAAAGATGAAGAAGGACGAAACAGTGTATGAGTACTTTTTTAGTATGAAAGATTTAGCCTCAAGGGGAAATATCGATGAGAATACTCTTATGGAATATGTAATTGATGGTATCAATGATTTAACAGTGAATAAATCAATTTTATATGGTGCAACAAATTTGAGGGATTTCAAACTAAAATTAAAATGTTATGAAACCATGGTGGATAAATCAGTAAAGCAAAAATACGAGAAGCCGGTGACAGGTAAAATTAGAGATGATAGAAATGATAGAAAAGAAAGAAATTGTTTTAATTGTGGTGGCAAGGGCCATGAATCTAAAAATTGCAACAACAAGGACAAAGGTGTTAAGTGTTTTGCCTGCAACAAATTTGGCCATATTTCTAGACAATGTCCTAGCAGACAGGAAAAGGCAAATGTACGTCAGCTGAACAAAATGAAAAGAAACCCCATGGAGTTGGAGGTACAATTTTTGTGTAGTAAACCGTTCAATGCAAACGCTCTGTTTGATACGGGCAGCAGATTTAACGTAATCTCGAACAACATTTATAAGAAATTAAACAATCCTGAACTGAATAAATCAGATTTCTACTTAGTTGGTTTTGGTAATAGTAGCGGTCAAAATAAGATAAAGCCAATAGGGAATTTCGAACATACTATAATCCTTGACGGTGATGAATATACTTTGACATTTCATGTGGTCCCTACAAATTGTCTGGATGGCGACTTGATTCTGGGAAGTGAGTTTTGTAAGTTTGCTGAAATTATTATCTCGTCAGAAGAACTGAAAGTACGAAAAATTCAAAACGAAACAGATGATGAAGTTCACAAAATGATGATGATTGCTGTATATGACGACAATGGCAACGACGAGGCTGAAATTGACATAGATCAGAATGCAAGCGAAAATGCCAAGAAAGAGGTAAGAGAATTGTTAAGAAATTATAAACCTATAGGGTCAAAGACAACAAATGTGCAGATGAAAATAATTTTGAAAGACGAGACACCTATATATTGCAACCCAAGACGTTTACCAATTACGGAAAGAGCTATTGTCGACAGCCAGGTCGAGAAGTGGATTCAGGAAGGTATTATAGAACCTTCGCAATCTGAATATAGTAGCGCTGTAGTACTAGTCAAGAAACGAAATGGTGAACCGAGACTATGTGTCGATTTTCGGAGAATTAATAAAGTTGTTATGAAAGATAGATTCCCACTACCGTTAATAGAAGATCAACTAGACCGATTGCAGGATACGATTATATTTTCAACAATAGATCTTAGAAATGGGTTTTTCCATGTCTCTGTCGAGGAATCGAGTAAAAAATACACATCGTTTGTCACGCATAGTGGGCAATACCAATTCTTAAAGGTTCCATTTGGTTTATCAAATTCACCTGGAGTCTTTCAGCGTCATATTAATGCAGTATTCCGAGACCTAACTAGGAAAGGCATAGCTTTACCCTATATAGACGACGTTATAATAACAGCGAAAACCGAAGACGACGCGGTACAAAATTTGAGAAACGTCCTGAAACTTTGCGAAGACTATGGGTTGGAAATAAATTTAAAGAAGTGTCATTTTTTGAAGACAAGAATTCAATTTCTTGGGTACGTTATTGAGAACAAGACGATTTCATCTTCACCTGAAAAAATTGAAGCGTTAAGAAAATATCCTGTACCTAAGAACCTGAGGCAACTTGAAAGCTTTTTAGGATTAGCTAGCTATTTCCGCAAGTTCATACCTAATTTTTCAGTAATCGCCAAACCATTGTCTGATTTGAGGAAACAGGATCGAAGTTTTGAGATAAATAGGGAACAACTATCAGCGATAGACGAACTTAAGTCTATTATGTGTCAGAATCCTGTTCTACGTATTTATAACCAACACTTCGAAACCGAAGTTCATACTGATGCTTCCATGGAAGGATATGGAGCAGCCTTGCTACAGAAGTCACCGGACGACAACCAACTTCACCCCGTATATTACATGAGTAAGAAAACTTCCGATCAAGAGAAGAAATATTCAAGCTACGAGCTGGAAATTCTTGCCGTCATCGAGGCACTCAAAAAATTCAGAGTTTACTTGTTGGGCATACATTTTAAGCTGGTTACTGATTGTAACGCATTTACAAAAACACTGGAGAAGAAAGATTTATGTACTCGAGTGGCACGTTGGATACTACTTTTGCAAGAATATAATTATACAGTCGAACATAGGTCTGGAAAACAAATGAAACACGTCGACGCTTTTTCTCGTTATCCCATCATGATGATCTCAGATGCAGATGGTATCATCGAAAGAATAAATCGTTCCCAGAGTCTGGACGAGGAACTTGAAACCATAAAAGAAATTTTGAAGAGTTCTCCCGCCTATAAGAATTACATCCTAAAGGGCGACATTCTTTACAGAATCGTTGACGATTGCGAACTATTAGTTGTACCAAAAGGCATTCAGCGAGAGGTGATTCGACTGGTGCATGAAAAGGGTCATTTTGCATTAAAGAAGACAAAAGAGTTAATATGCCGAGAATATTTTATTCCCAAAATTGAAGACAAAATAAAACACCACATCGCCAATTGTGTTCCTTGTATCGTCATAAATCGGAAGAAGGGAAAACAGGAAGGTGAACTTAATCCGTTGCCAAAAGATGAAACTCCTCTGAAGACTTATCATATTGATTTTCTTGGACCACTGGAATCAACTAATAAAAATTATAATCACATCTTTGCCGTTATTGATTCGTTTTCTAAGTTTTGTTGGCTATACCCGACAAAGTCCACAACTTCCAAAGACGCCATCTCTAAGTTAGAACTCCAAAGTACAACATTTGGAAATCCTGTCCAGATAATATCCGATCGAGGTTCAGCTTTCACGTCGATAGAGTTCCGAGAGTATTGTGAGAATGAAGATATACAACACTCGAAAATAACAACTGGTTTACCTCGAGCTAATGGTCAAATAGAGAGAATGAACAGCATCATTGTTCCCGTGTTAGCTAAGCTGAGCATTGAAGATCCAAGCAAATGGTTTAAGTACGTCGGAAGGGTCCAACAAATTCTCAACTCAACTTACAATAGAAGCATCAACAGCACCCCTTTTGAAGTATTGATTGGAGTCAGAATGAATAATAAAGACGACCTAAAAATCAAGCAACTGCTTGAACAAGAAGTAATCACTAACTTCGACCATCAACGATCTGAAGCCAGAAAAGAAGCTAAGGAGAGCATTAGTAAAATGCAGAGCGAGAATAAGAACACCTACAACTCAAAACGTAAAAACGCTACTAGATATCAAATCAACGATTTAGTTGCCGTCAAGAGGACTCAACTCGGAGGAGGCCTTAAATTGAGGTCCAAGTATTTTGGTCCCTACCGAATCGTGAAGGTAAAACCACACAACACCTATGATGTCTTGAAGGTAGGCTATGGGGAAGGCCCTAAGCAAACGTCAACTTGTGCCGAATTCATCAAGCCTTGGCCAGATGAAAATGATGATGATGATGATGGATTCGAGGCGAATCCATTGCAGGAAGGCCGATCTGTGGGAAATTGAAGGAGAGAGAGAGAGAGAATCGCACTCAATAATCGCTTCTGTGGCATTCAACAGTCTATTTTGTGCCATCAAACTGTGCGGTCGTGTTCGCGGATAACATACATCATTACTTTTCTTAACTATTCAACTGTATTTGCATTTTATATTTACCTAAACATTTTAAATAAACATTCCTATATTAGTTGGCATAAAAAATATAGTAAAAATATTATAGTAAATTAAGTAAATGAATCAAATAAAAATCTGCTAAATTCAAGTCTCATTCTCTCTCCCTCTCTCCCTCTCTTTCTCTCACCCTTTTGTATGCTAATGTTATAGTCTTACCTTAATATTTTCAGGACTGTTTTTAATTAAATGCACATACCTGCAAAAAAAACAGAGAGAAAACATATTAAATTAGTTTTCAATATATTCAATAACATGTGGCAGGAAAAAATTTAAACCCGTATGAAGATAAATTTCCAAATTTATAACCCTAGACACAAACCAAATACATTAACAGAGCTCTGTTAAGCATGAACAATTCTGTTAATGTGTTCTTTATTTTATTGCTTTTTTATGTCCCGGTTTACACTATGCAATTTTTGTCGCAGCAATTCTTGATATTCAGTGAGGAAGAGCGAGAAAGGAATACAAATGGTATATATTCCTATTTCAGGACTCTCACACAAAATGAGAATCGCTGCAACAAAAGTTGCATAGTGTAAACCGGGACTATGTTTACATTTTTTTAGTAGGAACAGCAAATAGTTGTAGAATAAGGGGAATCATATTTAAAGATATAACAAAAATCGATCAACCACGAAATTGTAAAAGTACATGAGCCGAGTAACTCAAACAGTATTTAATGCTGAAATGACCGTGTAAGATCTCTCGGTGTAACTTGAAATTTTAAATTTGTTCAAAAATTTCTTTATATAAGTGTCAGCCAATTTATATGATTTCAAGAAAGTTGCTCATTACCCTATTTTAGCATTTTTATTGTGAAGAATAGTAACAAAAACGCATTCGTAGAGAAGAAAGCATTTTCTTACAGCTCCATTTTCCTATGGCCATTATTATTCCCATACAAATATAAGCCATAAGAAAAGACTTTCGAAAAAAAACTATTTAAAAAAACAACTATTTTTTTTTTCATTTCAAAACAAAATAACAAACAATATCATCAACATGAATAAAAACACTAGTGCTATGAAAACTAACAAATTGCAGATTCATAGCAATGAACAACAAAACAAAAATATTAGGAAATTTATACAGAAAAATAGAAATAAATATATATTCTTTTGCTGTTGTTTTGTGTACATGGAAAAACTTGAAAAAAATAGAATAAAAATAAAAGAAAGTCAACGAATGCCCTTTTTTACTAGAAACTCGAAATGAAGGTATTTATTCTTGACAGAAATGTTGTTGTTTGCAAAAGTTGATGTTTCTGAGTTTCATCCGATGAAAATGAATTTAATAAATATTTGCTAGGAATTGTTTTTTTTCCTAAATCAATAATTGTTCATTTTCATTTTGATTTATAAATTTTTTGAGAGCTTTAAATTGCTAATAATTCAATTTAATGTAAAGGATAAACTCGAAAAACACAATCTTTTTAGTAGGACCAGTTTTAATGCCTTTTTTTATATAGTGAAATTGTGTTGGATTTTTTTTCAAAACAAATCACATTAATGCTTCCAAATTGTAGAAATTTACTTTGAAGAAAACCAAGTAAGAAAGTTATAGTCGACCGGGTGGAATCTTAAATACCCTACAAATATTTACCCTCTTATTCATAAAAATTATGAGAGGCTTATAAGAGTGTAATAGAGCACATTTCATATGAAATTTTGTTTTATTACGCTGTTATTAGACCCTCATAATTTTTATGAATAAGGGGGTTAGTATATAAAAACTCCATATTGTTGGATGCACTCCAGGAGGGGCCATAGGGCAGACATCATGAAACACTAAGCCTGAGTTTTTGAGATCTCAGTTAAACTAGGTTTAGTTAATCTGAAAACAGATTTGTGCGGTCATTACCAAGTTTGTATATACAATTTTAACGGCAGAGCTTAATTGTGCTTAAAATGTTGATCTTTATCAAATAATAACGAAAAAGATCACATTTCGCCGGAAAAATCAGAGTTGCATACTACGTTAAACTAAGTTTAAACTTAATCCGCAACTCAAAAAAACTCTCTAAAATTTCTCTCAACACAATTCAGCTATTCCAATTGTTGTGTGTGATACAAGACACTCCCATAATTATTTTGTATATTAATATGGATTTTAATACAAAAAACTTCACTGATTGCCATTTTTTTTATCTTGGACCAGCACTCAGGGGATGACCCCTATATATGCAATGCATTGCGCCGGAACTGAAAACGAGGGGACAGTATTGAAGGGACAGATTAGGAAAGATGAGAAGATAGACAATTTTTTTGTAGCTATTTTAACCTTTTACTTCGCCGGCTAATTTTTGCTACAGGGCCGACGAAGGAGGCGGCTTTTACTCTGTTTTTTAGTAAATGATCGTGTCAGTCGCTGCCAATTATGTTCAGTGATCAGTGACTATGCCTTCATCATTGAAACAGGCTGGCAACAACTAACACAACCACGCACTAATGCTGTTCAGAAGAATTCAACACAATATTTCATGCCTCAGCGCGGGCTCGAACTCTCGACCTTCCGCTTCATAGTCTCGTGTTCTACTACTTCAGTCAACAGCATCCACATACATTACGTCATAACATATTTAACTTCACAGCTAAATATGAGGTGTGTGAAGATAAATTTCGAAATGTATAACCCTAGACACAAACCAAGTACGCTAACCGAACTCTGTTAGCATGTTAACATAGCGCTGTTAAGCATAAAAAATCCGACTGTTTGTATTCCAAATGGAATACTGGCCACATTTCTGAACAAACCTTGAAAAAAATTAAGGGGACAGACAACCAGGTCCTCATAGCTTTCATAATATATTAATACTTTGCTATAGATATGCCGATAAGCTTTGACTTTTCGTACACAAAAACTGTCAAATTCTAGATAGCATAAGCCAGGATCCTAGGAAAACGGTAACATTTGGGCGACTAGAAATTGTTTTATTTTGTAGCTCTTGTCGTCCTCTACCACGTCCAATGGCCATAACCTTTAACAGTTGGATATTTAATGGAGAAATTTGGATTTTAGTGAAATTTCATATATGGAATTTCTCTAATGGAAGAATTTTTTTAAATGCAGACATGTGGGCGACCAGAAATTGTTAATTGTGGCTGAGGCAGTCCTCTTTCTTGCACAAAAATTCTCATATCTGAAACAGTTTTGGTATTCGAATAATATAAATTTTACTGAGGGCTAGTGGTCATTATTTGGTAATTATCGGGTGTTTTTTATAGAGTGACACAAGTTTAAATTGTAATAAAGCAAGGATATATAGGGTCCGCCAAATAACTTTATTTTTTTTTGAAAATGCTACAAAAAAAACGCATGAATATTTTCATTCATTCATTGACAGTAACGGCCACTTCTTGCTCATTTTCGAAGAAAAATGGCCCAATTATGCGTGCGGGTTTTCTGTGACCCAAATGCGACAACTTTGCTTGTTTCCATACCCTCCAAGATCAAAATGAGCTTCATCTGAGAAGATGATTTTTTGCCAAAATCGGCATCTTCTGTAAGTCGATCGCAGGCCCACTTTCCCATCGTTGTTCAAGCGTATACACAACCATATTCGTTCAGCCGAAGGATAAAACTAATTATCTGTCAAATCAGACATGAGCTGAGTGTTACCATTCACGAAATAAGCACTAGTTGAAAAAAAGACGTTACACTGCGGACCCTATATATTTTTTATATCAACGAAACGTGCTTTATTAGAAAGAAAACTTTATGAAATTAATGTTTAAATATGATTTCTGCCATGTGGTCGCCATGGCTGCCACGTAGAAGGCGCAGTCTGGAATACCAATATTCAACAACTAAGAAAATCTTCCATAAAGTGGAAGGACACAACCTCCCCAGTTGCTGAGAACGGCGACGAATTGATGGATTAGGATCAACTTCAATGCATTCCTGTACAGCGGCTACAGCTTTTCCAGTCCAAATTATCACAGTAACAGTAAATGTGGTTCGAAAACCATCTATTGTTCTTCGAATTAGCCGCGCCGCTCTGAAGGACGATTTGTGTACGCCATAAAATGGAAGAAGTGCACGATGAGTTTGACGAATAGAACCATTATTTTGATGAAAAATTTCCACAATTTGCACGCGTTGCTCTGGTGTAAGTCGATCGATAATGAAATGTCAAAGCAAACTAAACAAGAAGCAACTATCAGCTGTTAAATGGATGGTCAAATAAAGCAGTGATGCCAACTCAAAGTTGTATCACTCTATAAAAAACACCCTTTATATAAATTTTAATGAGGATTAGTAGTCGTAATTTGGTCATTATTAAATAAAACGTGATAGAGAACCACAAGAGTCACATATTTCTGTTTTCCCAGGATCCCGGCTTATCCTGCCTAGAATTTGACAGTTTTTGTGTACGAAAAACTAAGGCTTATGGGCATAGTTATACCAAAGTATTAATATATTATGAAAGCTATGAGGACCTGGTTGTCTGTCCCCTTAATTTTTTTCAAGGTTGGTCCAGAAATGTGGCCAGTATTCCATTTGGAATACAAACACTCGGATTTTTCATGCTTAACAGCACTATGTTAACATTCTAACAGAGCTCTGTTAACGTACTTGGTTTGTGTCTAGGGTTATATATTTCGAAATTTAACTTCACACAGGTGTAAATAGATTGTTTCGTAACTGCTTATGTCAAAACATATTTAACTCGGCATATTTATCTTCACAGACATTAAAAAAGAAAACACCCTTTATAAGCACTTCTTTTCCAAAAAACACAATTTTGTTTTTTTCCAATTCCAATTTTATTTTTAATAAAATATTTTTTTTTAATAAACTTTTATAGGCCTCAGTAAACTTGAATGTACGTAATATTTGTTTTAAATAAACTGAAGTTTATTTTCTAGCAACTGCCAGGAAAAAGTTGAAAATTTTAATAAACTTACACTCATGCCGTAATAAAAAGAAAACAATAAAAGAACAACTTAAAAACTATTACAACTTATAAATATATATAAAAAATAATAATAAAAGAAAAAGTTGAAACCAGTAACATGGTTTTTACTTTTTGGTTTTTTTTTTTTGGAAAACAATAAGAATTGTTTCAATTGAATAGAATGCAACAATTGCCAGAAATCTATTGTTGGAATTTGTTGCACTTTTTTTTTGTTTTGTTTTTTTATTCATGTTGTTTGGGGCTTGTGCAAATGTAAATAGCATGTGAGAGCTTAAAAATATTTGCAATTTGTCCCTTACGACTAATAAGAGTGAAATTGTAAAGTCTGCTGTTCTAGTATTTAAAGTGCCTTTTTTTTTTTGCTGTTGTGTTGTTTATAAAACTGGCACTTCAGTTGGCTTAAATATAACAACTGGTTTGTATGTTGTAGTTGTAGATAAAAATATGATTGAAGCGGAGTAAAGTGAAGGACTGTGTTTTTGCTAATTGGCGGAAATTTTTAACGACATTCTACTGCGAGACAAAATAGATTTTATAAATAAAGTTATAGGTTGGGAGTACAATTCTTTTTCCGTGAAAAAATATAAATACTCCGCCAGGACTGCAGCGAGGCTGGTGTCTTGGCCATTAGCAAACAATTATTAACACAATATGTTTGTCACATTTATTGCCTTTACAAATGCTTTGCAATGAAGCATAAGCAGATATCTAACAGAAATAAGTCACTTTTCTCTTCCTGCTTATCCCATGTAACCAACTTTAATAAATTCCTTAACAGAATAACAATTTTCCTATATAAAACAAAACATCTCTAGTAATTGGATTTTCCATTGCTTTTAATTTGCCAACAAAAAGGATATGAAGTACAGTCTTGTTGAGTTTTCTTTTAGGAAATTTAAAAACAATAACTGATATGTTTTGCAAATTGTCTATATGAATTTGGCTTGCTAATGTGTTTTGAAACTGCAGAGCAAACTTTTTGAAATAAAATACAGTCAACTCTTGATAATTTGAAACTGAAGGGACCAGAGAAAAAGTTCAAATAATCGAGTTTTCATTTTAACGAGACCTCAAAATATCGAAAGAGAGACAGAAAAAATTCGAATTAACAAGAGTTTGCTTAAAAAAGCAAAACCATTTGCACGCACTAAACTCCGCAAAAGCAAAGCAAAGAAATTTAATTTTTTTATGTTAGCAACTGTCGATGTAGTGGTGTATACTAAAATCGTGGCACAGAAACTAATGCAAACGATTTAAATTTCTTTTAAAAACATAAACAAAATCACATTAGGAGTTCAAATTAAAGAGTGTAGAATAACCGAACTTCGAATTATAGAACGTCGGCGAGCAAGATGTCATTTTTGTAGCACATCGCAAAAAAACTAAAATAAATGGTTGTTTTGTTTATTTTATATTTGGAATAAA
Organism: Linnaemya tessellans; assembly: GCA_951800035.1. Lineage (NCBI taxonomy): Eukaryota > Metazoa > Arthropoda > Insecta > Diptera > Tachinidae > Linnaemya > Linnaemya tessellans. The sequence goes on from OX637533.1 coordinate 6,121,835, forward strand.
ACACAGCAATTAAAATAATTCAAATTATAGAGCGTAGAGAAAAAAATTCAAATTCAAATAATTTCAAATTATTGAGAGGACCAAATTACATAGATATTTTCCAATTTATTGAGTGTTTTTCAAGGGACTTGGAAAACAGTTCAAATTACCGCGAGATTCAAATTAATGAGTTTCAAATTATCAAGAGTCGACTGTATATGAAAATCATGAAATAAGATAATCAACTAATCAGCCGCCTTTTGTGGAATTAAACATTTAATTGTTATTAAGATGGTTTCTTTTAAGCAGTTTTTTAATTCTTTATAACAAGCGCCACTTTATGTATAAAAATGGTTTCAATGCAAAGGAATTATTATTTGTTAGAAATATTATGTTTTGATCGCATTCTAATATTGAAGGAATAAATATCATAAAAGGAAATTTGAACAGCAGCACAGCACGTTTTCGAAGGCCGCAACACCACTTTATTTTTCTTTTTTTTATTATTTAAAATTTTTTTTGTTTCTTCTTTATTTTTTTATTTTTTAATTGTTTTTTTAAATCTTTTCTTGATTTTAAAATTTTTTTTTTATTTTCTTTAAAATTTATTTTTTCATTTTTTTAATTTTTTTTAAATTTTTTTTTTAATTTTCTTTTTTATGCTTATAAATTTTACTACAATAAATAAATAGTAACAGTATCTTATACATTGTCCTTTAAAGGACACTCAAGTACCTTAAATAAAGAGATCATGTTTTACAATAATTTTCTTCTAATTTTGTAAATGATATGCCTGCAACTAAATTGTTTGAAAACTTTTCAAATAGAAATAATTTCTAAATGATTGTAATAAAATTTCATTTCATTTCTCCGTTTCACTTAGGAGAGTGAATTGTGGAGGGGGTCGGCCCACGAAACCCCCAAAATGGGCACTTTGAGGTTTTTAAAACTAGAAAAAAAGTATTTCTTTCATTAAGCACTTCCTACCTTTAAATTTAAACTAAAAAAACCCGGTGCAACATACCGAAATTGTTTATCCGTTTGAAAGACCTATTGAGGCCATTTTCTGTGGAATATAACAGCAATCGAATGCCCGCCACGGTTTCTCTAAATGTTTGATTTTATTATGACTCTGGCGCATAAATGGGGCTGAATTTGGACGCTGGCATGGTATATGTTGGCTGCGACAATTGCACACAACTGCTACTTAAGCAAAACCAAACAACAATAAGTTGAAAGGTTTCTAATCAAATGATCTCACCCCCACGTGAAATAACCATGTCATCAAATCACTCCTGCAGAATATCCTTTATTATAAGGATTGTGTGGCACGCAGGGCAGTTCTGTTAAAACTACATGCCGTTAGTGTCCAGATCATCCCATACAGGCCAACAGAAGTTGGTAATCATCGACCTATAGCACTTGATGTCGACAGTGATTTTTAAAAAAATATTGACCGGCCATGTCTTTTGCCAAAAGTTTGAACAGCAGCACAGCATGTTTTCGAAGGCCGCTACACCAATTAATTTTTTTGTTTCTTCTTTACTTTTAGTTTCTTTTTTTATTTTGTCTTTTTTAATTTTTTTTTTACTTTTTCTTTTTTAATTTTTTTTATTTTTTCTTTTTTAATTTTTTTTTTTTATTTTTTCTTTTTTAATTTTTTTTTTAAATTGTTTTTAATTTTTTTTTTATTTTTTTGAATTTTATTTTTAATTTTTTTTTAATTTTTTCAACCAATTTTTTTTTTTAATTTTTTTAATTTTTATCAATCCTTCCAAATTGAATTTTTTCCTTTAAGCTCGTACCCCTCAGGCAGAAATGTACGTTATCGTTAAAATGTGTAGCACGTTGTTCGAACAGAGCAATTTTCGAAGTTGTGCGTTAAACTATAGTTGAGTCCTGAACCTTGATATTAGTCCCGCATGATTATATAAAATTCTAAAACTAATTTATTTTCGCTGTTGATTTTTTGTTTTTTTTTATCAAATCTTTTCAGATGAGTTGGCTTTGCTACTTTTATTTCTGGTTGCTGCTTTAAATGTCCATTTCAAATGGATTTTATTTTATCCTTTACAATAAATAATAATGTTTTCTAGGAATGCATTACCAGCAAATATAAAGCTAAATAGCATTTTATGGCTATTAGCTCGGCCTTAATATAAAACTAGGCGTGTAAATATAGAAATCGTATTTCCATTTATTTTTTGCTCTTTTTTATCAAAATCCATTAAAATTGTATGAAAATTTAGGGATTGTAAGCTGCTGCTGCTGCTAATTTATGTTGCCTTTAAGGGGGATTTTAATAAAACAAACAAAATATCTTTATTTTAGCATTTCCATTGTTTTTTTTTTCAAAAACTCTTTATTATGTAAATATGCAAATGAAAGGACTACACAATGACAATGATGTGTATTAAAATAAAACTAGACAAAAGAGAGAGAGGAATTTAGACGAAAAAAAAAATAGATGAATCTATAAACTTGAATTTTAAATACGATTTGATTAAAATTTTATAGAAAATCTGTTGATTCACAGTTTGAGTCAAACAATGGCAACTGTTTTTAAGTAGTTTTCTTTTATGTTTTAGAAAAAAGTAAAAGAATTTAAAAGTGTTTCGTTGGCAAACACTACGAAGAGTGAACAACAGTGCTACCCCATGCCGCTGCCTGCTAGTGTGCTTAGAGGACTATTCATTAAATGAATAAATAAATACTCAAGTGATATTTACTATTTTTGCTGCTGTTCGCTTTTGGAATGAGGTGTTGCGGCGCCCTTCGAAAACAGCTCAATTTAAGATCTGCCTTAATGCTGTCAGCATCAATTATATTTTGAAACCCATTTTTTTTAATAAAAATAATGTGGATTAATAATTTCATTTTGAAAAAAATAAATTTTTACATATAGGGAACTTAAAATAATTTATAAACTTGTTCAGTTTTTAGCACTTTAAGCAGCTTTCCCTCCTCCTTAATGCTAATACAGTTCCGCACGATGTCTGTCTATATACTCCAGTGTTTATGTCTGCAGAATCATCAGCAGCAAAACAAAGAAATATCAGCAAAATTTAACCAACAGAAAAAAAATTGAAGTGAACACTTCTTAAACACAAACAGAAACAAAAACAAAAACGTAACACATGAGTGACTGTGATTTATGAGTGTCTTCAAGACATCAGCACCTCTATTAACGAAAGCAAGAAAAAGTACATAATAAAAGGAAAAGGAAAACAGCAAAGCAGTGGCAAGAGTATCCTCGCTAAGTAGCTGCAGAAGTCTATCATATAAATGAATGTGTAAAGAAAAAATCTATCAAAACACTGGCAACTAATTTATTATGTGACATTTGCAATTTTTTCGTCTGCTTCTTATGTTCTCCAGCTGGGTTTTGGTTTTCCACTGTTTCTTTTCCAAAGACATTAAAAGAAATTTCATCTTAATAACAGACACACGCACACACACACACAAACACATATTTATAGTGTCTTTAAGGCAGGTTTGCAAAACTAAAAAGTGCTAAATAAACATATTTAAGACAAGAACAAAATGAATGGAGTTGTAGGCATTAATAATTTAAGAAGTGTTGAAATGCAACAGAAATGAAAACATATTCAATTATGTTCGTTGTCGTTTGATTGATTATAGGGAATTGCTGGTAATGGGACTACAAACGGCGCAAGTTGTTGATGTGAAGAGTAAACGTTTGGCAAAGTTTGATATTAAAAATTGGCCAACAGGGTAAATAATATTTTTTTTTCTGTTAAATTACCAATTGATGAGGCCACATTTCTCGAGGGATTAGTGAAGTCTTTTTAAACGTCTTGTGTTGGGCTTCAAAAATATATATTATTTGGTATTAAGCCAAGAAACTAGGAAGAAGTAAATTATTTTAAAGGGAACTGTCATTTAGTTAAATCATTTTTTACCCGGCTACACAGATAATGATTATTAATCATTATTTTCATAAGTTTCTGTTGAAAATACATCTGCCTGTTCATTCGCATTTAAAATGTATACAAATTTGTTTCTTATTATATTTGACAGTAAAACGTCAGCGGATCTTAAATTAAATTTAAAAAAAATAAATTAAAAAAGTATTAACGTTATATTCCACCAAGTCGAATCTTAAATACTCTCCAAATGTGCGGGGAGGATAGGGCACAGGAAGATCAAAACACCTCTCAGCTTCGTCATAAAAGCTTTAATATTTTTTATTCATAAAAAATATTTTAAATTTATAATAAGTTTATACATATAACGAATTTCCACATAAAATTTGTTTTATAACCCTTTTATAAAACAAAAAAAGTTTTTATGAATAAGGCAGTTAGAATTTAATTTTTAAGGATTGTAGGCCCAAATTATGCAATTCGTTAAATATTTCCAGTATTTTTTTCATGTAATATGTTCTATCAACGCCCACTAAAGGGGGCGGGGTTCAAAAAACATTTTTTTCTGATTTTATGGCAGCAAGTTGAACGCTTTGCACATTCTTTGACACAAAAATATATCATTTGCTTAACAAAATTACAAAGAACTCTTAAAAAAAAATTTGTAGGTTGTAGATTTGAACTTGAGTCCAAATGAAAAAATTCTTATCTTAATAATAAAATTAATAACTTCGGAAAATAAAAATTTACAAAAAAAAAGTTAACAATTATCTTGTTTTTTAGAGGTTGGTTTAGTTCTTCATAGGGGAACTTTTTTCCCTATGGCCCGATTCAGCCCCATTTACGAACTTGACCTGTGCTATCCTTCAAAATGTACTTATACCAAATTTCAGGGGTCTATCTTTTTCCTTTGGACTGAATCGTGATTTCCACAGACGGACGAACGGACGGAAGGATATGACTAGATGGTCTTAGATTTATCACTGATCAAGAATATACATACTTTATGTTGTCTTAGAGGGATATTTCACTGCGCTACGCACGGAACGATAAAGTGATTATACCCTGGAATTTTTTTTTTTTTTTGGAGGTATTAAAGTGGCCAGAATTAGCAGCAACATACGAGGTCTCCAGCACAAAATAAAAACTGCATATTAAAATTGCTTAGAGTTTAGAAAAAAAATTTAAACAACTGTATCATATTTTTGGAGAATACTATTTTGAGTAAAATATAGATTCCCCCAATTTTTTGAACAGACTTCGTATCTACACAAAAATACCTTTGTTATCATATATATTTCATCAATATCGGTGGTCGCTAAGATATTTAAAAGTGTACCACAAATGTATGCCATGCTCCTATGTAATATTTTACTTCGTCAACAGTTGTGCTAAAACATGCACAAACATGATCGCAAGCCAAGACAATATTATAGCATGAATCATAAGGCCTTCCAATTCCGAAATAATAATTTTAGGATTTTACCACTTAAATAATAAAACATAACGGATCATGTTATAGTCTTAATATTATCAAAAATAAGCAAATTATAGTACAACAATCTTTAATCTCTTTGAGTAAACGCGAAATACTTATATTACATTCAATATTAACTAAACAAGAATTTTATTAATGCAAAAAGTTGTATTCGAAAAAGTATGCCGTAATGGAAATATTTGTTTTATAGATCTTCTTAGGGGGAAACCCCTACTTTGAACAAAAAATATACCTTTCTGTTTAAAAACTTCACACACTTTAGAATTTACTTAATATAAAATTACTTGCCTATCGTAACCCACCATTTAACATTAAAATTCAATCAATTTCACAGCTTTTTCTATTTCTATTGGCTCACTTTGGTTTCTAAATCAATTTCATCGGCAGAACAATCAGTCTCATAAACAAAATCATAATTGATCTAACGATTAAAGGAAATTGAACATCAGCAAACGGCATTTAATGGAACACAGCAGACTATAAAGAGAGAAAAAAAACACACACACACACACAAAACCACATAAAGCATTAAAAGTGCTTCCTTTTGAAAAAGATATTTTTGTGTTTTCCGCAATTTTTTTTGTCGCTTTCATAAAAGACCTTATTTAAACATCTTCCATCATAGCCGTCAATTCTTTGCCAGCCATTTCCAGCTTTCTTTCTTCATTTACCGGAAACAAACAAATAACGATTTAACAAGAAAAATGCGATACGCAGACACCAGACAAGCCAAACGAATAACCAGCCGCAAGAAGGTAAAATTGATGTCAAACGGTTTTTATTCGTTTTGTCAATTTGTGGCATTAAAGCCCATCTCTCTGCTACACGACGACAGCAATAATGCGATAAGAAATTTTAAAGCAGTCAAATAGTAATTCCTTCGTGTTTCTAGCTTTAATTAAATAACTTTTTTCTTTTGTTTGGGTAAAGGGAAAATATATTAATAATTGGTGAAAAACATCATTATGATTTATTTCCCAAAAGTTGAGACTTTTAGTTTCGGAAAAGTTTTTTTTTTAAATTTAAAAAACTTTTATATGTGCGAACTTTACAACAACAGAAGTGCGCTACATTCAGTTTGTGTGGAATGCTAAATTCGATTGATAAATGATACAATATAGTCACGAAGCGACTACCATTTGTATATAGTGGCATATGTGTGCCCATCCCCATTTTTTCATAATGACCACTAATGCCCTCAAGCAAATTTTTTAAAAAAATTTTTTTTGTTAAATTAATATTATTCGAATTCGAAAATTATTTCAGATATAAGACTTTTTCTGCAACATAAAGGGCTCCCTGGGCCACCATTTGCATACAGTAGCATATGCGTACACATCTCCAATTTTTCCACAATGACTGAAAACTTCTCCAGGAAGATATTGGCTTTGAAATTAATATTTTTCAACATTTTATATTCTCGGTACATCCCTTAAGTATATATTTTGGGCAGAACTGGCTCCAGTTCCTAAATTTTGGCTTCCAAATGATTTTAATTAAATTTTACTCTAAATGTTAAGTGGTTAACAGAGCTCTGTTAACTGCAGAATAGGTTTGGGACAACTTTCGGTTTGCGTCTTCGCTAATATAAATTTAAATTTGAGTCTTCACACACATAAAAATATTTTTTAAAAAGTACCTTTAAGTTCTTCAATAAGTAACAGTTAAAAAAATATCTTCCAAAAATGTACCCTTTAAAAAAGTACTATTTTAAAAAAGTATCTTTTAAAAAGTTTTTTTTTAAGTACCTTTTAAAAAAGTACTTTTTAAAAAGGTACCTTTCAAAAAGTACTTTTTGAAAAGGTACCTTTTAAAAAGTACTTTTTTAAAAAAGTACCTTTTAAAAAGTATTTTTTTAAAAAGTACCTTTTCACAAAGTACTTTAAATAAGTACTTTTTTAAAAAGTAACTTTTGCCACTTTTTTAAAGGGCACTCTTTCAAAAAATACTTTTTAAAAAAATGCCTGTTTAATAAACCCCATTTCAGTTATGTGCGTTTATTAGAAATTCCATTTTCCAAAATACTCTTAGTATATTTTAAGAAAATATCCTTTTCAATGTCGTTATTTAAAAAATATTTAAGTGCTTCATCCAAAAAGAATCTTTTAAAAAAGGATCTTTAACATCTTCAATAAGGAACTGTTAAAAAGTTCGTTTTAAAAAAGTACCTTTTAAATAAAATAACTTGTTAATAAAGTACCTTTCAAAAAAGTACTTTTTAAGAAAATACCTTTTAAAAAATTAAGTTTAATAAAAATTATCTTTTAAGAAGTAGTTTTTAAAATAGCACTTTTTTAAAAAGCTCCTTTTAAAAAAGTACCTCGTAAAAAATGTGAGTGAAGATAAATATGCCGAGTGAACTATGTTTTGACGTAAGCAGTTACGAAACAACATTTTTAGCTGCGAAGTTATATATGTTATGACGTAACGCAATGGCAAATAGTGAAGTTTTTTTATGAAAATCCATATCTAATAAATTTTTTGAGCATTTTGTGAAATCATTTACAGGCCATGAAAGGGCAATTTACATACCATGACAGTGTAAGTGATCTTGGAGGGATTTTGGTTTAAGTGTATACAAAATGATGTATGGGAAAGAAGACATTCCCATAATCATTTTGTATATAAATATGGATTTCATAAAAAAAAGGCTTTTCGTTTTCGATTGCCATTTCGTTACGGCATAACATATTTAACTTCACAGCTAAATACGTTGTTTCGTAACTGTTTACGTCAAAACATATTTAACTCGGCATATTTATCTTTACACACATTTAAAAAAGTACTTTTTAAGAAAGTGCATTTTAAAAGAGTACTTTTTAAAAATGTACTTTTAAAAAAGTACGTTTTAAAAAGAGTACTTTTTAAAAAAGTACCTACTTTTAAAATGTACGTTTTAAAAAAGTCCTTTTTAAAAAAGTACTTTTTGAAAAAGTAAATTTTAAAAAAGTACCTTTATATAGCACGTTTTGAAAAAGTACCTTTTAATAAATTACTTTTGGAATAAGTACTTTTTAAATAAGTAACTGTTAAAAATCACCCTTCTTGTAAAGCACTTTTTATCCCTTTTGAACCCCCTAAAAGTAAAGAGTTCCATAGTAAATAGAACGGATTTGTTCGAAAGAACAAGTCTTTTTTTTTTTTTTGTTATTATTATATCTGACGGCAAAGAATTATAACAATAAACTTTATGAAGTTTCAGAAGAATTCATTTCAAATAAAATTTAAATATTTTTGTTACAAATAATTTGCTTAACTTTTTATATCTTGTGCTTGTATCGCTGCTGGAATATATTTACATTTGACAGCATTTCTGATTGAAAAATATTAAGCGAGAGTATAATATTTGACCCATTTTCCTACGCTGTTGTTGAATGTTGTCGAGTAATTGACGAAATGACATTAACGGCAAAAGTTTTATATTAAATTACAATTCGATTTTTTAAAGTTTTCCCCTTACGTTGGTTGACTTTATTATTATTATTATTTTTGCTTTTTTTCCTACTATCCTTAAGCAAACCTAGGAATTCTAAAAAAAAGAGCGTAAAGTGGGAGTTTTTGATTTTCCTTGAATAGAGAAAATGAAATGAAAAGCCAGCAGAAATTTAAGAAAGAAGCCAGAGAGAAGGGGAGGGAGGTGTAGCAAATAATAATTGTCAAATGTCAGCCATCTATTATTTTCATTTCCTGTCTTCAGTCGACTTTTACTGGTGACTGGCATGAGGTTTATGAGGCTGCCACCCTAATGATAAACGCCTTCGACTTTTATATTTATTTCTTTTCGATTCCCTTATCGAATATTCCTTATATGATTTTTTTTTTTAATTCTACGAAGTAAAATTGCAAAAAAGGGAGATGTCATACTGAATGAATGTGGTGGGTTATTTATATTTTAAATTGAAATTCTATTGATATTGAACTGAATTTTCAAGGAACAAGTGCCATTAATACAGTGAAGTGCATTCCATAAAAATAAAACTGCCATTTCCACGCATTGTTCTTGGGCGAAATGAGCAAATGATTTTATAGGCGTCTAGTATTTCTGCTGGCAGTGGAATATGCCAGAAATAGAAAATAAAAATTTATTTTCTCTATAGTAAAATAAGAAATTTGAAAAAGAAATCTTTGCAAAATTTTTGCAGTTACAAAAGAAAACTAAGAGGGAGGGAGTTGTTTCGTAAGAAAATCAAGTGAAGGGGGTTGATGCTGCAGTAATATTTTTCCATTAACTTTTAATAGAGTTAAACAATTTTAAATGAAAATATCATACAATTATCTTCTATTAAAAGTGCTGAGTTCATGCCACAATTTGGTTAATCGTTTGAAAACCAATTAATTTTTGTTTAAGAGCTTTTAATTTAAAGTAATTACTGTGACCCATTTTGTCAGTCAGTCAGTTAAAGAGTTTTTTGTTTTTTCTTTTTTATATAAAATGTTACGCTACAAAACTCAAACGAAATGCTTAAATAGTTGTTTGCATTTAAAACGTTTATGAAAGGCAAACACTTTTAAAACAAATAATACATTTCATTTCATTTCATTTTTATATTTAAAGCAGGTCGTTGTTCGTTCCTTTTACTTTGACTACAGAGACTGAATGAAATTTTGCTACGCTGATAAGGTTTTGTTTTGTGTTGTAAATGAGGTAGAAGCCCTTCTTGCTTTCATCTTAATGCTTTGGCTGTGGGTACTTTTGAATATCCATTGAAATATTTTGATTGTTCTTTTTGAAATAACTTAAATGGTGTTCTCCGTCCGTTTGGTTGTGATGGAAGTTTTATTTTACATTTACAAAATGTCACTCACATCTTGCTGTTTAATGTTTTATTATTTGTTTAAACAATAATCGCCGCACTTAATTTCTGTTGTGTTTTTGTTGTTTTTTTTTTTTTTGTTGCTCTTTTAAGCAATAATTTTTATGTTGTTGACATACTTCAGTGTTTTTCATTTCATTATTGCTGCAGAAATATTATTTTCATTAAAAGTTGTTTTTTTTCTTGTTGTTTTTTTGGAATAATTTTTTTATAGCTAAAGTTTGTTAGTATTCAGGTATACAAACACATTAATATTTTTTATTATGCCAGAACAAACAAATTGCATGTTTTTAATCACAAATGGAATATTAAAGTCATGTTAACCGAAAATTCGAAATTATCTGAAGTAATCAAAAATAGAAAGTATGCAAAAACACTACTCGGGCTGGAAAATTTGTGTGCTTTATTTAAAGGAGGTTTTAAGGGCAAAAAGTGGGAGGTTCTTTTGAACTATTTATATGCAACTTATATGCACTTCCCTAGTGACCGCATTTCTATTATGGTGGCCAGACATGCATTTTTAATTGAGTCAATATTCACTTTATTGTCATGAGTATCTTTACATATACAAAATTTCGTCAATTCAATTAACGTATAACAAGTAGACTTGTGTCCATCTCGCTCATTCGCTCAGTTTTGACAAGAACCTTTAATCAAAACTATGTAATTTTAATGGGTTTGATCAGAGGTTCTTGGCAAAACTAAGCGAATGAGCTAGTTGGACACAAGTCTAATAACAAGTAAAAAAGTTTTCATATTCTTCAACGCAAGTTCAAATCTGGGATATTTTAATTTTTTAATTACTTATTTTTTATATTTTTTTTAATTTTTTTAATTTTTTTTTGTTATTTATTTTTATTAATATTTTATTTTTATTTTATCTTTTTTTTAATTTCTTAGGTTTATTTAACCCATATCGTCCCAGAGATTTTTTTCGAATCATTTTATAAAACTTCGTAGTTAAATGGTAATTTGGATCCAGAAGATACGAATCAGATGTCCGAAATTTTTTAAAAATTTTTATTAAAAATTTTTTTAAAAATTTTCATTAAAATTTTTTTTTTTAATTTTCATTAAAAATTTTCATTAAAAATTTTCATTAAAAACTTCCATTAAAAATTTTGTTAAAAATTTTCATTAAAATGTTTTTTAAAAATTTCCATTAACAATCTTTTTAAAAATTTTTATTAAAAATATTTTAAAAATTTCCATTAAAAATTTTTTTAAAAATTTTCATTAAAAATTTTCATTAAAATTTTTTTTTTAATTTCCATTAACAATTTTTTTTAAATTTTTATTAAAAAATATATGTTCTTAGTCTTTCCTAAACAGGGGAAAAAAATTTTAAATGCTTGAAATTTACTGTTCGAAATATCGAACACTGGCACGAAATGGGTTAAGCAAAGGTCAATTATTTTTTATATAAAACTTATGTTTTATTCCTTAAAATAAATAAACCTATTAATTTATTATAAAATTTAATTTTTTTTTTCTTTATTTTTTTTATTTATTTTTTTTTATTTTTTTTTTTTTAATTTTTTTTTTTTAATTTTTTTATTTATTTTTTATTTTTTTTTATTTTTTTATATTTTTTATTTTTTTTTTATTTTTTTATATTTTTAATTTTTTTTTTATTTTTTTTATTTTTTATTTTTTTTTTTTTTTTAATTTTTTAAATAATAAATTTAATGCCAATAATTTAACCTCAGCAAACATGGCTCGACATGTTTTGTTTATGGCTTTTTTTACTTCTTCCACAATTTAGGTGCTAAGTCTCGGCTAACCTTGTTCAATGAGTTGTGTTTTGCTCACTAAATACATTTTTTATGCAGTAATTTTACGCGATTTTATGATAATTAGGTATTAATTAAAATTTTATATGGGTAATTGAGCTCAATAATGGCCTTCAGGTGAATGTCTGAACTATCACTAAGTATCTCTTGGGCCATAAATTCTATACACTGATTTGGGTGCAACAGGCTTCAGTTCTTAAATTTTGACTGCCAAATGAGTTTAATCCCAATTTTACTGTAATTGTTAAATGGTTAACAGAAATTTGTTAACTGCAGAATGGATCTGGTACAATTTTTGGTTTGTGTCTTCGCTACTTAAATTTTTATTTATATTTACACACATTAATTGTTCTTATTTCAGGGTTTTTTACAAGAAATCTTTAATAATTTGCGACTTGCGCTGATATTAAAAGTGTTCTTGCTATAACTGTAAGCCCAATTCGTGTAAAGATTTAAAAAAATATCCGTGTGCCAAAATGCCACATTAACTTAAATTTCTTAGAAAATATATTTTAATAATTTCTTACAGTTTCCAGTTTAAGGACTTCCAAACAAAACTTCACACAAACTCAAGCAATTTGCAAGTCCACTTGCTATATTTTGATCTTTTGGCTTTTTGGCCCCGTTGTTGTTGTTGTGTAATCTCAACTATAAAAAAATAAGCCTCATTACCAACTATTATTGTTATTTTGTCATTTCAGGCTCACGCATTTGTACATTTTGCCGACACGTTCGTTTGTTAATATCAATAAATATTATTTTAACTTAAGGTCATGATAAAAATAAATAAATAAATAAATATGTGCATGTAGCAACAATTTCGTGTGAACTGAATACACGCACATTTAAACGAATCTGTGATGTAATGAAGTAGACAATAATTTACAAACAGTTACTCGCATTACAAGTGCTGGCAGCGTGTATGTGTCAGTGTCAATGAAATGAAAACAGCAGAAAAAAATATAATAATAAATAAATAAATGCATACATTTTTATGAACATACACCCACACACACACACACACAAACACACATACAGGCTTCCATATACATAAAAAATTGACTTTAGGAGAAACATGAAATTTAAATACAATCCTGGCAAAAAAAAAGGACACACATGTACACAAGAGATGAAATAAATATTTATGTTTGTGCCTGCAAGTCATATAGAAACATAAAAACATAAATATTACCGTCAACAGCAGAGGAGTGAAAGAGAAACAGAGAGGAGAACAAACGTTTGCCAATGGCAACGTATTTTTAATGAAAATGAAAATTCATCAATGCCATAACAACAGCAGCAGTAATAAGAACAATGAAAACATTAAAACTGAATGTTTTATAATAAATATTTTATAAATATTTGTAATGCATAAAAACAAACTAAAGCGGACAACCACACACTAGGGCAATTTGTGACTTGTGGCATTTATGCTGTCTGTCATTTAGAAATTTACAATTTGGACGGCAATGCCACACAACGAAATACAATAGAAGACACCAATTTGTTTGTTTACGATGGCACAAAATATCACAGTGTGTGCGCGACTTTAATGAAGTGGTCCTTCGAATTCAGAGATCATGGGGCAAATTTCGATATTCGATATTGATCGCAATGCGGGTATTTAGCCCCAGATTTAATAGATTTGGCAGGTTTTCGTTTTCATATTTGGAGCAAATTCCTTTTGTGAGTATTCGATTGCAAATACCTCATTACAAGTAAAATTAAATAAGCATATCGTGAGTCGTGAGATTATTAAATCTCTTTCCGCCGAGACATTTATTCAAGTTTGGAAACAAGAAGTAGTCACTCAGGAGAGTAAATGTGGAGAATAGACCGCATGAGTCTGCAAGCGATAAATTTGAATCTTCTTTCATATTCACGTCTTCAGTGGAGATATTGTGGTTCAACACACGTTCTCCACGTTCTTTGACATAAAAATATATATCATTTGCTTAACAAAATTACAAGAAAATCTTTAAACATTATGTTGTTTTTTAGAGGTTGGTTTAGTTCTTCTTAGGGGAACTTTTTTCCCTCTGGGCCGATTCAGCCCATTTACGAACTTGACCTTTACTATCCTTCAAAGTATATTTATACCAAATTTCAACGGTCTGGCTCTTTTCATGCATCGTGATTTACACAGAAGGACGGATAGACGGACACAGCTAGATCGTCTTAGATTTCATCGCTGATCAAGAATATATATGCTTTATGGGGCCTTAGAGTTATATTTTGCAGCGTGACAAACGAAATGACAAAGTGCATATACCCTCCAATTTTTTGTTGTTTTTTTTTTTGGAGGGTGTCATAAAAATAATAATTATGTAAATCAAAAATAAATGGGGCCTTCAAATATGAAGGACAACTACTTTTTATAATGTTCAACCAAAATGGTGAAAGGGCTTATGGTTCAAGTTTGCCACTCCGCCTGTAATTTCGCACAATATTAATATGCCACCCCATAAAGTATAAAATCAGAAGATCGTAGATATCTAGTGCCCTATAAACTCTTCTTAATTCATTTCCTTTAAAATAAAGCGTGTTTTTTTAGAGTGTCACAACACCAGAGCAAAGCGTGCAAATACAGTCGAAACCGCTTTGGCGCAACACGCTTTACTGAAAAAAATCGGATTACTGAAAGCGATACAAATCCCCGCACTGATTTTAAACGCAGCTAGTCTTATTCACTTCGCTTTAGCGAAACATCGCTTTACTGAAAAGTGATTATAACCCCCCCCCCCCCCCCCCAACAATTTTTTTTTTGGAGAGTATAAAAAAAATATAATATGATCACTTCGATTTTGTTTCTTAATTTTTTAACTGAGCAAAAAAACAAGCCATTTAAATTAATATTTCGTGTTAATCAATATATAATAATAATTAGTTTTATTAAAGATTTTATGAATTCTTAATTAACTTAACTTATTTAAATAATTTCACATATATTCTCAATTGATATTATTTTTAAATATTATTTTTGAATTAATTATCCATAACCAAAAATTCAACAAGTCAGACATTTACGCAAAACAGCAAACAAGTCCTTTAAGTGAACTAAAAAAAAATAATCAACTCAAAAATGCACCAGAAATTATGAAGTTACAACTTAATTAATTCCTAACAGTATTTAAATAAGTATAAATAATCGACAGGATCGCTTGAGAAAATCCCTCTACACTGGAAGAGTGCCAGCCACTACAAACCAAAGTCACGCAAAGACATCCAATTAAATTTGCTCAAATTTTCAAACACTCTAACGTGCAAAGCAAAACGTATAAAAGGTAAAAAACTAATAAACGATTTTAATAGTTACACGTGCCATATTTCATACCAGCGAAAGTATTTCTAAAATGTCACACAAATTAAAAGGGAAAAAATCACACACACACACACACACACGCCCGCCCAAACTCACACATCCCAGGCGAGCATTACAAGTGAAACTTGTGAAAAAAGCGGAAACATATTTTGTGTGTGTGTGTGTGTGTGTGCGTTTTCAAAAGATTTAGAGTATTTTTGATTTAAATTACATATGAAGAAGTTATATGTGCGAGCAAGAGCTTGAACGTGTTTAAATGATAAAAAACTAACTGCCACTAAAATCAGCAGCAAACGTTTTGCCAACAACAACAGCAGCAACAGCAACAGCAACAGCTTCTGTGCACAACAACATTGTCTACAAATAGTTTAACGAGTGTTGAACTGTAAAATTTAACCACTGAGATTTTGTTGTCTAACTCCCCGTGCAACAATAAAACAACACGAAAAATTGTACGAACATGATTGTCAGAGAGTGTGTGTCGCCAGCAAAATGAAAATCCCATACCACCAAAATGCTGTTTAAATGGAAATCTACTTTCCTTTTTTTTCGTATGTGTGTGTGTGTGTGCGTGTGTGTGCTGTGTAGTGGACATAAAATAATAACAACAACTGCGACAAAAAAAATGCCTGCAGTTTTATGAAGGATTTGCCTTAAATCTTCAAAGGTGTTTATGTTATACTCCAAACACTTAAACTGCTATCACGGCATGAGCAACAGTGTGACAAGAACAAAGTCATACAATTTAAGCATTCTGCATAAAGTGGAATTTAAAAGGTGTTTTTTAATAAAACAAAGAAATATATTTTTAATATCAATTAAACGGGTCATGTGGCCGCCACAACTGACGCGTAGAGGGCCCAATCTGGAACATCAATTTTCATCAACCAAAAAAATCTTCCACAAAATGGAATGACGACGAATTGATCGATGAGAATCATCTTCAATGCTCAATCAGTAACACTAAATGTGGTCCGAATTAGCCGCTCTGAAGGACGATTATGTAGGCCATAAAATGACGGAAGTAAACGATGAGTTTGATGAATAGAACAATTATTTTTATTAAAAATGTCAACTGCAGTCGACTCCGCTTTACATGAAATAACCAAAACCCAATTTTCTTTCAGTTATCCGATTTTTTCTCTAAAACGTAGTTCGGATTACTGAAATTTGTTACAGTTAAGCGTACTGCTTAAAATCAGTAAAACAATATTTTTTATATCAAATCTGTATATCTTTTTTACGTCAATTTAACGTAAAAATCTTATTTAAAAAAAATTATTCATAGAATTATTCATTTTGTTGTTGAAATATTTCACGAATTCCTCGAAAATGTCTAGCCACTTGCATTGACAATATAATAGAAAAATACCATAAAGTACGTAATAGCGAAAATTTGATTTTTTAACGGACAAAACATGCACAATTTTTTCGGCCTTAAGTTATGCAATCGATTTCTAATAATTAAATTTGCCATTGTTTATTTTTGCACTAAAGCGACGTAAGTTTTATACAAAACGTAGTTGTGGACTTGCTGTTGGTTTTCAGTAATACGATATTTTCAGTAAAGCGATGTTACGCTAAAGCGAAGTGAATAAGACTAGTTGCGTTTAAAATCAGTTCGGAAATTGGTATCGCTTTCAGTAATCCGATTTTTTCACTAAAGCGTGTTGCGCTAAAGCGGATTCGACTGTATTTGCACGCTTTGCTCTGGTGTTGTGACACTCTAAAAAAACGCTTTATTTTAAAGGAAATGAATTAAGAAGAGTTTATAGGGCACTAGATATCTACGATCTTCTGATTTTATACTTTATGGGGTGGCATATTAATATTGTGCGAAATTACATGGGGAGCTTCAAACCTATACCATAAGCCCTTTCACCATTTTTGTTGAAGAGTATAAAAAGTAGTTGTCCTTCATATTTGAAGGCCCCATTTATTTTTCATTTACATAATTATTATTTTTATGACACCCTCCAAAAAAAAAAAAAACAAAAAAAAATTGGAGGGTACTTTGTCATTTCGTGTGTCACGCTGCAAAATATAACTCTAAGGCCCCATAAAGCATATATATTCTTGATCAGCGATTATATCTAAGACGATCTAGCCGTGTCCGTCTATCCGTCCTTCTGTGGAAATCACGATGCATGAAAAGAACCAGACCGTTGAAATTTGGTATAAATATATTTTGAAGGATAGTAAAGGTCAAGTTCGTCAATGGGCTGAATCGGCCCAGAGGGAAAAAAGTTTCCCTAAGAAGAACTAAACCGACCTTTAAAAAAAACAAAATAATTTTTAAAGTTTTTTTTATGAAATTTTTATTTTACATATTGTTGTAACAATACGATTTTAAATAAAATTTATTTGTTGGTGGTCAAGCAATGTCTATATGCATTTCATTGGTGCTTTACCAAATCATCAGTAGACTTTAACCACAGTTAAACCTCCCGAACAAGAGTTTTTACCTATAAATGACCTATATCCGCTTAAAGAACATGAAAAGGGCTACAACTTGGCATCATTCGATTTTCGCTAAGTTGTTGTTGCTTCGAACAACATTTTTTAAGAACACTTTTCGAAACCCTCAAATCGCTCTCTCTTTGGTCTATAACTCCCGAACCAGATTTGTACCACCAAATGACCTATATCTATTTAAAGGGCATGAAAAATGCTACAATTTTGCATCATTAGATTTTCGCTGAAGGGTTGTTGTTTCGAACAAAATTTTCGAAAAACACTTCGAAACCCTCAAAGCGCTCTCTCTTTGAGCTATACCTCCCGAACCAGAGTTCTTACCTATAAATGACCTATATCACATTTTTTTTTTTATAATTTTGTTAAGTAAATGATATATTTTTATGTCAAAGAAAGTGCAAAGCATTGAACTTGGAGTCATAAAAAAATAAAAATAATTTTTTGGACCCCGCCCCCTTTAGTGGGCTTTGACGTAAGATATTATACGCAAAAATAGCGTAAAAAAGGAAACAAATTGTGTTACTTACGCCTAAATTGCTTAAAATTAACATTTTTAAGTTTTTATGACGAAGCTGAGACGTTATCTAATCGTGATCTACCCTATCCGCTCCCCTAGCCCCCAAATGGCGCTATCAAAAAATATGTTTTTTCTGCACTTAATAACACCAAAAATTGACTTTTTAGTGTTTTATGGCAAAGGTGAGATGTTTCCCCCCCCCCCCCCCCCCAGGGCCTTCCCGTAGTAACTCCCACAAAATAGTTTTTGTTTACTAAATGTTTGCAGGGCATTTAAGTTTCGACCTGGTTGAATATAACGGTTCTTACTTGTTCCATATAAATATATCTATGTATAACTGTTTGCTTTATTTCTTTTCCCACTGTGCCGTTGTCGTAGTGAAAGTATCTACTTGATTTTAATGAATATTATCAGGACATTTTTATGCATTTTTCGTTTTCCTTCTTTTATGTGTTTCGGTTTTACGACAACAAGATGTGATTTTTCTAAAAATGCCCGTACAAAAACTCTCAATGCGGGTGCTGGTCCCACTTTTATTTTCGCTTTCTTTTCCAGCTCGTTGTCAGAAAATTGTGCATTCATTTATCAGTATTTACACTCTATGGTGGCAAAAGCTACCCTTAAAATTTCAATTTACTTGGTTTTATGTTATTGTTGTAGTTGTTGCTGTTGTTGTTGCTGTTGCTGTGTTACAGACTCATTATTATCACCTTTTATTATTTTACATTCTGGCGTGGGATAGACATGCGACCAATACACTTGTACTCAAGCACTCGCTGGCATGCACGTACAACACCTTTTTAATTTGTTTGTCATTGTTTAGGAAAATGTATTTATATAAATTATTTTGGTTTAGCAATTAAATGAAAATATGTCACGTTCGAAATAATTGTGCTGTTCGTGTTCATGTGAGTGGCAAAGTGTGCTACACATTTTATTGTTGCTTTTGTGACAGTTTCTTTATTTTTTCGTTTGTTTGTTTACTTTTTTTTTTGTTTGATTTAAGTTTATGTGTTTGTACCTCCCCT
The DNA here is from genome assembly GCA_951800035.1 of Linnaemya tessellans. Taxonomy (NCBI): domain Eukaryota; kingdom Metazoa; phylum Arthropoda; class Insecta; order Diptera; family Tachinidae; genus Linnaemya; species Linnaemya tessellans. The sequence goes on from OX637533.1 coordinate 6,141,148, forward strand.
GACTGCGGTATCCTTGTAAAAGGTTGGCTGGCTGTTAGTGTTTGTGTTGTTGGTTTTGAGCTGCACTGTGCTGTAATACCGCCACAAATGGCCATCCACAATTGTTTCCTATTCTTTTCCTGTTTTGAGGGAGCATTTTTTTTTTTTTTTTTTTTTTTATGTACAAATGGCGGTAGAATGGAAAATTATGTATCTTTGAATAAAAAAAGAATATTAATGCTTGTTTGTGTGTTTGTTTGGAAGCTAAGAAAGCCTCGTCAGCGTTTAATTTTGCAGGAGAAACAAGTCATGGGGAAGGTACAAAAATTAATTAATGATTGCAAGGCTAGAGTAGGCTTTTAGGTCGTATTTTTGAGATGTGAATTAAGTTTAAACTTGGATTAATGCAGTCTGAAACTATGATTTTAAGCAGAACTAAATATTTGAAGCGAAACTAAGCTATTTCGTCAACATTTTTTTTATAATTTGGCAGAGGCGTCGCGAATCTGTTTTCAAATCAACTAAACCTACTTTGCTGCTTCTTTATGTTGCTTGTTCAGAATAAAGAATTTATTAAAAAAAATTATAATTAAATTTAAAAAAATATGTAAAAAAATTTTTTTATTAATTTTAAAAAATTAAATAGTTTGGGAAATTAATTTAAATAATTTAATTTTTTTTTTTGATTTTATATGTAAAAATATTTGAAATTGGTTTTGTTTTCTGCCATTTTATAAAATATATACGAGGTCTGTTCAAAGAATAAGGTAAATTTGAAAATTTTCTTGGCCTACAAATTTCTTCCTTAGCGAAGTTAATTCCAAAACTGCTGAATTTTGGAAAAATATTTTTATTTTGTATGTCAAAAGCAACACCGTTAGCATGCTTGAACTTGTATTAGCCATATTTGAAGCATTGTAAGTTTTTCATGTTCTCCAGATTGAAGAGACCCATTAAAATAGAACAACATTTTCCGCGATTGAAGCGCTGAGAGAAGCCAGAGACATGCCAAAAAGCGCATATGGGAACTGCTTTTAGGACTAGGAAAAAACTTGGCTTAATAGTATTTATTATATATGAGGGGTACTACGTTGAAGAGGCCAAAATAGAATTTAATGAATATGTAAATATATATTTTTGGAAAGAAAAATATATATTTAGTTTATATTAAATTGAATTAAGATTCTATAGGCTAATTGTTCGAAATTTTAATTTAAATCTCTGAAAGACATGATAAATATTCCAAGGCACAAAGGCCTGTTTATTTTTCGAACAGACCTCGTATAGTGATATATTGTTTTATAGATACAAATCAGCAGAATTTTTTTCATATACTAAGATAACAGAAAGAAATTGGCTTAGAATCAAAAACTGAATTTCGTTATAATTAAAATTAAATAAAGAATTGTGAATGAATGGGTTTTTTAATAAAGATCCTGTTATAAATATATTAATTAAAATATATTTCTTTTTTTCTGTAAAAGGAAAAGAGCTTTATTCAAAACAAAGAAATTGTTTTTAATTCAGTAGAAGGAAAAGAGATGAAAAAGGATTCTTTGAAGGACATCTGGCTCTTGAGGTTTGAATGTAAATATTTCAACGATATGCAATATTGTTTCAAGAAGTTCTATTAAGTAAAATTTAGTTGAACAATAAATTTTAATTAACTGTATAAAATTAAATGTTGCTAACATTTTCTTTTTTAATGATTTTTTTTCTGTATTCTTTCAGCCACGTTTTCGTCTTTTGTTTTAAGACTTCATTTAGATAGAAAGCCTTAAACGTGCTCATAAATTTTTATACGTTGTGTGTATGTTTATTATTTCTCCCTTTTCTTTCTTGCCTTTTTATTGCTTTAAAAAAGTCTTACATAATAAATTGGTTACAAAAATGAATACAAGTTAACAACAACATTTCTGAGGCAAGAGAAAAACTGTAGCAACTAATTAAGTTTAAATTATAACATAAAAAGTAAAAGGAAATAAAATAATTTTTTAATCTTCCTATCAAAGCCAGAGATTCCCAAAGAGCTTTACAGATGTGGTTGAGTTTTTCAAGACTTTTATTGGCACTAGTTTTCAATTATTATTATAAAATATTTATTATTTGTAATTATAAAAGACATAATTTCTACATGAGTCGTTGTTGCCACCATGAAGTTGTCATTCAGTAATAGGAAACCCTAAATATGAACTGTTTAAGAAAGTCTGCAACTAAATGACAATTTTGTTTCTTTTCTTTCTGTAGATCTTTCTGCTAAAGGCCAGCAAGTAGGCTACGGTACACAGCGTATATCACCAAAAACTTTTTTGCTTAACAGGAGATTCAGTGCTGGTAGTCGTGGTGGAACATAAAATAACAGAAACATAAAAATGCAGCTCATGATATAATTAAGTGAATAATTGCGTTTAAATTAGATGTCTAAATAACACTGTGCTACAATAGAAATATTAAATACATCATAAAACCCTTTTTTCAAATCTGGCTCAGAAAAATATTAAAGAAGAAATTAATTTTCCCGAAATAACATTTTAGGACCTAAATAAACGCTATGCTATAATAGAAATAACTTTATTTTTATTTGTAGCGATTTTCCGTCTTCCCCCGCACAGTGTGGAGATAGAAATAATTTTCCAGATTATAATAATTTTGACACGATAATATTTATATATAAAATTCAAAATTTTTTTGTGATATATTTTCGGTTAAAAATGCTCACTTCGGTAAGCAAATGGTGCGAAATATGATTTAAAATTTTCAATAACTTGAGGTGACCCATTTTGGGTCTTAGTGGCTCAGTATCTTTGAATAAAATTTTAAACTCGTTCTCAAATACAAATTACGCAACAATTTTTAATTATTCTTAATTATCTGCAAAATTTTTAATTTTTTCTAATGTGTCATTAAAATAAAACTTATTGTTGCTTAGTGTAATTTAAACGATTTATTTTTAATTTTTCTAACCTGTCATTGAAAAAAATCTTATTGTTGCTTAGTGTAATTTAAAAGATTTATTTAAATTTTTCTAACGTGTCATTGAAAAAAAAATCCTCTTGTTGCCTATTGTAATTTAAACGATTTTTATTAATTTTTCTAGTCTCATTGAAAAAACCCCTCTTGCTGCTTAGTGTAATTTAAAGGATTTTTTTTAGTTTTTCTGAAGTGTCAGTGAAAATAATTCTATTGTTGCTTAGTGTAATTTAAACGAATTTTTTAATTTTTCTGAAGTGTCATGGAAAAAATCATCTTGTTGCTTAGTGTAATTTACACGATATTTTTTTAATTCTTTTTTAAGTGTCATTGGAAAAAATTTTCTTGTTGCTTTGTGTAATTTAAACGATTTTTTTTTTAATTTATTCTAAAATGTCATTGAAAAAATCCGCTTGTTGCTTAGTGTAATTTAAACGACATTTTTTAATATTTTCTGAAGTGTCATTGAAAAAATCCTCTTGTTGCTTAGTGTAATTTAAACGACTTTTTTAACTTTTCTGAAGAATCATTGAAAAAAATTCTCTTGTTGCTTAGTGTAATTTAAACGAATTTTTTAATTTTTTCTAAAGTTTCATTAGAAACCTCCTCTTGTTGGTTAGTGTAATTTAAACGTTTTTTTTTTAAATTTTTTCTAAAATGTCATTAAAAAAATCCTATTGTTGCTTACTGTAATTTAAACTATTTTTTTAATATTTTCTGAAGTGTCATTGAAAAAATCCTATTGTTGCTTACTGTAATTTAAACTATTTTTTTAATATTTTCTGAAGAGTCATGGAAAAAACTCCTCTTGTTGCTGAGTGTAATTTAAACGAATTTTTTTTTAATTTTTTCTAAAGTGCCATTGGAAAAAATTTTCTTGTTGCTTGGTGTAATTTAAACGAATTTTTTTTTAATTTTTCTTAAGTGTCATTGAAAAAATCCTCTTGTTGTTTAGTGTAATTGTAACGAATTTTTTTGAATTTTTTCTAAAGCTTCATTAAAAAACTCCTCTAGTTGGTTAGTGTAATTTAAACGTTTTTTTTTAATTTGTTCTAAAATGATATTAAAAAAATCCTATTGTTGCTTAGTGTAATTTAAACGATTTTTTTTAATATTTTCTGAAGAGTCATTGAAAAAAAATGCTTTTGTTGCTCAGTGTAATTTAAAAGATTTTTATTAATTTTCTAAAGTCTCATTGAAAAAATCCTCTTGTTGCTTAGTGTAATTTAAACGATTTTTTTTAATATTTCCTAAAGTTTTATTGAAAAAATCCTCTTGTTGCTTAGTGTAATTTAAAGGTTTTTTTTTCAACTTCCTTTACTCAAACTTATAAACTCACTTTCATACTCTGCATACACACTCTATAAACGCAAATGAAAAAGCCTTATACAATATATTCCGCTTAATTTTCTCCGCAAATACATGGGAGCCAAAGAGAAGGCAGGTCCGGGCGTCTGACTGCGTTGGAATAATATTATTATCAGCACGCATTGAACAAATTTATTTTAATTGAGCATGTTGAAAATTTTAAATGAACACACATTGTTTAAGTTTTACCAAAGTTTTAATTTTTTGTAGCAAATTTGTGTTATTTTTTTAAAGTTATTTGCGCCTTTATTTAAATTTCACATTATTTCAGATTTTTTTTCGTTCTATTTTTCTATATTGAAAGGATATGAGACGTTATTACTGCTGTGGCGGAATTACACTAGACAAAGGAGACACGTATAAGAAGAGCACAAGGAAGAGTGTTACTAATGCCAGGAAATTACCAAACACTGAGAGAATGATGATGACTATTTTAGCGAATTTGAATGTGTACAATAACGATTATGAGTGGAGTGATAAATTTTACAAAGTTAACCTCATGCCCAAGGGTTGCTGCTTGCATTTCGGCATACTGATTTTTTTTTTTTTTTTTTTTTTTTTTTATCTTGGACCAGCACTCAGGGGATGACCCCTATATATGCAATGCATTGTGCTAGAACTGAAAACGAGGGGATAGTATTGAGGGACAGATTAGGAAAGATGAGAAGATAGACAGTTGTTTTTGTAGCTATTTCAACCATTTACTTCGCCGGCTAATTTTTGCTACAGGGCCGACGAAGGTGGGTGCTGTTACTCTGCTTTTTAGTACATGATAGTGTCAGTCGCTGCCAATTATGTTCAGTGATCAGTGACTATGCCTTCATCATTGAAACAGGCTGGCAACAACTAACACAACCACGCACTAATGCTGATCAGAAGAATTAAACACAATATTTCATGACTCAGCTGGGGCTCGAACTCACGACCCTCCGCTTCATAGTCTCGTGTTCTACTACTTCAGCCAACAGCACCCACAAAAACTTTTTTATTGTTGCTCTGGTATGCAAAAACATCGACATCATGAACATAATCACAGCAACACGGTTTGTTCATTCGTTCGTTCGTTGCTGTTTAGTAACTTTGCTGCAGGAGCAGAAAGGGTGGTATTGTTTTTTTTTTTTTTTTGTTTTTTTTTGCTGCTCATCTTTCACAACTGACTGGGTGATTTTGGGTCAATGAATTTTCATCGTTCTTATAATGTAATTGTGTTGTTGTACAAGCCATAGAGATAGATGGATTTTGGTTGGCTATACATCTTTATTCACGGTTATTGCAAAAATGCCATTAACTGCTACAACGATATGCCCTGCAGTTAGACATTCAAACTTGCACTCTAATTGAAACCAGCCAGAGGGCGGGCGATGGGTATCAGATTTATTTTAATTAGTTAAATGAGGCAGGCTTTTCAATATTTGACGGTATATAATAATTACGTGTAAAAACAACAAAATAAATACTACAAGTACGCATTTATTAAACACCTAATTAAAATTTCACTAAAACTAATTAATTTTAATAATAGTTTCTGAAGCTTGGGTACTTATTATATAAAAGAAAAATACTAATATAGTATTTGTTATACTTTCAAAATGTTGAAAAATATTGCGTCTTTTGTTTTCAAAAATTTCGATATATATAAACCTAGACACAAACCAATTACCTTAACAGAGCTCTGTTAGCATGTTAACATAGCGCTGTTAAGCATCAAAAATCCGAGTGTTTGTATTCGAAATGGAATACTGGCCACATTTCTGGACCAACCTTGAAAAAAATTAACGGAACAAACAACCAGGTCCCCATAGCTTTCATAATATATTAATACTTTGCTATAGATATGCCGATAAGCTTTGATTTTTCGTACACAAAAACTGTCAAATTCTAGATAGGATAAGCCAGGGTCCTAGGAAAAACGTAACATGTAGACGACTAGAAATTCTTTTATTTTGTAGGTCTTGTGGTCCTCTATCACGTCCAATGGCCATAACCCTTAACAGTAGGATTTTTAATGGAGAAATTTTGATTTTAGTGAAATTTCATATATGGATGATTTCATCTAAAGGATGACTTTTTTTAAAATGAAGACATGTGGGCGACTAGAAATTGTTAATTGTGGCTGAGGAAGTACTCTTTCTTGCACAAAAAGCCTCATATCTGAAATAATTTTGGTATTCGAATAATTTTAGTGAGGATTAGTTATCATAATTTGGTCATAATAAAAAACGGGGCTGTGTACACATATGCCAATACGCGGAAATTGTGGCTGAGGAAGCCCTCTTTCTCCTTTTTGCACAAAAATGTGTATGTCATAATTTGGTCATTATTTTGACTATGAATAAGAGTTTTTTATTTTAACAATCAGGTGGTATTAAAGACTGTATTTATTAAATATTCGTATGTCATTAAAATTCATTATTGATGCATTAAACACATTCACGACAGCAGGCTACCGACTACAACCTGTCAGAAATAGAATACATGTGTTTATATGGGATTAATTGTTTTCACGGCTACACGGCAGCTTGTTGTCCGTGGTCCTTTTGTAGTTGTAGTCAAAATAAACTAATTTCTATTTTCATAGGCGACAATAAATATATAAGTGCTGCCAACACAGTGAAACATTTTAAATAAATAAGCGTTTAAAAATATTTTCAAATTGGTCAAGAATATGAAAATTGTTAAAAATAAAATATGTTATAGCCCTTTCATGAATAAAAATTATTTTGAAATTTTTATTTATTTATTTTTTTGCAATCTCCAGGTTTTTATTTTTTATTTTTTTATTTGTTATAACTCTTAGAATATATGTAGGACGCATATAAACGATATGGGAATCATTTCGAACTACTCCAAAATGTCTTTCTATTGCTAGACATATTTTTCAAATTTAATCACCTATTGCAAGTACATATTATTAAATTTTGTAGTTTTTTATCTGACTTTGCAAGTAAAAATTCAATTATTTTGAAAAAAGCTCGATCGGTAGCCTGCGACATTTGAACTCTAATTGTGTATATATGTACTTGAAAGCCGTTAGCGATAAAAGACGTGAGTTAGGTCACAAATGAATTAACCCATAAACTCATTTTCATAGTGTCATACCAAAAAAGGACATCAATATGTACTTACAAATGCAAAAACAAATGCAAAAACAATAAAGAGCTATAAACAAATAAAGTGTTTTTATTATTAATTTTGTTTCGATCCATAAATAGGTTTAGAATAAGCGACTTTATTTTTATATATTAAAATAGCACCACTAAAATGAGATGTTGAAGATGTAGCTGCCGCGTTCAAAATAATTAAGCAGCTAACTATACGGCGACAAATGTTGTTAGCGACCCATGTAGCCATGCAGTTGGTAGCCTGCTGTCGTGAATGTGTTTAAAGCATGACTTCTATTGCAATATACAAATAGGGTTCTCGTTTTTGACAGTTCATGTTTTATCAATACATGTTATGGAAACAATATTACAATATCTGATATATCTAACACTGGCGGTAACAATATTTCTCTCTGGCGTAATATTAAACATTTGCTTAGAGATTTTTAGATGATGTTATACCTATCGCATGTATAATCTATGTTAAAGAACGAAATTGCCTTTACAATAGCAATCAGATAAGCAACGTTTTGCTCTTGTAGAGCTTTTATATCTTGCAGTTTTGGTGCATCATGACAAGTTTGAAATATATATGACAACAACCATATGCACTAATTACCAAAATATAAAAACAAAAAAAAAACTTGTAAGTGAAATATATGTATTTTGGTTACTAGAAAGAAATCTATATACGTTTCTTATATGTCCCTTGCAATTATGCATTTAGCCATTTAAGTCATAATATATAAAATATTACCTACCTTTTTCTAATAACGTGTAATCCGATATCTGGCAGAATGTTTTGAATACTGTTTACAATGTTGCTCAGAAATAAAAATGTATTATTTTTCTGTTAATGGTTTAATAATTGAATGATCGTTTTCTGATTATTGAATTTTTTAAAACCGTATGTGGGGAGCCACAATTTGGAATCATTAATAAGAATTAGCAAAGAAAACACTTGTTTTGGAATTATCGCTTATAAGAAATTATTTCTATCGAATTTTAGCACTTCACTTATAACAATTTCTTTATGTTAAATTTTCCAACTTAATAAGCACTTTAAACTATTTCATTTAATTTATATTATGAGTGGTTGAACTGGTATTTTTGTCGTGGACGTTGTTGCTTTTGTTGGTTATGTCGTTATTAATGAAGAAAGACAACACAAACATTAAACACCCACACGTTACGAACAGGGTGTAGAAGATAATGTGGAGGAAGTTTTTACTATAACTTTTAATTTACAAATATGTAAAGCTGTTTTAGATAATTATATGTACATAAAAGCAGTACAATATAACTTTTAAATTACTCTTTGAAACCTTTGACACCCTTTTTTAATGCTGCCTTTTCTTTACCATATGACCGGCGCCTGCATGGCACCATTGTCTGTCTGACGTGTGTTAAGCAATAAAACCGGCTTCTGTTGAAATAAAATTTCACTTTTGTTGCTCTAAAGTTTCTAAAACATAGTTTAATTCAATATTTCTGTTTATTTGCTTAATTTTTAATTTATTTCAAACATATTTTTATAATTTTGCTTAATATTTCTTCATCTGCACGTATAATTCTTTGATACTTTGTTTTCTTTCTATGTGCTTTCAATGCTGCTTCTTAAATTTTTCACATGTAAACAAATCGATTTTTTGTTGTTATTTAAACCGTACTCGAAGAGCAAATGGAAGAGCATATAAAGTAAAATTAGAAAAAACAACAAAGCATTCACACTCGCGTTAACTACGAATTTTGGGACGAAAACGTAATGTCAAAAACTCGCAGACAAACATTTACACACACGAACTAAACCAACAAACAATTATTACTTTTGACTCCATTTAAGGGGTGTGGGGCTGTAACATGACAATACTGCACTATAAAATTGTATTTTTTCTACATTTTTTTTGATTTTTTTATGAACACGAAAAGTGTCTAATCAGCCGCTTTTATTTGCTGTTTGTTATACACATCACAACTTTATTACATACAATAGTTTATATTAATGTTTTTGCTTGTTAAATAAATTATCGATTTCTTTGATTATTTTGAATATTTTCTTTAACTTTATTAAATTTTGATTAATATTAACTTCGATTCACGTCCTTTCTATACGCGTTAAAACTGTCAAACTGATTTGGAGTTTTCTGCTCTCTGTGTGTTCTTCTTTTCTTATATTTTCAAGTATTTTTGGTTATTTCTTTCTTATTTATAAATATTTATATTGATATAGTATAAAGGTTGGTTGATATTTTGTTAGGTTTGCATTCACAAACATAAGAGAGGAAGGGAGAAAGCTATAGTATAATTTGTTAAATAGTCTGCAGTTGTTGGATTGTGCACAAAGTGATTGATTTTCATGTATGCGAAGCAGTAGCTCTTAAACTGTACCTAGTGCTGTCAACGTGACACTATAAAAAGCATTTAAGCGTTTGGTATAATGAGAAAACTAAAATGTTTATATATGGAATACTTTTTAAATGAATAAATCAGTTAGGAAACTAAATTAAATATTAGAACATGATGGATTAACTATTATTTATACCTATGGGATTATTTTAGTGTAATTATCGTCAAAATATTTTATTATAGCAGAAATTTTCCCCTAATAAAGCCCAAATAATAAACAATAAAAAAATGTGTTATATGTCAAAAATTTGCGTCTAAGCAAAATAGATATTTGAATTCAAATTCCAGTTAACTATAACGTCAAGAATATTTTGTAGTTGTTGTAATTTGCATTAAACATATAAAAACAAAAAATTTAACTTTCGAATCAAGATCGTAGATATATATGATATAAATTATTTTATATATTATATAGATTTGGAAAACTCACCTAAATTGTTTATTTTGATTGTATTATAACGTTTTATTGTTGTTGTAGTTGTATAAGCGATATCATATTACCTGTAAAATAAAAAGAATAATAATCATATTAAAATAATTTACAGATATTTTTGCCATTAAGAGTTATCTGTAGACAATGTGAATTAATAACGTGAATTCGCTAAAAATTCGCTGCAAATTGGAATGTCAAAATCGTTTGAATGTGGCCTGGATAGAAAGTTTTGACAAGAAAATTTACTAAAAGTTAAAGACGCAAATCAGCTGACAACAGCACCGTGTATTAATTCTACTTGATTATAGTCTAAAGGCAACGTTTCTAATTTTTTTTTATATTTTTCTTCGAACGCACTATGGCAATTTGTACATATATGATTTATTATAGAAATTTTTGTTGCCACTAGTACACACATTAGCTCTGTTCGCAGTCTTGTGCAAATGGTTTTGCATTTGTAAAATATTTATATGTACTATAATGCATAGAAAATTCTCTTCCAATTGGCAAATGCAATGAGGCCAGACTATTTGCACAAGACTGTGAATATGGCTAATGTGTGAACTATAATGTTTTCTTGCGATGGCATAAAATGCCAACTCAAAAAAAAATGTTTTGACACCGAAAACATATTATTTTTTTTCTTCTATTCTGTTACTTGAGTCATCAACCGAAGAATTATTTGGCCAGGCCTGAGATTATTTCGCCCCCACCAATTCGCACGATTGTCATGCCACAAACTAATCCTATATAATTGATGCACAGATGCCAGACCGTATGTCGGCGATGTTATTAACCGTATTCTCTTGTACGTTACTGTGACTGACTGTAGACGACCTATGCCTTCACATAGGAAGTAGCAACGTAGTTAACCACGCAAAAATCCTCAGAAGAACTGTAAATCTATACAGTTATCGGAGTTGATGAAATTAACTAGTGCGAGTGAGACACAAAACTCTCGAAAGAGAGTAAACGATTCGTGGTCTGGCTGCACTTAAAACTTAATTGCCGACGAGGCTTGATGTTGACTGACTCAGAGCTGCTTTGCGACTGAGTGAAAACGTATTAACTCCAGGACACTAAAAACATAGCGATTTAAATATTAGTAGAAGAAGTCTTTTCGTGCTAGCCTCGTAAAGTGAGTATCAAGCAAACTTTAATTTGGCGTGTATAGCAGAATGGCGCGTTTTTTTTCCATTCATCCAATTTTATGTGTTTGAAAGCCTAACGGCAATTAGTGTGAGAGATTTTCTTTTCTTCCTTTTACATGTAACTGCATACATATATTTTTCTTCGGTTTTTTAATGCTCGCTTGCTTTCGAAAACATTTTTATGAATAAATTTAATGCAGTAGTAGAGCACGATTAATGTTTAAGCGTTTTTTTATGTTTAAGGATTTAAGCGCTTCGAAGGATGGTCGTGTTAAATTGAAGACATCAATGGAGATACTTTCGATAGAAAAAATTTGTGGCATGGGGAATATTATATTGGGTTATGTTAGTATATGTCATGTATGTCAGCAACTGTGTGTGTATCGACACATGTTTTTATGTATTCTTGTATATTGTGCGTACCTTGTGGTCTCCGCATAAAAATATCGTTATAGTATGTAAGTGATGACAAAGAAAATACACATGAGTAGTGGTGTTGAAAGTGTAGCGGCTTTTGAAAACAGCTGTTCTGCTCTGCTGTGTAAGTTGAATATATACAAATTTTCGAACAGTTAGCCTATAAATTTTAATTGAATTTAATCCTTTCATATTGTTACCTATAATATTTTTCTGTCCGATATATCGACCCTCAGTCAGTATTATATCACACAGTTAGTTTGATATACATGCATTTATTGTAAACAATTTTTAAAGTTTACACTGTAATAATTAATATTAATACCCCTCTAATACAAAATTAAAAAAAGTAGGCATAAAACGTGTTAAAGTCTATTTGAATACTAATACTTTAACAAAATTCTTTCAGTTTTCAAATCATGTCCTGGCAATATGTTATTTTGTGTTTTATGCACTGTTTCTTGTTGTTTTCCATCCAAAAGTTTAATTTTGCATACACTCTTTTCGACATGTTTTGTTTTTCCCTCCATTCTGCTACAAAAAATTAAATGCCTTTGTAGGCCTTTCGTTTTTTCAAATAATTTTTCAAATAATAAACGTGCTTTAACTTACAAGACTACACATGCCAAATGACTTTAAGACCCTAGAATAAGATGATTTTTTTTTCCTCCTTAAGCAAGCCAGGGAGTGGGAAAAAGGCATTACAGAACTTTGGGTATGCTACAGTGGGTTTTTTTTATAATTTTCAAAGGATTTATTATTTTAGCAAATTTTTACATGCTTTGGTTCATCTTTACAAAAATTTTGCTACTTGTAAATCCTATAATTTAAAATTTTCTCAAGGTTTTCTTTAGTAATCATACAGATGAAGATCTATATATTGATATCAGTAAAATTGTAAAACTGTTACACCTATTCGATTAAATAAGTATCTTGTTTATTATTCGATCATAAGTAAATATAAAAATGTTAATTCTTAGAAATTTTCTAAAAAAATTCCTTTTTTTTCAAATTATAATTTTTATTATTATTATTAGTTTTTAAACCTTTGATTTGTTTGTTGTGGCTTAAGTACGTCTATATATTTCCATTTCAATGCCTTTTACTCCGAATCATCAGAAGGCTTCAAAGTAGTTCCAAAAAAGAAAAACACAATCTTCTTAGCTTATACGCAAACCTTCAGAAACCATTTGAGAATTACACAAGAAAAACACAGCAGCCTGTACAATTTTTAATTCACATTTTATTCGTTATGAATCTAATTTTAAATAAACTGAGACAATATCTCAAATAAATTATATTATATGTTTTAAGCTGAGTTCACATCTATCGAATATTTGACGAAATAAGCGCAATAAATTCTGATTTAATTTTTTGTACTTATATTTTTCGTTTTTGCGTTATTGAATACTTTTATTATTTACAAACTTTAAAATAATTGTGAAAAGAGTGGAAAAACTGGGCTGATCGCAGTGGAAATATGCCAGAAATCATATTTAAAAAAAAAAAAAAAAATATATATATATATATATATATATATATATATATATATATACATATTATATTATATAACAGATTATAATAAAACAAATCATTCCAACAATATTTTGTTATTTTATAATCATTTTAAGTTCTCAAGCAGCTAAAAGAAACATGTGATATAAAATATATGTAAGTAATTTTTAAAAGATTTTGATATGGGGTCTGAATGGAAAGAAAATTTTTCTATGGCAACACTGGTTACTGATCCTTTTCTTTCAGACGTATATAAAATGCATTTTCATAATAACAATCCGATAATTCTCTACTAAATGATTTTTTTTGTACAGGATCAATTAAGATTCTTAATTAGGAAAAGAATGCCCAATTACTGAGGTTTTTCTTTATGGAAAAAGAACAATTAGTAACTGAAATTTATTTCAAAAGATTACAAAAATCACTGAAAATTACGGATTTAATCCGGAATATGCATTTTATCAGTCGAACTTATTGATTTTAATTTATGAATTTTTATTAGGCTTCGAGTTCAAATCTCCAATCTGCAAATAATTTTTTTTTATATCAAGGATTTATATTAAATACAAATATAAATAATTTTAATAAAGTTTCTGTTAAATTTTGTTGGCCTCTATTTTATATATTTTATTAAATTTATTAAGCTGGTGGAGTTTTTAGAAAAATTATTAAAAAATTTACTAATTTATGGATGTAAATTTTATTAATTTTACTATTAAGATAAGAATTCCTCTATTGGACTCAAGTTCAAATCTGCACTCTGCAAATTATTTTTTTTTATAAATTTTAATAAATTCAAGTTATTTTTATTAAGACTGGATCCCTTCGGCTAATTTTATTATCTAAAATATTCCACTCTTAATAAAAATAAATTGAATTTAATAAAAAGTCATAAGAAAAATAATTTGCAGATTTGAACTTGAGTCCAATAAAGGAATTCTTATTTTAATTTTATTTATTTATATACAAGATTTCGAATTTAACTTCTTGTTAACGAAATATTGAATACCTATATATAAAAAGAGCTCGACCTTAAGGACTATAATAAAATAAATTATTTATTAAGAGTAGAATATTTAAAATATTCAAGCCAGCGGAACGGATCAGTACTAATTTCGAGGCCGCTTAATAAAAATAATTTGAGTTCAATAAAAATTCAGAAAAAAAAATTATTTGTAGATTGCAGATTTGAACTTGGGTCCAATAAGGGAATTCTTATCTTAATAATATTTTTTTTTATTTTAAGAATTCATGTTAAATTACAATTATTTATTAAGAGTGGAATATTTTTATAATCCTGATTTATAATATAAATTCTTAAAATTAAAAAGTAATTTGCAGATTTGAACCTGAAGCCTAATAAAGATTCTGGAACTAATAATTCAACTTTAATCTTAACAAATAGCTCAGAAAATGATTTTAGTTAAAAATGTTTGCTAATTTAAAATTATGTAAGAATTTCTATTTTATTAGTCGAACTTTCTTATGTAACTTATATCACAGGATGTTAATTTTTTCAAGGGGCTCAAGTTCAAATCTGCGTAGCTTTATATAAAAAAAATAGAATTTGAACAAATTCATTTATTAAAACTAAAAAATAATTTGCAATTTCACAGATTTGAACTTGAGCCTGTTAAAAATATTAACATCCTATAATATAATGTTTGGTAATATGAACAGATCAATCAGATCCCTAACGAATTCTCTAAACTTCAGAATCAGAAATCGTAACTGTATACAAAAAGCTCTGGGCTTTTTTTTACGAAAATATGTAAGTTAATAAGATTATTTGCTGTTTTCGTTTATAAACTGCTGGAATATTAACATATAACCTTTTACTTTGTTTGACAAAATTTGTTATCAAAGGAGTCAGCGAGTTGCTACAACTTTTGCTTGCCTTCGCACTGAAAATACTCGTATAGGAATTTGCAAAAAAAAAAAAAAAGTTAAATATCTTGGCCTTACAAAATTCTTGAAACACGTCTGTTCATTTGCTTTTTCGTTTAAACTTTAATATTGTCGTATTGTTTCTGTTGTTGTATTATTAATTTTTGTTGTTTTCCTTTTACCTCTAGCACAATTGGAGGAGTTTGCCGGCATAGGAAGTGGAAGTTATAAATGGTGAAGATAACATTCCTCCTTCTACATATTTTATTTTATTTTTTTCAACGGGAGAATTAAAAACGTTTGCAAAGCGACAAGAACATGAAAATCGATATATATTTTTTTTATGACTTTGCTGGTATAAAATTGTCGCTTTTGTACGTTGGCGGTACGGTTGGCTGGTTGACTGGTTGGTTGGTTGGTTGGCTGGTTGACTGCCTGGCCTGGCTTGATGGCTGTTTAAATGTTTGTTGCTTGTTCGGCTGCTATTTTTTTTTTCTATTCACTTTATTTCTTCTTTTATTTGGTGAGATTTTTATGAGAATTTCTTAATGAATTTATGTTGGCTGTGTGTGTTCTTTTTTTTTTAATATTCATTTTGACTAGCAGAAAAGTGGCGTGAGTTTTGTTTTTGGCAGGGCTAGAGGTGGCAGGGCTAAAGGTTGGTTTGAAAATTGATTAGTGTTAAATTAATGAGAAAGCATATTCTTTATTTTTTTTTATTATTATTAAAGCAGTAATTACGTTATTTATGAGAGATAAATTTTTGTTTTCAAAATATCTGTTGTTACATGTGTAAAATTGTGGAATTAAAAAAGTTGTTTGAAATAGTTTACAATGAGAGGGTGTGGAGCTAAACGGTTCTTGTGATTTTGATGGGTTGGGGCACTTAATTTTTTTTTTTTTTTTTTTGTTTTTGTTTGAAAGAATTTGATGTTAAGATAAGACACAAAATAATATTAATTAATCATTTCATTTCTTTCCATAAAGAAACAAAAAAAAAAATAATAATAATGAATCATTTTAGTCAGTTTCAGTTTTTTTGTTTAATTCTCCTATAGAAATGAAATGATTTTAATTAAACTTATACATAATAATATTTTTTTAAACGGCAACTTATTTAGTGTAACAATCAATTTAAATTAAAGGCGGATGATTAGTCTTTTAACTGCGATCTTCACTCTAGAGATGATCTCTACTCATGTAATGCATTGTGCCAGAACTACGGAAAGAAGGTAAGGCGGAAGAGGGCTTTCCCATGACCTACATCATTAAAATTTCATAAACAAAAACAAGTTGCTAATGTTCATATTAGCAGCAATGAAATTCAGTACAAGATACAAAAAAAAATTTTATATATTCAAAGGTATTTCGTACTACAAATTCACAATTGCTACCCAATGTTGTCTGTAGGCAACACTCTTAAGCTATAATGCATAGTGCGCGGAAATCGATATGCATTTTTTCATTAGCTGCATATTAACTATCCATATAGCCTCCAAATATATTCTCCTTAAAAAAAATATAAAAACGGATATCAAAATTAAGGCTACTCTTCAGGTTGCTGTCCGTGCTAATTTTGTGGTTGTAGGCGAATTAAACTAATTCTTATTTTCTTAACAGATTAGTGATGCCAATACAACGAAAAACTTTAAATAAACAAGCATTTAAAATTTTTTTTTATAAGATCGAGAATATGAAAACTGCCCTTTCAAAAAAAAAAAAAAGGATATGATTGCGTAACTTTTTTTCGATTAAACTGCCAAAAAAATGTAACATAATTTTTTAATTTAATTAATGTTCGCTATATATAAATCCCTTAAAAAACCTGGTAACTTTTAAAATTCTGCTGTTTAAATTTCAAATATTTCTTTATTTATAGAAATAAAAATCTTCTATATAATTTCAATATATATTTTCCATCTTCCTCTTTCTATAATAATTAATTTTCCATTTTTACAGTCTGCTTTACCTCACGTTGTCTGTTTAAATATGTTATCTGGTGTTTTTATGTACAGCTGCCAAAAACGAATATAAATCTTTCCAAGCCATTTATAAAAATTAAGCTGCTAGTAGTAGTGTTTCCTGGGCATGTGAGTGTGTGTGCGTGTGTGTGTGTGAATGTGTGTAAATACGCCAGCACATAAACTTTAATTCCATTGAATATAAATGCAGTAAAAAAAAGCAGCAAAATGAATTTTTTAATATGTTTTTAATTATTTTGATGGTAAATTTGTTAAAAGCTTTTAGCAAATAGCAAGACAACAACAAAAACAACAATACCAGCAGTTATATTAACAAATTATATGGCAAAAAATGTTGCCCTAAAAGAATTGAAACGTTTAATTAGAAGCAAGTGATTGACGTTCTTGCACTCTACTAAGAGAAAAAGAGATCCTTTAAGAGTTTTTAGTTTACTATAGCCTACTTATAGGCAATTCTTTTGATTTCACAATAAATAAAGTTTTGTTTTAAACAAAATGTTCTGCCTGCAAATTTCGAATTTCTCTGTAATTTATATTCATAGAAGAATAACAAACAGCCTGGCTGTTTCATAAAAGAATTTGTGGAAAATTTCGTGTCTTATTTTTTAAGCAACTATAGAATTTCTATAATTTCACCAGCCATCAAACACCAAACCGTTCCATATTCTTTACATATTTGCTCGTGTAGCAGGAGGAACTTGCAAATAAAAATTTTATAAAACAAAGAATGTGAATGTATTGCATATAAATTGTAAGCAAATAAACCCCTGTTGATATGTGCCGGTGCAGGAGACAATCATGGTGTACTTACGAGTATCTGCTAAGACCAAAACTATGCTTTCAAATTTAGCAATTACACTCGTACCACACACACACACACATAAACACACGTAAAATATGCATTCTGGCAAAAATATTTTTACAGGCATTAAGGAAAAAAAAAATTCCTACCGGGATATTAACAGACAGGCAAACGTTCATAAATCAACTCTTAGTTATTTAAAAGAGTGTTTTTTTTAATGAAAAACACACTTTTTCTGTATGAGAAAATATAGAAGTCGCCTTAGATTTTACTGCTTGAAAGCAATTTGCTTAACCTGCTCGAATTTTTAGCCACAATTTATAGCCGAATAATAAAGTTTTTATGTCGATAATAAAGCAAAACTTAAAGCTAAAATTCTTAAGCACGCAATAGCTTCCTGTGGTTAATGAAATAGTGCCAAATATATAAATTTTTAGTTTTTCCTGTAAAAAGAAAATCAATAGCTGATTTGTTTCAGTCGAACAGAAAACACTATTTGAATCGTTGATGAAGTTTTACAAACTTGTAGAGCGTCATAACAAAATTAGGTTTATTGATCATATTTTGAAAAACTTATATTGCTTAAAATTCGAGCCCACTGTGCACTGTTTCTCCAACAGAAAACTAAATTTCTATCCTATCAGTCAAAAGCTAGAAAGAGTTTAAGTTAAAATTAAACAAAGAAGATTTTTACCCCCCGTTTATATATATTTAAATTTATATATCTCATATTACAAAAAATTTGTTTGACAATTTTCATTATTAAAGGAACCAGACCGTTTCGAAATGGGCCTATTTTTTCCAAATATTAAGTCCTACTTTGTCCAAGGACGCAATAACAAATTATTTTTTAAAATACTGTAAGGCCTAGTATGTTTTTAAATATCTAAAAAAAAAAGAAAATTTATCTGCCTCTGTGGAAAAATAAGAAAAATTCAGCAAAAATAATAAAAAATCCCAATTTTGGGATTTAAACAATTTTTTTGGGAATTGCTAATTTTTAGCGAAAATATTAATAATAAAAATTTTCTTTAAGAATTCGAAATTAATAGCGTTCTGCGATGCATTCCTCATTAAATATCTAAAAACGAAGACTTATCTGCCACTGTGGAAATATAATAAAAAATCCCAATTTTGGGATTTTGCACAATTTTTTTGGGAATTGCTAATTTTTAGCGAAAATAATATTAAATAAAAATGTTCTTTAAGAATTTGAAATTAATAGCGTTCTGCGATGCATTCCTCATTAAATATCTAAAAAAAAAGAAAATTTATCTGCCTCTGTGGAAAAATAAGAAAAATTCAGTAAAAATAATAAAAAATCCCAATTTTGGGATTTTGCACAATTTTTTTGGGAATTGCTAATTTTTAGCGAAAATATTAATAAATAAAAATTTTCTTTAAGAATTTGAAATTAATAGCGTTCTGCGATGTATTCCTCATTAAATATCTAAAAAAAAGAAGACTTATCTGCCACTGTGGAAAAATAAGAAAAATTCAGCAAAAATGATAAAAAATCCCAATTTTTGGGATTTTGCACAATTTTTTTGGGAATTGCTAATTTTTAGCGAAAATAATATTAAATAAAAATGTTCTTTAAGAATTTGAAATTAATAGCGTTCTGCGATGTATTCCTCATTAAATATCTAAAAAAAAGAAGACTTATCTGCCACTGTGGAAAAATAAGAAAAATTCAGCAAAAATGATAAAAAATCCCAATTTTTGGGATTTTGCACAATTTTTTTGGGAATTGCTAATTTTTAGCGAAAATATTAATAAATAAAAATTTTCTTTAAGAATTTTAAATTAATAGCGTTCTGCCATGCATTCCTTTCTCTATTCAGAGCCATAAAGGAGAACTGATTTTATTCAGGGGTTAATTAAAGTTAAGCTCGGTTCCTTTTTAAGATGTAGATCTTTAGGGGAGCTGTAGACTGCCTCATGAGCATTTAGCCGCTTTTTTGGGTTTCTGACATCGTCAGCAAAACGTGTTGTTGCAGTCAGAAAGCTTCGAATACAGCAGAACATTGAAAACGTCTTCTTGACTGGAAACTATCGACTTCCGAAAACATTGTTTACCTGTTCTGCTTTGCATCTGAGATAATGCAGTTGGTAACAATTTTTCCTTGTACCTTATGATTTATTGATCCATTTTAACTCTTTCTGAATATTATGTTACGAATCGTAGACTTAGATATCTGTTATTACTCTACCATATGTTTCTTATGTTCTGTTTCATAAAAGGTTTATGTCTCTACTTTTTATATTCTTTATGTCTGAGCTAGAGTGGTGCCCACCCCTGGCGTAAAGTGTGCGATGCTAAACTTACTTAAATGGATTTGTTAATTTTATCAACGGGCTTAAGTTCGAATCTGCAAGACTGCAAACCATTTTTTATTATTTTATTAATAAATAAATTTGTTCAAATTCTATTTTTATTAATTTATATTAAGATTGGAATATTAGGAATATTTTTCAATAATCATCAAACCAGCAGAACGGATCAGTACTGATTTCGAGGCCGCTACGCCAAATGGATTTGACTATTGGAGTCTTGCAGTTTACAGTATTTATATTTTAAAATTTTTCTGTATTGATTTCTTAATTAATTTAACAATTGTTTTTTTGTCAAAATTTTTAAAATTCTAAAAATTTTAATTTTCCCGGAAAAATTATAATATTGAATTTGAAAAAAAATTTGTTTAAAAAAAAAAATTCGAAAACTGAAATGTCGGCTCAATTTGAAACCCTTGGGGTAAATTACGTCATTCGATATCGATTGAAATTCGTATTGAAATTGCGATCCATATGAAATATGATGATTTGGCCCCTGGCAAGTTCCTTCCTTCTTAGTCTTTCTTACAAATTGTTGTAAACAACTAGTACATTGACAAGGAGTTACAGAATAAGGGGCATTTCTTTCTGAATTGAATGTATTGCGGGCACTAGCCTTCCAATTTATGTCTAGTCTTGATAAACAATGATTCCATTATTTAAGGCTGCTGTATTATTTTGAAGGCAACATTATTTTCAATGCAAATCAGCATAAAGACATGCAAAACAAAAAAACAGAATATGTGTGTGTGTATGTTTGTGTGCTGTACTCACATGTGAGTACTCGTATGCACTCGTACATATTTATGCATTCTTGCATACACTCGTATGCATAATTTTCCGTATAAATTCTTTTGTAGTTTATGCTGCTGATAATGTTATGTCGCCTTCAAAATTGTACTCGCTATAAACAATATTTTTATTTTCATTCTTACAGTTGAACTCCTACGAAGGAGCTGAACTTGTTGTGGGCTCTAAATCTGATGGGTGGGTGGGTGTTGTGATGGATCTTATTTTGGAGTACCCAGCTAACAGCTATTGTAGTGTTAAGTATTTTTTATTTAAAAGAAAGAAAAAACAAAATTCAAGTGAAAATTTATTATGGAAAAAATATGTTTATGGTAAAAATGTTAAATATTCCGGTAGCAGGATAACGAGGATAATAAAAGGCGAAAATTATAATAATAAAAGGAAAATCACTAAAAATTCAACAGAGAAATTCTAAACACATGCTCTAGAAAACAAAAAAGCTTAAACAAAAATTTTCACAAAAAAAAAATCGAATACTATACTTTTATATGATTTCCCAAGGCTTCACAATGAAGCTAAGAGGGGTGCAACAATTCTCTTCTACGGGCAATAAATGCAACAGCATGGCCTAGAAAACGTGCACGAACATGCAGTTGCTGTATGAGTGTGTATGTGTATGTCCTGTTGGTAACTTTAATGTATTATAAATGTGAACACTGTTTATATGTATATAAATATAAATATATGTCAGTGTGTATGTGCCGGAGCAACATAAGCATCTTTACACAAAAGAAGCTACGAGTATCATAAAGCAGCTTATTTCCCATTAAGCTGATCTGGGAGACAAATGATGCATGTGATAGGAGAATAAATACGAAAATACTTCAGTGCGCTGTTATTGAATAGGATTTGAAAGCAGTTTGAAATATGTGCGAAATAATCATCCTTAATAAAAGAAAATATTTGCAAAGGACATCTTGATGTAAAGGTCCTTGAGGTTTAGCTGTTTCTATGCATTTGGCTAAACTTTTAAGCTGTTGATTAGCTCCAAAATATTTAAAGTCCATGAAATATATTTTCTTTTTATAAACTTCTTATTTCACATATTTTGTGCATAAACTTGCCAATAAAAAGGCAAATATTTTTCATGAATTAGGACTCTAAAGTGTATTACTTGTGGCATGTGGGCAGGTGTAGGGCCTCAAATATTTTCTAGCCAGTGAATAAGGGGCTTAAAAAAACGTTGCTTTTGTGTTTAGCTTTAAACATACCATTACAAGCAAAAGAATTTCTTTTAAATTTGCCTTATGTTGTGTTCTTTTCTAGAAAAAAGTGCAGTATATTTTGCACTTTTTTATAAAAAATTGCACTTTATATCATTTGGAAATAGAGAACTTATTGGAAATTAATATACCATTCGCTAACAATAATCTTTGCTTTAAAACTCCACTTAAGTGCAAAATTTTAGAGAAAAAGTTTAGAAGTGTTCCATATAATAATAAGGGGCTTAAAAAACGTTCCTTTTATGTTTAACTTTAACCACACGACTACAAACAAAAACATAACTTCTAAACATGCTTTACGTTGTGTTATTTTCTAGAAAAGAATGCAACATATTTTGCACTTTTTAATGAAAAATTGCACTTTATATCATTTGGAAATAGAGAACTTATTGGAAATTAATATACCATTCCCTAACAATAATCTTTGCTTTAAAACTCCACTTAAGTGCAAAATTTTAGAGAAAAAGTTTAGAAGTGTTCCAAATAATATCAAGGGGCTTAAAAACCTTTCCTTTTGTGCTTAGCTTTAAAAACACGACTAAAACAAAAACATAACTTCTAAACATGCTTTACGTTGTGTTATTTTCTAGAAAAGAATGCAACATATTTTGCACTTTTTTATGAAAAATTGCACTTTATATCATTTGGAAATAGAGAACTTATTGGAAATTAATCTACCATTCCCTAACAATAATCTTTGTTTTAAAACTCCACTTAAGTGCAAAATTTTAGAGAAAAAGTGCAGAAATGTTCTATATAATAATAATTGGCTTAAAACACGTTCCTTTTATGTTTAGCTTTAACCACACGACTACAAACAAAAACATCACTTCTAAACATGCCTTATCTTTCGTTCTTTTCTAAAATAGAATGCAAAATATTTTGCACCTTTTAATGAAAACTTGCACTTTATTTCGTTCCAAAATAGTGAATTTACCGAAAACTAATCAACGTTTTAAAACTTCACGTAAGTGCAACATTTTTGCGAAAAAGTGCGCAAGTTTGTCATAATTTCCAGAAAAGAACACAGCATTAATGTTCACACAGAAAAATTTGTTTCAACAAATTTTAATATATTTAATTTTTTCTTCCAAATTTTTTAATTTATTATTGGTAAAAAATCGATTTGTGTGAAAAAATGAAAATCAAAAGTGCTCTTTTCCATAGAAAAATTTTTCTCTTTTAATTTTTTTTTATTGTGCACACTTTTTCACAGTAAAGCAAAGAATGATAAGAAATTGCAAATAACAACTTGTTTCCCGGCTCCGTACAAAATAATACCCTTCTTTCCTACCCCTCTTCTACAACCACAAAATTTGATTAGCCAAAGTTGAAGTGTGTGAACCAGAAATGTGTAAGCGAATTATTCTAAAAAGCATGAAGTTTCAAAATTCCGTTTAATATATGCCGAGCTTCGCGCTCGAAGAACGAATTAGTATTTTTGTTTTCTCCTAGGACTCTTCACTGAAAGATTGATCCTTAAGCGTGCGATGCATTGAGCCAAAGTTAAGAAAATTGGTTGCGGGAGCGCAGGATAAAGGCAGTGTTGGTTGAGAAAATTTTATTTCCCCAAAATTGAATGTGAAACAAGAGACCTTTGGAAGAGGCACTATGCCTTTTTCCCTCCCCCTGTATCCACGCCTGGTTAGCATGCAGCACTCGGCCTAGTTTCAAATATTCTCGAGGTCCTAATGAGAGATTGTTATGCGATCGCTGTTAATAATTTTATTTATCATTTAGCTTTTGGCACCGAATCTCCACCCGGCTTAGCCTGTTAGTGAATGAGAATGATTCATGTGAGAAAATATAAAAAGGATTTAAAGCTAAGCAGGGAAGGTCATTAATGAAGATGAGAGAGAGAGAGAGAGAGAGAGAGGGAGGGAGTAGGACATAGAATAGAGTCTTGCTGTCCCACTAAATTAATATTTAACTCTTTGAATGAGATACCTTCAGGGTAGGGATTCGAAGAGGTTATAATTTTTGCGAGTGGGTTTGTAAGTCAATTACGTGTGAGATTTTTGCGATACTAAAAATTAAGTCAAGTGACAGAAAGTCTGGCCACCCAATATTTCATATAAATTATTTAAGCATCTTTTAGAAGTTTTCCAGCATATGAATTGCTGATCTATGATATTATTTAAACTGATGTGGCATCCTTGGAATTGACGCTGCTGTGTAACACAACAATTTGTGTTATAAAAGCTAAATTTATCATCCAATGAGGGTTTTATTTAATTTTATTTTGAATAACTCTTGTTAAGCTTTTTGTATCCGCATTTTGTGTGGCAACTATTGTGGCAACACATTCTGCTTAACCAACCCTTGCACTTAACATGTACGAGAGTATAATCACCAAGTCATCCACTTGTTAGAAATAATTTCGCAAACTCATTTTTAATACTCCAACTAAAGAACTAACAAAATAATTACTTCTATTATCATGCAAAATCTAATTAATGGTGACAATTTACTTTTTTTTAGCTTAAAATTTTTATCTCCTCTCTTTCAAAAAAAAAAAAAAAAAAAAAATGCACAGCATACACGTACTCCTATTCATTGAAGTAGTTTCCAGTTAAACTTTTATTATCACATCTCGTTTAGGAAGTTTGTTGCACAGAGCTGGACATTTATCATGCATCTTGTGCGGTAAATGGCACAAAAAAGATATTTTTGAAAAAAAAGAAACGAAAAGGAGTAAGTAAAAAGCAATTTAAAGATGACATGCATAAAATTTATTTTTATAACCTTGTAGAAAAATAAACAGTCGGGATTTTTTTTCAGGAAAAATAAATAGAAAATAAAATTGGAAAAACTAGAGTTTATAATCTCAAAGTATATGTGCGGCATTAAATGGAAAATGTATGGAAATATTTGCATGTTGCAGAATGGCATGTATAACGATAAAATACTGTATGGCATATAGAGTTACCTTAAGCATTGACTAGAACAATAATTTTTTATTTGTTTTGTTGCTGGCCCCTAGAACTGTTTTATGGATTTTTATCTTTTTAATGGAATCAATATTTCTGCAGGGAAATGATGGCAATATTTTCAAGTATTAAAATAAGAAATATTTTTATTGCCTGAATGTAGATGCAAATATTTGTTATTGCAAAAACGAATATACATTTTTCTTTATATGGGAGAGGTATTCGCATTGAAGCATCGAGTTGTTTAATGCAACAACGAAGTGGAGTGGAAGACAAGTGCAGTGGAAGACATTCCAGCAATAAGTATTTAGTCTGAAAGTACACTATGACATTTTGCTTAGAGTTTCTAATTCATTTCTAGTTTAATGTTAATTAAATTCTAGTTTGTACAAGATTTCAGCTCAATTAAATTTTTAATTGATTCGAGAACAATTTCACCCTAACATTTACAAAATATACTTGTCTATTTTTGCATTCAACGTCTTTTTGCACTCACAACAACCTTTTGAAATGGAAAATAAATGAATAAAAAGCCTTTCCTTTGAGAAATGCAAACCAGGAAGGGGCGAGACGGACAGTTGTAATTCTAACCGTTAGGGGAGCTTCTAAGGAATAAATGCACAGTGATTTTAAGTGAAAAAAAATTTCTATATATTTTATTTTTTTACACATTAGAAAGGCAATTTTATATTAAAGCAAACATTTTTTTAAGCAAGAGTGCCAGAGTGTCATAGTGTAGCCCTTGTAGTAAAACATTAGGGCACATTAGTGATTATAGGTATCGAAGCGCCAACTCTTTTGCTAGGGCATAAGGTCGGAAGGCAAGAAAAGGACTCTATATCAAAATCTAATCAAAAAGCTGTTTAAAATTTTTAAAAATTTTAAACAGCTGAATTGCCCAATAACATTAATTTAAATTTAAAAAATGTTTTTTCTTTCCTTACGCTGAGCAAAAGTTATCCCTCCATTCATTACATTTAAAACTACTTTTTATAAGTAAAAAATATAAAATATAAGCAATTCATTAAAAACACCCTCAAACAGTGTAGAAAATAAGAAAATATGTACATCAGCAAGTTACATAATTATTTCTTAAAAAAAAATCTTTCAAAACACTGTGCACAGCATGCAAACGCATGTATGTGTATGGCAGTTTAATAAAATTCATTTAAGGGTTGGTAAACTTTTGCAAAAGTTTTTGGGGGTAACAGAAAAATAAGTTGCAAAAAAATATTAGTAGCAAATTAGTTTCCACAAAGGAATTGCATATTCATGTTATATTAAACTGTTTGTCTAAACAAAACGAGATATTTAGATTAGGGACTTGAACTCAACGACCAATTAGTAACCCTATTTCATAAGCGCACAACAAAGAGAAGAAAATGCATGGAATCTGAAAAAGGTTAACGATCAAATTTCTTTTTCTTTGTGTCAAAAGGAACACCAATTATATTGTTAAGTCAATCACTCTTAAGGTAAAGATAAGTGATATGAATGTCTCTGCGGATGTTGCACAATGTCGCCGGGTTTTGCTTTGTTGAATAAAAATCATGTAAAATAAAATTTTAAAATTTTTTTTATACATTAGAATTTATTTGTATGGAAGAGGAAGTCGCTATTAAATTATTTGTAAGTGTATTGAACTTAGGCAATTTAATTTTTCCGATAATTGTTTACGTTTAAAGGTGCTGTGGGCTAAAGTAGTTAACACGAGACTGTGAAGCCTAAAGTCCCGAGTTCGACACCGCATTCAATCATATATGTGGTGTAGTCATTATGAAAAGTGCAAGTCATCACAAAAAGTGCAAGTCGTTATAAAAATGGCAAGTCATAATAAAAAGTGCAAGTCATTATAAAAAATGCAAGTCATCATAACAAGTGAAAGTCATTATGAAAAGTGCAAGTCATCATAAAAAGTGCAAGTCATCATAAAAAGTGCAAGTCATCATAAAAAGTGCAAGTCATTATAAAAAGTGAAAGTCGTCATCAAAAAGTGCAAGTCATCATAAAAAGTGCAAGTCATAATAAAAAGTGCATGTCATCACAAAAAAAGAAAGTCATCATAAAAAGTGCAAGTCATCACAAAAAGTGCAAGCCATTATAGAAAGTGCAAGTCATCATAAAAACTGAAAGTCATTACAAAAAGTGCAATTCATCATAAAAAGTGTAAGTCATCATAAAAAGTGCAAGTCATCAGAAAAAATGCAAGTCATCATAAAAGGTGCAAGTCATCCTAAAAAGTGCAAGTCATCATAAAAAGTGCACGTCATTACAAAAAACAAGTTATCATAAAAAGTGGAAGTCATTATGAAAAGTGCAAGTCATCCTAAAAAATTCAAGTCATCCTAAAAAGTGCAAGTCATCATAAAAAGTGCATGTCATCATAAAAAGTGCAAGTCATTATAAAAAAGCAAGTTATCATAAAAAGTGCAAGCCATTATGAAAAGTGCAAATCATTATGAAAAGTGCAAGTCATCATAAAAAGTGTAAGTCATCATAAAAAATGCAAGTCATCATAAAAAGTGCAAGTAATCCTAAAAAGTGCAAGTCATCATAAAAATTGCAAGTCATTATGAAAAGTGCAAGTCATTATGAAAAGTGCAAGTCATCATAAAAAGTGCAAGCTTATGCGTTCATACCAGCGTTAAAGTTGGGGTTTTTTTATTTTATTATACTTTTTACCTGCGACTTTGCTTGCGAAGAATATGTGAACTATTTTTAATGGATCAAATTTTAAAACGTTCTTAGTTATCAGTTGCATAATTTCATATATCCCTAAAAACTTTAGACCACCCTTGAACCCTCATAAAGTCATTGCCAAAAGCAAATACATTGTTAAGTCAACTGTATCAAAGATTAAAATGTTCATAGTTATCAGTTTAATAATTTCATATCTCCATACAAATTTTCGACCACGCTTGACAATATAATAGGATCATTTACAAAAACAAAATCCACCATATGTTATATCCCGGATCTCAAAATATCTCTATGGGAATGTTAAGCGTAACCCAATGTGCAGTTTTCGTATTTTTCTAAGAATATTTAAAATTTTTTATGAAATATTTACGAGAGAAAAACATATCTGGATTAAAAAAAGATATGAAATAAAAAAGAGGTTCTTGTCTTAGCTAAGTTACCACACAAGGTGTATGTATTATTTCCTTTAAACAGTGGCGCTTGTTGTTATTGTGTTCTACTGTGTATGCTGGCTTCAATTAGTTTTACCCAAATTACATCGTGCTAACTTCGTTCTGACTAAAATTGCAAAACTCTTAGCGTGATTTAAAAATTACCTCAGATGTACTCGAATAGAATATCTCAATTTTCTCTTGCTAATCGCAATATTTTTCCAACATATTTTTTTTATATGCTGCCAGAGTGCTTTTCTTAAGTGTTTCCCATCACTTATTTCAAAGCTAAATCGCTTAATTGAATTGCATTTCTTAGCAAAACAAAAACTAAACAACATTAATTGAATTTGCAATTAATATTATACATTAAAGAATTTACCAACCTGATGCTGAATCGCATTTATTTCGCCCTCAAACACGCCCTTTTGGTAAATATAAAAACAACCAGGGAATGCTAAAATAGAGAGTAAACAACAACGTATTGTGGCACGTAGGAAAATAATGAAACAAATAAATTAAACAAAAAAAGTCAACAGAATTGCAACGTACACACTTTCCAATTCCAGTGCAAAGCAAGCAACAACAAGACCTGACAAGAACTTAATAAAAAAAAAACACTATTTTCAATGATTTTTGGAGCAGCTGCTTCCTTTTGGAGAGCTTTGAAATCTATATTTTCATTTTACGTTTAATACACTACATTTTTTTCATTCTTCTTAGCCAAACAATAGCAAAAATAGTAACTATTGGTAGCAAATAATACCAGAAAAAATTACAAAAAAAAAACCAAGACTCAAGAAGGAGAAGTGAAAGAGAAAATTTATATAAACAGAAAAAAAATAAATATTTACCAGCAATAGAATAAACGAGTGTTTTCTGTGTATTGCATCCTTTAGCCAGAAGTGCAAGTGCAGTTCGAAGCAGTCAGTCAGTCAGTCAGTTAGTCTTACGAAATGTTACAGTCACGTACTTAAAAGCCATTTTTATTAAAGTTAACTAGATCTCCTCAAATAACTAACATCGCAATGCACTACAATTTATTTATTGTTGTATTGCAATATGCTAACAACAATAGAACACCCGCACACACGCACACAGAGAGAGGGAGAGGAACAGATTCACGTTGATTTGATATTTTTTATTATTATAAATTATATCGTTAAAGGAAAATACGACATAAAAAGATGCCACGTATTTGCGAAAGTAGCAAATAAACTTCATAACCTTCTCCCTTAAACAAGATGTTGATTACATTCAATTGTGTTAACAAATTGAGACACGTAAGTAGTTCAGTGGAAAAATATTATGCAAGTGGCAGCGAAGTATATAGTGGAAATTATGTTCAGCATTCTGTTGGTGTCATACTTGGGTTGCATAAGCAGTGATTGGTTACAAATACATCAGGGATATTAAAACAAAACAGACCAGGTTACGAAATGCCACCTAGTGGTTGCCTGAGGTTTATGCCAACTCCGTCTGTTTGGGTACAATACATTTTTTCATTAGATATTTTTATATATTCTACTGTACCGCTTCTTAGGAAATGTTGGTAAAGAGAACTATTTAAAAAGCACAGAAAAAGGCTATGGCTGTGGCATGGTTGTGTCAACAATGTCATGGTTTTGGAAATAACTTAAAATCCCTTTTCTATTTAAATTTTTGCAATTATACAAGTGGCTTCTGTTCATTGAAAATCTTGTTCATAAGAAGTTGTGTCTAATAAAAATAATTGTAGCAAAAACATTTTCTGTTCAAAAAAAAAAACGATTAAATGTGAAATTCTGCCCTTCAATTAGTCCTTAAATTTGTTATAATTAGTCCTTAATTTGGTTATAATTAGACCACCATTCAGGAGAATAGCCGTGATATTGAATGTCTGCTGCCAGAATTAAGCAAATCGCTGGTGGCGGTACGGAGCAAGGAATTCGTGCAATTTTGAAGGACTTCAACTGCCCCTTGGCTTAAGTGGAAAATATTTTCCTATTTTCATAAATAATAAATTACTTGTAAAGAAAAGTACTTTTTGCAAAAAGTACATTTTCCCAAAATAAATTTTCCGATAAGTACGTTTTCTTTTTAAAACATATATTTTAAGAAAGCAATTTTTTTGAAAAAGTATTTTTTCTAAAAAGTACTTTTTCAAAAAAGTACCTATTCTGAAAAGTACTTTTTTCCAAAACATTTTTTAACTATTTTTTATCAAAAAATACCTTTCTCGGAAATCACCTATTTAAGCATAAGCCTTTTCCTATAAGTACTTTTTTCACATTAGTACTCTTGGTATAAGGTACCATTTTGGAAAAGTACATCTTTCCAAAAGTACCTTTCCCACAAAATTTTCTTATAACCATATAATATTTTCAAAATATGTATATATTTTCAAATATTATATTTTCCTAAATTATATTTCTAAAATTACATATTGAAAGAAGTACCATTTCCAAAAGAGGCAATCCCAGAGGCATTCTATGTAAAAAGTCCCCTATCACAAAAATACAAATAAATAAATTAAAAATAAATATATATAATAAAAAAAATTCACTGAAAAAGGTACTTTCCCAGCAAAAGTACCTTTTACGAAAAGTACTTTTTTTTAATTTTTATCAAAAAATACTTTTCCCGTAAAGCACTTATTTAAGAAAACTCCTTTTCCTATAAGTACTTTTTTCACATGAGTACTCTTAACATAAAGTACCATTTTGAAAAAGTACATCTTTCCAAAAGTACCCTTCCCACAAATTTTCTTATAACAAAATAAAATTTTCAAAATATATATTTTTAAAAATTATATTTTCTTGTATTATATTACCAAAAATTACATGTTGAAAAAAGTACCATTTCCAAAAATCCCAAAGTCATTCTATGTAAAAGATCCTCTATCAGAACAATAAAAATAAAAAAATATATAAATTAAAAATAAAAAAATATAATGAAATAATCCTCTGCAAATGGTACACTCCCTGCAAAAGTACCTTTTACGAAAAGTACTTTTTTGAACAACTTTTTTTAAGAATCTCCTATTAGTACTTTTTAAAAAAGAGTACTCTTGGCATAAAGTACCATTTTGAAAAAGTACATTTTTCCATGTACTTTTTCACATGTTAAAAAAGTACCATTTCCAAAAATAACAATTGCTTCCTACAAGCATTTTATTTAAACATGCTTTTTAAAGAAAATATATAATAATTAAATGAGATATTATAAACAAAATTTCTTTTGAAAAAAGTACTTTCCCTGCAAAAGTATCTTTTACGAAAAGTACTTTTATCAAAAGCTGCCAAATTCATCTTCAAAGTGCCGCTGAAATTATTTAACTTGTATTTAAAATGAATAAATTATATGAATTTTGTCGAAGTTTTAATTTTTATTCGTTTTCATATAATCGAATATTTTGTTTCTTTGCTTTATTTTTTAAATTTAAAAATATAAAAAGAAATTGTAACAGAATAAATCTCTTAGCAAATAACAATTAAATTGGCAGCATTGTTGACGCTAGTAAAAATGTTGGCCATGAGGCAAAAAAAAAATGTTGGTAAAGCCAGACATTGCAACGCTGCTCAACGACTCATGAAGCGAAAGATAAGATATGATACGAGGGCGGGTCGAGGAATTTCCCCCAATTGAAATAGCAACACTGCTCCTGTTAACAGCAACCGTTAGTTGGGCTACGATTTGCTGCCTCATCTGTCCTATTCTCCAGATTTAGATCCAAGTGACTATTCCTTGTTTCCAAACTTGAAGAAATATATTGACAGAAATTGTGTTGACTTCAAACATGACAAAAAACGTTTGATAAGAGTTTAGAACTCAAAGGAACTCAAGTTGAAAAATAAAATAACCTTTTTTAAATAAAATTGATTAAAAGAAACACTCACTTATTGATCCACCCTCGTAAAAGTCAGAACTCCAAGTATGTATTTAAATAGAAATAGACATAAAGGAATAGTTACAGTTTGCACTCTCACAATTATTTGCTAGAATTTTTGTAAACAATTCAGTCGGGCAAACAAACCGGAAAAAACTGCGACGGGCCATTTTACAAACTGGGACCACCAACTGGTTACTTGGCCATCCAGACCCCACTCTCACACTCTCTCTCTCTTTCATCCTCTCTCCATCTCTCTAACGGTTTGTTATTCAACATGCTTTATCTTTGGAATTGCGGTGGGTGATGAGTTAAAAGGAAAATAATGACATTAATGGCTACTCAAGAGATTAGCATTAATGTTGTTGGTCCAAAATATGGCAGATTAAAATTTTAAACAGTTTCACTTGGCTTAGGATGTGTGTGAGTGTGTGCAAGGGCAACATACATGTGGAATTCTTTATTTACACTGGAAGTTTATTCTTGTTTTGACAAGCGAAAGCATAAGTGCAGTTAATGATGAAGGCGTGTAACGTTGTGGAGCGTGAAGGAGATGAGTGCATTAAGTAACTCAAGTCATCACTATTTTTCTTTTCTTTTTTCTTAAGCAGCTTGAAATGTTTGCTTTTATTGTCAATTCGAACTGAATTGACTTTTTAAATATTTAAAAGCTTTAATATGTTTAAGAAAACGTGCTTAACATTTTTCCGATTTTGTGCAATTTCAATCTCCTCAACTTAAGTGCGTTTTTCTTTTGTAATCGTCAACCGCATATAATTTTCACTGCCTATTAATTTTGTGGCTTATGTGTTGTGCGCACGATTTTCCATTAAATTAAATCACTTTCTATGGAATTCGAGGTGCTGGCACAGAAAACCTTTAATAGTTGTCTGTCCGTCCGGCTGTCTGTCTGTCTCTCAGTGGAAGAGCTGTTGTTTGTTTACATTGAACAATTCCACCGTAATTTCAATACCAATGCAAACATATACAATTGCAAATATTTATCTTCAACTCAAATTATACAAGTGTGTGGTAGTGCGTGGTGTGCGGTGCGTGTAAGTTTAATCAAATATTGAGGCTTACCCGACATCACACAACACGATGAAGGCGGCCAGCCATTACCAAACTTTTATGGAATGACCGGATATTACACTTTTACTTAAAAATTTTTTGACATTTTTTATGTTAATTTAGCAATAATTTTTTTTAAGGTTGAGTTATTTTTGTGTAATTTTTTTTATATATTTATGTAGTTACTGAAAAAAGAAAGGAAAATATAAGCAATAATTTGCTGGGAAAGCCATCCAGAGGAGTGGGGAAATATTGGAAATATAAATGAATATATAAAAAAGTTTTTGTATTAAAAAAATAAAAACATTTTTATATAAAATATAAAAAAATATACAGTATATACAAAATTTAAAATGTTTCTTATAAAAAAAAATTAAAGAATTTTTTATAGCTAAATACTAAAAAATTTTTCACATAAAAAAACTTAAAAATTTTTATTAAAAATATATAAAAAATTGTTTACATAAAAAGACTTAAAAATTTGTATATATAAAATATATATAAAAAAATATTTTGTAGAAATTTTTTTTTAGAAATATATATTAAAATAATTTATACATAGAAAACTTAAAAAAAATTAAATATAGGAAAAAAATTAAACAATATTTTATATAAAAAATTAAATAATATTTTAGGATACAAATATTTTATATAAAAATATATTAAAAAACTTTTTAAATAAAAAAATCAAAAAATTTATAAGAAATATATATAAAAATTTAAAAAATTTTTGATATCTACACATAAAAAAATTTACGGAAAAAAGTTTTTTATTAATTTTTTACATAAAAGCAAATAAAAAAATGTTTACATATAAAAACATATTAAAAATCTTTTATATTAAACAAATTAAAAAATATTTTTTATAAAAAATAAATTAAAAAATATTTTATATAAAATATATTAAAACCGTTTTCATATAAAAACATTTTATATAAAAAAAAAAACAAAAATTTGATATAAAAATATTAAAAAATTTTTTATATTAAAATATTAAAAAAATTTTTATATAAAGTATATATAAAACTTTTTTTTTATATAAAAAATATTAAAAATTTTTTTATATAAAATATATTAATATTTTGTATACAAATAAATAAAAAATTTTTATATAAAAACAAGTTAATATCATCTTTATACATATATGTATAAAAAAATTTTAAAAAATTTTTTATATAAAAAAAATAATATAATTTTTTATATAAAAAAAATTATATAATTTTTATGTGAAAAAAGTTTTAAAAAATTTTTATAAAAAAAAATTTTAAAAACTTTTGATAAAAACTATACTAAAAAATTTTTTATATGTAGAGAATTGAAATATTTTTTTATAAAAATATGTATATAAAATTTTTTAAATTGTTAATTTTACAACGGGCTTTAGTTCGAATCTGCAAGACTGCAAACCATTTTTTTATTATTTTATTCATAAATGAATTTGTTCAAATTCTATTTTATTAATTTTATATTAAGATTGGAATATTAAGAATATTTTTCAATAATCATCAAACCAGCAGAACTGATCAGTACTGATTTCGAGGCCGCTACGCCATCTCATCAGCGTTCTTTGTTCAATTTTTCCACTTAATATAAAATTAATAAAATAGAATTTGAACAAATTCATTTATTAATAAAATAATAAAAAAATAGTTTGCAGTTTTGCAGATTCGAACTTAAGCCCGTTGATAAAATTAACAATTTACATAAGAAAGTTCGACTAATAAAAATTCATACATAATATAAAATTTTTATATAAAAAAATATTAAAAAAATTTTTATATAAGAAATATTAAAAAACTTTGCATACAAAAAATTAAAAAAATTTTGATATAAAAAAAATATTAATATAATTTTTATGTATAAAAAATATGTTAAAAATTTTTTATACAAAAAAAAATTAATATAATTTTTATATAAAAAAAAGTTTTAAAACATTTTTATAAAAAAAAAATTTGTAAAAAAATGTTGATATAAAATGTATTAAAAAATTTTTTTATATGTAGAGAATTGAAACATTTTTTTTTTATAAAAATATATAATATATTTTTTATATAAAAAATATATAACAAAATTTTTATATAAAAAAATAAAAAGTTTCTGATATAAAAAAATGTGAAAGATTTTTAAAAAAATTCTCAAACTTTAAAACTTATTACTAACACGCCAAGAATAAATATGTAGATCTCGTTAAGCTTTTATTTGTATCATCATTAAAAAAGAATCAGATGTGAAACACGGCAAAAAACAATTGCTAAATGCCGACTATATGGGCTAAAAGATAAGAACATGCAGTTGTCTTATAGTGCCTAAAGAACATCCTCCCTCATATTCGTTGATTTACAACGAACTGAATTCCAAATGACATTCCAGAAATCCCCCAGTTTGCATAGCATTTAGCTCATATAGGAAATAAGTATAATAAATAAAACCGCATTGAACCAAGAAAAGTTTCCTTTAACATGAACGTCGCCTATAAATAAATCAAATACGGGTATGGGCGTTTGTGCACATTTACCTTCTTAGCAAACAAGCAGAGAGCATCTGCACTTCAAGCAACATGTTGGTTGGCTGGAGCATGTCATTAAAAAACAAAAATCGATGTTAAGCTAAATGGTACGACTGACTGCCATAAAAGTTTGTCACCATCAGGATATTAGTTCGACAGTTTATGTTCTTAAGAAGAGATGCCATAAGCTTCCAGATATACGGCGGTGTATTACAAATAATCTGTTCATGTGTAGCATGAACGAAAAGAATTTCCGTTCTACAAAACGCATTGCCAGTAAGAGGAGCATGAAAAGCTTGAAGATAATCATATGGAAAACTCAAGCTGTGAAAATAAGCTTTTAACGAAATTAATATACATTTTCATTTTTGTTTAAATAAACAGAGAGCACTTGGCTTAGGTGGTTAAGTATGAAAGATTTTAAAATTCAAGAAATAATTTTTAGATTCCATATCTCGCGAAATTTTGTATATAAATTGTATTGGAATTTTTGTCGACAATCGGCATGCGAAATTTACTCCCTTGAATTCAATGCAAATTATAATTTTTGCAAATGGTGTCATACGTCAATCCTATTTAATATTTGTGAAATAGACGGCTGCAGCCCTATTCCGTAACTCGTTAAAGCTAAAACTTCATCACTAAAACTATTTTCAACCTAATGAATTTTAAGAAACTGGTGCATATTTTAGGGGGCTTATTTTCCATTTACCCCATCCACAGTGTTTTACCTTATTATTTGAAAATATTGAAATAATTAAATTTAATACATTTTCTTTGCGCACAAAACCCACAAACTCATATGAAAATACCAGGTCGAAGCAGCACAAAAAATTATGAAAAGATGCAACACTATCTTGCGACATTATGTCAAGGATATTATTTTGATGTCTTTTACGCACACTTGCCTAGAATATGTAATAATGAATCATATAATAAAGGACAGAACGACAGAAGCTGAGACCACATTTGAAAAATAAATCATATCAGCACACTAATACATGCTCGCATGACATGCCACAACACAAACAATAACAAAATAAAAGGATAGAAAATTATAAGTAAACAACAAACCTCTACTCAAGAAATAATGCAAGCAAAACCCCAAATACTTGTTACGAGCAAAAAAGGCATGAAATGAAAAGAAAAGAAAAAAACACACACACACACACACACAGCAACTAAGACCTTATTTACATGCAACAAAATAATGCATACATAATATGGTTAAATACACATGCACGTAACTCTATGCAAGTGTGTTTGTATGTGTGTCTGTGTGTGCGTGCTAACAAGTAAGTAGTGTTGACATGCACTCATACATATTTTTAAAAGACCTCAGACACCAGGAGCTGAAACAACAACAACAACAACAATAATAATAATAATAATAATAACAAGCCGAGAATAAGAAATAATGCAACATGTTCAAACTACAAGTTGACAATAATGCGAATATGCAACGTTTTCTTAGCAGGAAAAGTGGCATAAAGAACATAATGAATAAATGTATTGAAAGCAAAAATAAATGAAAGAAAAATAGTTGAATATAAAATATGAAGCGGCAGTATAGGATTGCCAGCACCCTACAGTAATTAATCACATAGCACAAAGAAGGGCATGAATTTTGCTGATGATCGCCATCAACAGTAAAAGCAGTCAGTTTTGAGGGAAGTGAAAGAAACATGCCACACTCTATCAAATCCTTTGCAGGTATCTAGAGGCGAAATGGTGAATGGAATGATACCATTTTTCTATTAGGAAAGATGGCAGATCCCACAGAAGATCCAATTGCCGGTCGCTAATTAAGGCATTGCCCTTAAGATCCCCTAACAAATGCAAGTTGTACACCCTACATCGTCAGACCTAAAATAAAAAATTACCTAGTGAAGTAAACGATTAAAATATTTATAAAAAATCTCTATTTTTTAATATTTCATCATCTGTTCTCCCCATACTTTCCCTCGTTGCTGGTGCTATTTAAAAATATATTTAACCAAGTGAGCAACAGCGCTGAAATATTGTTACAAAAAATTTTTTATTAAGATAAGATTTTTTTTATTCAGACTCAAGTTTGAAAAGGTAAAAAATTTTTAATAAAAAAATAAAACAAAATTTGTGTAAAAAGTTCCTCTTAAGATCTGGTGGGGTTACTCTGTAATTCGATGCGAAAAGCATTGCTTTCGCATTTCAATGTGAATAGCATACAAATGCGTTCAGTTCGCATCGCATTACAGAATAAGCCCCTGTATTAGCACCAGTGAAAACCCCATAAGAATGAGCTAAAAATCTCTAAAATGATCACTTTTATTTTTTTTAACTTGGCACAATTAATTATAAATTAAATTTTTTTGTTAGATAATATTTCCCAATACTAAATTTAATTAAGAAAATATAGTTTTGTAACTGATTCTAAATCCACGTTCACATCTATCAAATATTTGATGAAATAAGCGTGAGCACAATTTTTGGCCAAACTTTTCCTTAACACATTCTGTGCATGACCGGCAAATGTAACGATAAAGTACAATTCTGACTGCATAGTAAATTTTTTAACCAAATAGACTCACAATCATTTTAAAAATATTTTTTTAAATTAGATAATAAAAAATTAAACTAGAAATTAGTGGTTACGTGTAAGTCCTCAAATATTTGATAGATGTGATTGTAACTTAACAGTTTCATTTTATTAAGTTTTGATTCTTTTAATCATCTGCTTTTAGTAGCACTAGTTATATAGCATATAGGTACATATTTTTTTCTAGTATTTATGTACGAGGTCTGTTCAAAATATTTTCTTAAAACTACATATTTTTCTAATATCAATTTATAGTTTGCCATCTTTCAAATTGTCCTACTCTGACATAAAATACTCTTGTGGAAGCATTTTTTATCCACGAATTTTGGCACATCCTTTAGCTCTCTCAGCGTGTCCTTAATATTCATAAAACTATTGTCCTTTCATTGCGTTCTTCTGTTATGGGAACTGGAAAAAGTGGCAAGGGGTAGTCACATGTAGTGAATACGTTGGCGGTTTCCTAATTGAAGAGACTAATTACAGGTGGCGTTTAAGGACGATTGAGGAGAAAAACACCGAGTCCCTTAGAAAAATATTAAAAAAACTACAAAAAATATTAAAAAAAATGTTTTGTTGCACAAAATTCATAAATTTTCATTACACAAATTTTAAAAAAAATTGCATGCCTTTATGCTGACATTCTGAGCTACTTTTCTAATAGTGATTTGCCATTTTTATATGTATATATAAAAATTTTCTTCACTTTCTCAACATTTTCATCGGTTGGTGATATCCAGTCGAATCCGCTTTAGCGCAACACGCTTTACTGAAACAAAATCGGATTACTGAAAGCGATACAAATCCCTGCACTGATTTTAAACGCAGCTAGTCTTATTCACTTCACTTTAGCGAAACATCGCTTTACTGAAAATATCGTATTACTGAAAACCAAAAGCAAGCCCACAACTACGCTTTGTATGAAACTTACTTCGCTTTAGTGAAAAAATAAACAAGGACAAATTTATTTATTAAAAATCGATTGCATAACTTAAGGCTGAAAAAATGGCGCATGTTTTGTCCGTTAAAAAATTAAATGGCAAAATGTATTTGTCCTTTTCCCTCTTACGTACTTTATTGTATTTTTCTATTATATTTGCAATGCAAGTGGCTAGACATTTTCGGGGAATTCGTGAAAAATTTCAACAAGAAAATTAATAATTCTATTAATAATTTTTTTTTAAATAAAATTTTTACGTTAAACTGAAGTAAAAAAAATATATAGATTTGTTAGAAAATATATTGTTTTACTGATTTTAAGAAGTACGCTTGAAATCAGTAACAAATTTCAGTAATCCGAACTACGTTTTAGAGAAAAAATCGGATAACTGAAAAAATTTGGATCTTGGTTATATCCAGTAAAGCGGAGTGGACTGTACATCATCACGACCTTCTTCGAAAAGCATGTGGCTCTCGTAAACAATTTTCTGACTCACACTACAATCAACATGTTAAAAGGTTTTGAATACTTAATTCCAACTTTTACGTAAATTGTGTGATCCATTTTTTTTATTTCTACTTTTTTTGGAAAATGGTCCAATATACAAACCTCTCTTAACCTTCATGACTATTACAAATGAACTAAAAATATTAAACAACTGAAATTTTAAACATGTAATCGAGTGCACCAAAGAAGTTTTAAGTGAATGTGTGCGATATATAAAAATTTACCAATTTTTTTCAACAGACCTCGTACAAGTATATATGCCTGTGTGTTGGTATGTATGTATGTAAATTTGAGGGTTTATATTATTGCTGTTGGTTTATGTTAATTTATATATGAGGACGTGTTCGTGCTGCACAAGTTTTCTGCTCATGTGTATTTGTTATCCTTGCCAAAGCCGTAGAACAAAACCGCAACAAGGTAAATATTTAATGCAAGAAGAAAAAAAAAAACAAAGAGAACTGCAGGTCTTTAAACAAGCAAAAATCAAGATGATGGCGAAGAAAGAAAAAATTAGTTGTGCATGTAAAAGCAAATGAGAGCAAATTATGGTTGATCAAGACCCAAAAAATACAAAAATCTTAAGACACTTTTCAAGTGGCAACATGAAATGTGCATACATTTTTCTTAGTTAATAAATTTTGCTTAAGGAAAATATTTTCAATGCTTGGGGTGTGTCATAAAGGTCTTGTTCAAATTCTTTTATAAAATGCAGAATTACACTAGATACTTTGAAGTCTTACTAGGATATTTTTTTTTGGCTTCGAGCTCTGTTACAGCATTAGATATTTGAGGAATTTAGGAGAAGCTTTTGATGTGGTGGGCTTGAAAATGCACTGTGATTGGTTAGATTTTTCTTAACTCAAAAGCAGCCTTAAAATGTCCTGGTTTGTGAACACGAAGTAAAGCATACAAAGTTTATTCATTTAGATCCTGTCCCTGTTAAGGGCCATTTTTTATAGGCTTTTTATTACTTGGAATGATGTTATAATAAGTAATTAAAACTAATTTAAACATCCCTAAAGTATGCTTTAAAGCAATTTTAAGAAAGCTGTTAGACGTGTCCTGCTTTTGAGGGTGGTTTTGATTTCCAGCCCGGCCATCTACACAGAAAATAAATAGTTCAAAAAAAAAAAAAGAAACAAGTCAAGCGTTTTTTTTTTGGAAAGTTCAAAGTAACAATTTGTTCGACCTTTAATAAATTGCTCGTTAAATTTTATTGCTATTGGACGGTATGAAACTAATGGAAAAGAATAGAAGCGGCCACATGGGTTGAAATGAAATTTTCTTGCAAAGTTGAGCCTTTATGTTTTTGTCTTCGGATCTGTATCAATTATAACTGAAATTAATGTTTATTTATTTTTTTTAATTTTATTTCAAAACACTATGGCAAAATGTTTAGGAAATTTACTTTCGAGTTTAATATTTTTATTGGCAGCTCGTAGTTCGTGTGGAACTTGTCTGCCAGTCCAGCAATTAAAATTATGGCATAAACAAGCTTTTTCCATTATTAGATTTTTAAATTTCTTTCTTTAATTTTTTTTGTATTTCAGTTTTCTAATTCTCCGGTGAAACAATCCATAAATTGCTTTTTTTCTTTTGTTTTATTTTATGGCGCTTTTCAAAAACAGAAGCTGCAGAATGAAAACAATGGAATTTATGGAATATTTTTATTTGTTATATATTTTAAAGATTTTCCATTACGTTTCCTTTGCTACAAATGTCAAGTCAAGGTCTTGTATGTTTTGAAATGGTGTACAAATCGTTTTTTTTTTAAAGAAATGCAGTAAAAAATATATAAGGAAATAATAACAGAAAACTAAACATAAAATAGAAATGTTTAGATATTTATTTGGAGGACAATTAAAAATTTTCATTAGTAAAATTGAAGTATCAGTTTAATTTTTATAAGAAAAAACGTTATTTCTCCAGACATTGACAGCCTATTTCATAACATCGATTGAATTCTTTCTTTCGTACAAAAATACATTTCAAACAAAAACAAAATTTTATAAATTGGTGTTGTTTCAAATGTATTTAAACGAAAGAAAGAATTCCGTCGATAGGCAATAAACATATTTTTATTTCAGTTTATTACTGCAATAGGTTCCGGTACCTGGGCAAATAAAAATAATTGAAATTTTGTAGGTCGCCACAATAGTCAGGATCCTTTAAAGCTGAATTAATAACTGTAGGTCTAGGTGTCTGTGCCCTTAATTTTTATTCCGTCTGTTTAGTTCAGAAATTATTCCATTTGGATTAATAGCACTTTCATGATCTGCTAATGTATGGGGTTTGTGTCTAGGATTAAATTTAAATATTTAAGTTTCTACACATTCTAATACTGATATTGTCTTTACGTGACAGAATACGGGTGAATATAAATATTTAGTTTTAAATAAATTACATTAAACGTAATATAACATAAAGCTGCTACGATTTGTTAGCAGTTGGGTTACCAACCTTTTCTTAAAAGAAACAGAA
The DNA here is from genome assembly GCA_951800035.1 of Linnaemya tessellans. Classification (NCBI taxonomy): domain Eukaryota; kingdom Metazoa; phylum Arthropoda; class Insecta; order Diptera; family Tachinidae; genus Linnaemya; species Linnaemya tessellans. Next base: position 6,183,535 of record OX637533.1, read on the forward strand.
GAAGAAACAAAAAAAGAAATAATAATAATGGCAAAAACTCCTCCTGTTAAAAATCATTAAATTCTGTAGAGAAAAGAAAAGGTATAAAACAACATTCAATCAAATCAAAACTTGTTTGTTCAGTTGTCTTTTGGGAAACAATTTTTTTTTGTAGCTTTTCTAAGTTTTAACATTTTGGATTTATAAATATTACAGTACATGTCCTTTTATAGGTTTGTTTTTATGTTTTACTCTCGTCTCGTCTCGTCTCGTCTCTTCTACTTTTTCGTTTTCTCAAAGGTTAACATGTGTGGCAATATGCCAGTTTTATTGATTGCCTTAAAACTTACTAACACATATGTACAGCAATACATACCAATCCTTGGGACACACACACACACACTCAAACACACTCTAGCTGGTATATAAAAATAAACAAAACATTTTGACCAAATTGTTTTCAATTTAATAAAATAAGATTTTTATTTATTGCGTGTTGCTGTCTCTCGCTATCTGCATCTATCTAACTCTTTTTTTGTTTGTGTGTGTGTGTAAGGTTGTGCATTTCTTTGGGGTTTATTTTTCAGTGTATTTTTATACAAACTGTGCTGGTATGTGGCTTTTAATAGAGCATACTTTTAGGATGTAGTAGAGCAGTTGCGTTGGTGTGGCATGTTATACAATATGAATATATATATATTTGAAATAACAGACAGCTATTTGAGGTTTTTATTGAGCCAATTAAAAGTAATAGTTTGTAGGTCAAAGTAAATATGTATATAAAAAAACAAATCAAGAATTTTACTGTATAAGACTTACAAAGTAAATTTAAATCTTTTCAAATAATACTTCTTACGCTTGTTTAACCCATATCGTCCCAGAGATTATTTTTCGATTCAGTTTATAAAACTTCGTAGTTAAATGTTAATTTGGGTCCAGAAGATACGAATCAGATGTCCGAATTTTTTTTTAAATTTTCATTAAACATTTTTTTTAATTTTTTTTTTAAATTTTCATTGAAAATTTTTTTAAAAATTTTCATTAAAAATTTTCATTAAAAATTACTGTATTCTGATATTTTTAAGCTTAAATTTTTATTTTAATTTAATTTTTAATTTCATTAAAATTATTTTTTTAAATTTGCATTAAAAATTTTTTTTTTAAATTTGCACTAAAAATTTTCATTAAAAATTTTCATTACAAATTTTCATTAAAAATTTTTTTAAATATTTTCATTAAATTTTTTTTTAATTTTCATTAAAAATTTTTATTAAAAATTTTTTTAAAAATTTTCATTAAAAATTTTTTTAAAAATTTTCATTAAAAATTTTCATTACAAATCTTCATTACAAATTTTCATTAAAAATTTTCATTAAAAATTTTTTGAAAAATTTTCATAAAATTTTTTTTTTTAATTTTCATTAAAAATTTTCATTAAAAATTTTTTTAAAAATTTTCATTACAAATTTTCATTACAAATTTTCATTAAAAATTTTTTTTAAAAATTTTCATTAAAAAATATATGTTCTTAGTCTTTCTTAAACAAAAAAAATCAATGAGTGTTCGAACTCACGGGCGATGTGTTAACAGCTTTTTGTTTATTTATTTTATATTAAACCCACAAAAAACAAAGAGAATGCAAAGCAACAGACAAATGTACATACATACATACATTGTTATGTTTGTACATAAGCTACATACGTTGCTGTCTTGCTATCTCATTTTTATATATGTACGTATAACCACGTCACTATTCTCTTTGCTATGCATAAGACAAAACCGAAGATCAACATAAAACACTTTTTTAATATTACTCCAAATTAATACTCCGAATTAAAACATTTAAATCTCCGCTCGCCGATATCGGATCGCCTTAATTTTTGACCTAAACTCTTCGTCAAAACCCTCACTAGCGTTTTAATCCAAAATTAATAAAATCGGCTATGAATTTCCGGAGAAAATCGCGTGGGAAAATTATATGAAAATCGCGCAATAATCACTTTCAATACCGACTGCCAAGCAACGAACAAACACATACTCTTACATCTTACACCTTACACTTACGTATGTATTGAAACTGATAGTTTACTGCCCTAGAGGCGCGCGTATAGATGTTAACACATAAAAAAAAAATTTTAAATGCTTGAAATTTATTGTTTGAAATATCGAACATTGGGACGAAATGGGTTAATATGGATGATATAGACAGAGATAAAAAGCAATCAGTTTTATGGATCAGCAGTCAGTTATTGCTTTTTAACAGGCCTTTGAAAATGTCAGCTTTACTTTATGTTACAAAGAAATGTTCGTGGCCAGTAAGGAAATGTTTGTCCGCAAAACAATAGTGTTCATGGAAATTATATCCCTTCTTAAATGGCTTTTCATGTACAGGGAAATTATATAAAATTTCAATAGAAATGTTGACTAGTGGCTGATAGGTTGCTTATGTTCAGCTAAGCTGCCATTAGATGCGTGTAAAGAATATCGTGATACCAGCAGCGTAGAATGAACGAATTTTCTGTATGTTCAAGAACACATATTTCATTATATTTCTCTAAGAAAACATGTAGGAAATAGTTTCAAATAAAATGGAGAAAGTGTTTGAAAATATAAATTTTGTAAAACTATAAATAAAACATAAAATGATGTTATTTACTTAAAGCTGTGGAAAAGCATCTCTTGTAGAGTTAGAGGAGCAGGAGGTAAAAAACAGATTATGTTTTTTTTATTTTTATTTTTTGGAAAAACAACTTTCTCCTCGAAATAATATTTTACCTGAAAAGCACATAAAATACGCCACAACTAAAAAGATATTTTTTTCACAAATAAAATCACAATGTTGCATGTTGCTCTTCAGCTTTTACTTTCTTTTTATTTTATTACTATTTTCCTGAATTCTGCAAATAACACGGCGATTCATTTCAAAATTATGTTCGTGAAAATACAACACGATTGCTGCCACACGGCAAATAAAAAGAAAATAAATAAAATTTACAAAATAATCATAAAAATAGGAAAATAAAAATTACTACAAACTAATCTGGAGGGGGAAAAAAAGAGTGAATTAAAAAAATAAAAGAAACAGCTTTTTACGGTTTTTTCGTTTTTATGATTTTTCTTACACACCAACAACATGCGCTTGTTGTTGAGACCAACGACAACGAATATTATGGTTTTACAACATCATGAAAATGCATGCTAAACTTTGCCACAAATAAATAAATAAATTGCGTTTAAAATTTTATATGATTTCCGTTTTCCGGTCATGGGGTATTTTATACCAGCCAGCTGTCATGTGTGTTAGTGAGTATAAAATATGCTCTAAATAATATCAAGTTGTTTGGTAACATTTTGCATGTGCTAGCAAAGGAAATAAGAAAGTTTAGGCAACAGTTCGCGGAAAAGCAATCTTTTCATACATCCAACAGTTATTGTATGCTTGAGGGCCTTAAGGTGTTCAAATAATTTTTTTATATATATTTTTTAATTTAAGCGGTTATTTAAGAATTTTTAATAGCTTGTCTGTTATTACAAAAAGATATACATATAAATAACTTTTATATAAAAATGAATTTTATTTGTTTTATTGGAGGGGGGACTAAGACTTGAAATTTTCTTGAACTGCTGCGCAAAGCTTTAAAAAAACGTAACTAAATTCTCAATTTATTTTCCTTTTTATGTTTGTAAAAATTTACATCTTTACATATTAAAATGGGAGGCTTAAAAATTTAACACGACTAAGTGATTGCCTTGCGAATTTTTTGAACAAAAAGAAAGTCAACGATATTTCATAACTTTTATGTAGCCCAGATTTTTAATTAATATCGTGTTGTTTTTATTTAAAACTTGCTGATCAACAAAATATATTCAACAGATGTATATGTATAAAATAAAATAATTAATTTCCTGAAGAAGTCACACAAGGGAGCGACGAAATATTGAAAATTAATATATTTTAAATTAAAATAAAGAGATCTTATGCTTAAAAATATTAGAGTATAATAATAATTAAAAAGAGGTCAAGAAACCAGAAGAATTTATATTCAACAATAGTTGGATAACTCAAGTTTGAATTCCGGGAGAGTTGTGTTCATGCAACTCACCCAATAGTGTTGAATATGAAAGCTCTAACTCATTTATTAAGTGCTAAAGATGGATTAGTTCTCATTTTACTACAAAATCTTTATGTTCTGAAAATAAGTCATGCAATGCGATTACTTTTAGCGAAGCAGATGAATAGTCTAATAGTAGCAAGCATTTTAAAAGCATAATTCGAGGAACAAGAATGTCTTATATCATTTTAACCCATTTCGTCCCAGTGTTCGATATTTCGAACAGTAAATTTCAAGCATTTTACATTTTTTTTCTCTGTTTAGGAAGGACTAAGACTTTTCTAATAAATATTTAAAAAAAAATTGTTAATGGAAATTTGAAAAAAAAAATTTAATGAAAATTTTTAACAAAATTTTTAATGAAATTTTTTAAAAAAATTTTTAATGAAAATTTTTAATAAAAATTTTTAATGGAAGTTTTTAAAAAAAATTTTAATGAAAATTTTTAACAAAATTTTTAATGGAAATTTAAAAAAAAAATTTTAATGAAAATTTTTAACAAAATTTTTAATGAAAATTTTTAAAAAAATTTTAATGAAAATTTTAAAAAAAATTTTAATGAAAATTAAAAAAAAAAATTTTAATAAAAATTTTTAAAAAATTTCTGATTCGTATCTTCTGGACCCAAATTACCATTTCACTACGAAGTTTTATAAAATGATTCGAAAAAAAATCTCTGGGACGATATGGGCTAATCAGCATAGAACCGGAGATATTTTATTTACCGCCCCTAAAAGTAGAAACTTATTTTTATTTGTAGTGCAAATGAAGCGAAAGCAAAAATTTCGTTCCATATGGAATGCAGGAATTTGCCACATATTCTATTTTATTATAAATATTTTCTTATTTTGTAAAGAATCAGCACAGTGGGGAATTTTGGAAAATATATGGGCATAATTTTTTTTCCTAAACGGCTAGTCTGATGGTAATAAAAGTTCACATGGCATTGAAAAGGATATTTTGGAGTTTAAATTTAGAGTTTGAATTTTATATTTCTAAAGATGTGGGAATCTCGAGACCCCACAGTGGGTCATCTTTTAAAATGTCTTAAATAAAAAGATGCTATAAAATATGTATTTAAAAAATATATTGGACTGAAATTTTTATTCATATAAATTCTAATGTAAATCACTAAAGTAATGGAAAAAAACTTAAAAATATTAAATATATGTCTGAAAATCCCCACAAACCCTAAAGAAAATGTCCAAAATACCAAATTTAAATTTTCGCTGTTTTTTTTTTCTTATATGTATATATTTTTATTATTAAGTCGATATAATTTTTCATATTAAGAAACATATTAAGCCTATCGATGGATAGACCATTTTCAATACTAGTTTTAAGAATTGAGAAAAAAGACCTTGAATTCAATATTTGGAATAAAAATGGGTGGGATTTGAAACCCTCTAGTTTCTTCAATTATACAAGAACGGTTGTCTGATATGCTTTTTAATAGTTCAGAAAAAGTAAAAATAATGTGTAGGTATTTTTGCAAAAAAATTTTTTTTGCAATAAAAAATAATTGACCCAAACAAGGTATCATTTTGGCTTTTTAAAAATATTAGTTTAAATTATTTATAGAATTTGACTAAATAAGGCTTCTTTCCATAAATTTTTAATCTACTAAAAGGGAATGTTAATTAAGCCAAAAAGGTTTCACTTCCCTTCAAGCAAAACAATGGAGCAAGGCAGGTAAAAAAAGTTGAAATTAAAATAGCTTTTAAACTACATATAAGCGGATGTTTGAACACTTGCTGAATTTTTAATATCTAGGATAAGAAAATTTGCCATAGAAAAATATATTTTTAGCCGATCAAAGTTGGTTAAATTTTTCAAAATTTCGATATAAAACATTTTGGAGTTTCATGCCTCCAAGCCCAGTAAAAACAAAAAACCAAACTCTGAAGCTTTCAAATGCTGCATGAAATTTTAGTACAATCGTACTAATTGCTGAATTAAAAAATTAGGCTCCTTTTAGGTACCCCAATGTGCATCCTTGACAGACTTAAAAATTCTTTATAAGAATCTCTCAGTGCCTTAACATTTATTTTCCAAAATACGGAGTCTTAGAGCACAGAACAAGACGAATTGCCACGGACAGTGGGGCCAGATGACAAAAATAGTGCAGATATAAAACTAAAGTTGTGACAGAAGGAAGAGGCATATATAAAAAAATTGCATATCAAATAAGCTGTAGAGTGTTATAGAGGACAGCGTCCTTGATTGTTGGCCGTAAACTAAATATCTGTGGAGCTGCTTGTATGCGTTAAAGTAGGGAGCTGCTTAACATCTGCTTTAATAAAAATTGCATCGATAAGTTCACAAACCGTGTGGTATCGTTTAAAGTTCTATTTAAAATATCAAAGAAAATAAAACTATTTCCCAACAGCAGTTTAGTTCAAAGTTATCTTTTCTAATAAAAATTTACACGGTACAGCCGGTTTTGTGAATTGAGCATGAATTTCTGTATTAAAAAAAATATATTTTACTTCACAAGAAAAAAGAAATTGAAATAACACACAAAAGTCTTTTAAGTAAACTTTCACAAATTTTCCAAGTGTCATAGGATTTATTTGACTCTTAGTCAAAATTTACTGCATTAAAAACAACAACAACGATAACAACAAAAACATATTATACTCTTATAGATTGCGGTATATTTTTACCTGCAATCTGCATTTTTTTTACCAGCCCTTATACACGTTTAAAGGTTTCCTTTCCAAAAAGAGAAGAGAAAAATTAAATAAACGCCAAGTCAACAATTTTTCTAGACTATTTTTTGTTTCTGCTTCACATGTGAAATACACAAGTCTTTCCTTTAACTAAAAACCTTTGATGCTTGTTACCTTAACTTTTTGCATATGATGGTGGCAAGCAAGTCTTTGGTGGTTTTTGTAACTTTTTTATTTTTTGTGTTATTTCGAGCGATTTGATGCAGCAAAACTGCGAAAAGCAAATAAAAAAAGAAAGGAAGAATCATCAGAACAAACAGAGAGAATATTTCAATTTTTGCACAACATCATGTCTATTCAAGTCGTATTATAAAACTTAAGTCTTTCATTTACTCTATTTCCTGCCAGCTGGATGCTGCCATCACTACAACAACAACATCATCATCATCATCATCGTCAGTGGCATCAACATCAGCGGCGAAATTGTTATTGTTACAGTCATCATTATCTGCGTTATGCCGTAGTCGGATGAGCGAAATATGAAGTGTTGGTAAAAGTAGGCAATTACAGAAGAAGATTCTTTGTTTTACGTTTTTAGTTGTTTCTTTGTACTATTTCTCCCAACATTCTTGCAGCTTAAATAAGTTTTTAAAAAGTCCCATAGTTGTTGGAAGAACGTGTGTGTGTGTGTAGCTCTGTTTCATTTTGCTATATAAGAAAACTTTTACCTCTTGTTATTTTTGTGCAGTTGAACGAAGAGAAATTCGTCTTTTTCACTTCTTATTTTTGACCGCAATCACGTACGTTAAATTCTACGCTGAGTCTCATTGTCTGATAATTTCTTTTTCGACTTTTTCATGTATGTTTAATTTTGTGCTGCCAAAGCGAAACGAAAGAAGTACGAACTAAAGGAACTGGGAAAGTAGAAAAGAAAAAAAGTTTAGTTACAGCAAAATTAGTTGCTACAAAAGTAGCAAGCGGCAGTTATTTTGGACTGCAGTAGAGCTGAGGCATGAACGATTTTTTTTGTCAAATTTGATAGGAGAAGGTTTCCCACAAACATACATACACACAAATATTGATTTTTTTTCTCTAAGTTAGACTAGTTATCACAAGAAATAATAAGTACTTGTTTTTGTAGAAAAGAAAATTTTGTGTATAGAACGTTACCTTTCTTTATAAAGATCTCTTTGATTTAGTGTGTGTGTGTTGTTAGGGTAGCTATTGTAAAACTTTAGTTGGAGTTATGTGGAAAACAAATTTCGTGTATTGAACGTTACCTTATTTATTTTATTAGCTGCGTAAGTTTTTACAGTAGCTACCACAACGTTTAATGAGATCCTATGTGACATAAGTAGCAAAATTTTGTGTATTGAACGTTGCCTCTCTTTTTTGAAGACTGTTTTTTTACTACCCTTGTTAAAAGTTCCTTTAGTTCACAATTAAATCCAAGTTAAGAATATTATTTTTAAGTAACGTTCAATGAAAATTTTTATGACTTTCATAATTTTTCTTAGCAAATGACAAATAATTTTCCATGAGTTAAAAAAATACTTAAAAGGAGGCAATTATTTAAGAACTGTAGGTAACGTTCCATACATTTCTTTTAATAGAGTAACGTTCAATACACCGTAAACCATTTAATATTCTCCATACTGTTTCTATTTAAATTTAAATCCAATTTTTAGAAAATTTTTAGCAAGTAACGTTCAATACATATGTATGTGTAGCAATGAATTTTATAATTTTTGCTGGCAAATCTTCAATTTGAGTTGTAATAACTGAGAAGAGTGATCTTCCAAGAGCTCAACATATGTATGTATATGTATGAACTAAAAATTAAAGTGAGCCAGTGGCTAACTCAGGCCTACTAAGGCACAGTAACGTTCAGTACCATACAAAATTTTTATCATTTCTGTGTATTATTTCTGTTCTCCTGCTATTCAGATGTATTATAAAATCTTATAACAAATTTTTCAAGTAACGTTCAATACAGATTTTCAAGAATTTTATATATTTTCCTGAAGTAACTTAAAAAAGTTCACAACAACTGAGATGAGTAATTTTCCATGAGCTTCAAGATATTTACATGAATAAAATCAGTAGAATGCTATGGGTAACGCTCCTTACATACATCTATTTAATATTTTTACTCATATGTATATGATATTGTTATATGTATATGTATTATATCATTATTGTTGTTACCACTAATGAAGGGTGTGAAGAAAAGAGGTGTATTAAAAAATGGTAACGTTCAATACAATACAAAACTAGCTATGAATTCAATATTTACAAGTTCTCAATATTGCTTCTATTGTCCTTGTATGGACAATATGCAGATTTAAGTCCATGTATAGGAAACATATTTTTAAGTAACGTTCTGTACATATGTATGTATATATTTTACCGGCGTAGTCTACAAAATGAATTGGCAGTAACCGAGATGAAGAATTTTTTATATATTTTAAATTTCATTAAAACTGCAATAATCTTAAAAATATAAGTAACGTTCCATACATGTTTTTATTAAGATATTTTTATGTATGATATTTTTAGCACAGTTTCTAGAACTAAAGTGAGTGAGTTTAGTATATTAGGAGAGAGTAACGTTCAATACAGTGCGAGACTACAAATTACATGAAACTTAAAAAAAAAAACTATTTCCTCTATTAAATAAAATAAATAAATATTGGATTACTTTGAGGCTGTCATGTATGGACTCAAAATTTTATTTATTTATTTTTTAGAAAACTCATTGAGAAAGCATTTTTTATAAAAGTAGTATAAACAGTAAGATCGAGCTGTCATTAACACACATGATATACAATCTCATGCAAAAAAAAAAATAACAATAATTAAATAAAATAAAATATAAAAAAAGACTGAGGCTCGTTCTTGCTTTATAAATTTTGTTTAAATACCACCATTTGAACTGTTCATGTATATAATTTTAGAAAATTGATTTGACTCTTTTATGTACATTGGCATACCTTCCCCCTTGCCATCAGTGTTACTTAAACATTTACATTTATTTTCCTCCTGTATTTATTCTGTGTAAATGTGTGAGTAAATTTTCATTTGTAATAAAAGTATGTCTAAATGTACACGCCAGTGAGAATTTTCTGTCTGTTGGTGGTGGTGTCTTGTGTGTCCTTGCTGTCATGTGTTACAGTCTTTATGTAAGATGACAGATTTGTTTGCTTTTTTTTAATTTCATTTTCTTCTTTCACACTTCCACTTCATTGGTACGAGGCACTTGTAAAAGTTAAAACTTTAATATACAAGTACATCTACTGCAGTCATATGAAAACAAATACTTAAATAGTTTTTCTTTTCCGGAATTTCATTTGTTTCCTTTATTTTTACTAAGAGTACTTTAAGAGTCGAGTATTAGCCGCTTTAGTTGTCTGTGTTGTAAAATTGTGCTACGACACTTTGGTAAAAGTCTTATGTGAAATGTTGTCTTTTTGTGTATTTTCAATCAAGTGACAAGGAAAAAAGAACCTGTTTAATAATTTTTGTGGTTTAATTTAAACAAGTTTACTCAATCTTATTAGCTGCTAAAATTTCTGAGTTTTCATTTTAAAATAAAAGGCTCAAAATTATTTATTTAAACATGATTTTATAATATTTGTAAATAGCATTTTATGTCCATCACAGTTTTTTATTTTTAAAAACTAAGCAGTTGTTTTTGAATTTTAGAAACAAAGAGTTCTATTAAAACTTATAGTGATTTCTTTTCTGAAATAAATTAACATTTTATCACTGTTTTCCTAAAAAAACTACAGTTGAGTGCATTTTTAAAATAAAAATAACTTTTCGCAAGAGATGTTACATTCAATTGTAATAAATTCACTATTTCTAAATGCCGTAATATTGTCACTTTTTATGGGAAAGGCTTTTTTTTATAAAGGAAATCAACATTAAATTTTCAGTGAATTAAAATCGCTTCGAATCGGTATATTTCTACAAAAAAAAATTAATTTGAATTAAAATTTATAGGCTAATTGTTCAAAATTGTTTGTTTTAAAATCAAAAAGACATGATACATATTCCAAGGCACAAAGGAAAGTCAACATCTGTTTTTAGTTATTCAACTTACACAGCAGAGCAGAACAGCTGTTTTCGAAGGCCGCAACGTTCATGTCATTGCTCATGTGTATTGTTTTTGCCACCAACTTATTAGGTGGCTTAGTTGAATATGATAACAATTCTTATATAAAAAAACTTTATTAGGAAATTGCATACGAGAACTGTATCACCCAAAAAATCAAATTAATTTTTTTTTCAAATGTAGTGTTTTTAGAATGACTTTTGAACCGCTTTACAGATCGATTCTACAGTCTAATTAGAGGCCAAGTAGCTGAATTGACTATGCTCGTTATTGAATAACGTTATTTGCAATTGATTTAAAAAAAATGCTTTAATCAAATAAAAATCGGTTGATGCGTTCGCGAAATATCGTGAACGAAAAAATAAGAAAATAGTGATTCTATTAACAAAACAAAAACCCCAAATTATATGTCTGCCGCCATATTCCGTAAGTCGCTAAAGCTAAAATCTCAAGTCAAAAAAATCTAAATATAATTTTTAGTAATTGCAAGAAAGTCCTGCATATTTCTATGATATTCACTGGAATAACCAAACTCGCTTTACTGGAACTACCCAAAACCCAGTTTTTTCAGTTATCCGATTTTTCTCTAAAACGTAGTTCGGATTGCTGAAATTTGTTGCAGTTAAGCGTACTGCTTAAAATCAGTAAAACAATATTTTGTATATCAAATCTATATATTTTTTTTACTTCAATTTAACGTAAAAATTTTATTTAAAAAAAAAAATTATTCATAGAATTATTCAATTTGTTGTTGAAATTTTTCACGAATTCCTCGAAAATGTCTAACCATTTGCATTGAAAATATAATAGAAAAATACAATAAAGTACGTAAGAGCGAAAAGGACAAACACATTTTTCCATTTAATATTTTTTAACGGACAAAACATGCACAATTTGTTCAGCCTTAAGTTATGAAATCGATTTCTAATAAATAAATTTCTCATTGTTAATTTTTGCACTAAAGCGAAGTAAGTTTCATACAAAACGTAGTTGTGGGCTTGCTTTTGGTTTTCAGTTATACAATATTTTCAGTAAAGCGATGTTTCGCTAAAGCGAAGTGAACAAGACTAGCTGCGTTTTAAATCAGTGCGAGGATTTGTATCGCTTTCAGTAATCCGATTTTTTCAGTAAAGCGTGTTGCGCTAAAGCGGATTGGACTGTACTGATAAAATGTTCGCTAGCAAATATGTAGTTATATATAAAATAAACTCCCAAAAATATGCACAAGTTTATGACAACAATTTAGACTAAAAATAATGTGAGAAGTAATTGGAATACCATAGAAAAGTTCTAAAATTTATGGATATTTTTAAATGCTTTAAAAATGTTTAAATTTATTTTAATTTGTTATGTTTTTAATAAATGAAAATAAGCCGAATTAAATTAAAATATTTTAATATGCACAATTAAAATGGGAATCAGCCGGTTGTGTGTGTGTGTGTCTAAGTTGAAAAGTTTTGCATTTAATTATTTCCACAGTTTTTCCAAGGCTGTATGTGAGTGGGAGATTTATTTAAAATTTAAATAAATAAAATAAAATTGTGTGCCTTTTTCTTCTGTTTGTCATTTAATTGCTTTTTCTTATGCCCACAAAAACATAAGAAAACATATTTCAGTTTTATTTCGGTTATTGTTGTTGCTTGTGTTGAAGCCTTAATCGTCCTTTTTACTTGTCCCCTTTCCATTTTGGCTGCCTGGCTTGGCTGGGGCTAAGAAGAAACATTGCTTGTCATAACTTTGTGTCAAGTTTTTTGTTTAACAATTTTGTAGTCGGTTTTTATATACAATTTATTTTATATATTGTGAAAAATTAAAGGACTTAACATTAATTAAAATTAATATGATAAAATATTTCAGCTTGTCATTTGCACACTCAAACACACAAACAGCTTTAAAAAATGTTTAAATGAAAACTTTAGTTTAGCGTTATATTTATGGTATTGAAATATTTTAAACTCTTATAATTTTTGCCGCATTCCAAATCATAAATGCCAAAAAACCAACAATAATTTTTCGACTTATAATTTTAAAGAAACTTTTGGTTTGGTTTTGTTATAAAGTATTTAAGGGTTTCGAAAAATTTGTTAGGAAGTTGTATACAATAATATTGCCTGAACCCTTTTACTGGCCAATTAAGTTGGTAGGAGATAAGAAAAGCGCTAATAAAAATTTATCTTGCAACAGACGGCTTAAAGCTGCAAGTGATAAAATTTCTTTTTAAATTAAAAAGTCTGTGGAATCTCTTTTGCCCTACCCTAGTAAATTGTTCCATAAGCTAAATAGCATTTTAGCCAAACATTTAAAAAGTTGTTACTAAACCCTATATGTTCACACATTCCCCTGGTAATAAAATAAAAAAAGAAAAGAAAACTAAACCTTATCCGTTTTCAAAACGGCTTATCTTTCATCTAATTCTCTTACCACTAAATTCTCTTACCACTTTTACTTTAATTTCTCATAATGCTTTTCAAATTGCACCGAATTCACAAAAAAAGAAAGAAACAAACAGAGGAGTAAAATAAAATTCCATCCTTTAATACAATCTTTTCCTTTAATCTCTGCTAACAAAATAAGCTCTAACTAACATCCTAAAATTAGACATCAAATAACATCCATTATGAAACAAAGCCAAGGAAAATCCTTATTGTACTTGTTGTTGTTAGTGTATGTGCAACGCCAAACTCATAATCATCATCATCCACATCATCATAATCATCATTGCCACCACATGAAACTCGCCTGTTTCAAATGCCAACACATAAGATTACAAGCAGCTCGAGTACGAAAAGCAACAAAACAAAAAAAAAAAGAACTTTTAAGTCCCTTTAATTTAAGTGAAATTTGAACTCGACAAGAAAAACTCTACAGCATGAAATGTTGGCATGATAATAGCAGAGAGCAAACGAGTAGGTGCGTGTGTGGGTGTGGGTGTGTGTGTGTGTGGTGAAAACTACATGGTGATTACAATTACATGCATGGAAAGATGTGGCAAACAGAACACCTACCAAACAACACAAATACACAAAAACAAACAAACATACAGACAGACAGACAGAAAAACAAGTAAACAAACACGACATTGGCTTAGCAGGAAAAAAAACACGTTACATTTAAACAAAGAGTGCCACCAAAAACACTTAAATACACTCAAGTTGCTGACAAACTTACAGTTGCTGGTGATAGAAATGAGGCAGCTTCAGGGATCTGTTGCTTCTATCTGCTGGCATCGTTAAGCTCTTCGCTATAGATTTTGTCCCTCGGGTCATTTTTCAGCGAACAAATTTTAGGAAAAAATTTTCTGAATGAATTTTTTATTTTCCTTCATACCAAACATTTTTATAAAACCAACAGAGAAATGCAAGTCATTGGGTTGCTGTGGTTATTCGAATAAAAGTCTGGCCAATTACAACATGCATCAATCGTGAACAGTTTGGCTGGGTGAGGGAAATGAAGTGTGTTTTTTTTTTGGAGTGTCACAACTTTGAGTTGGCAGCACTGCTTTATTTGAGCACCCATTTAACCCATTTCGTCCCAGTGTTCGATATTTCGAACAGTAAATTTCAAGCATTTTAAATTTTTTTCCCTGTTTAGGAAAGACTAAGAACATATATTTTTTAATAAAAATAAAAAAAAAAATTTTATTGAAAATAAAAAAAAAAATTTTTTATAAAAATTTTTAAAAAATTTTTAATAAAAATTTAAAAAACAAATTTTAATTAAATTTTTTAAAAAAATTTTTAATGAAAATTTTGAAAAAAATTTTTAATGAAAATTTTTAAAAAAATTTTTAATGGGAATTTTTAAAAAAATTGTTAATGGAAATTTTTAAAAAAAATTTTAATAAACATTTTTAAAAAATTTCGGACATCTGATTCGTATCTTCTGGACCCTAATTACCATTTAACTACAAAGTTTTATAAAATGATTCGAAAAAAAATTTCTGGGACGATTTGGGTTAAAGCTGAGAGCAATTATTTTTGTTTAGTTTGTATAAAAATTTCATTATGAATCGACTTACAGCAGAACAACGCATACAAATTGTTGAAATTTTGCAATAAAAATAATTATTCTATTCGTCAAACTCATCGTGCACTTCTTTCATTTTATGGCCTACATAATCGTCCTTCAGAGCGGACAATTCGAAGAACAATAGATCGTTTTCGGACCACATTTACTGTTACCGAAAATGAGCATCCCGTGAGACGCCATAAAGTGCGCACTGAAGAAACTGTAGCCGCTGTACAGGAAAGCATTGAAAATGATCCCCATCAATCAATTCGTCGCCGTTCTCAGCAACTGGGGTTGTGCCCTTCCACTTTATGCAAGATTTTTCTAGTTGTTGAAAATTGGTGTTCCAGATTGCGCCTTCTACGCGCCAGTCGTGGCGGCCAAATGACAGAAATCATATTTAAACATTAATTTCATAAAATTTTCTTTCCAATAAAGCCCGTTTCATTGATATTTAAAATATATTTCCTTGTTTTAGAATGATTTAAACTTGTGGCACTCTATAAAAAACACTAACACGACGCACCAAGGATCAGCATATTTATTCTTAAGGATTATATTTACCAAGCACGTTTAATGAAAATTTTTAAGAAAATTTTTAAAAAAGTTTTTAATGAAATTTTTTAAAAAAATTTTTAATGGAAATTTTTATTGAAAATTTTAAAAAAAATTGTTAATGGAAATTTAAAAAAAGAATTTTGATGAAAAATTTTAATGCAAATTTAAAAAAATCTTTTTAATGAAAATTAAAAAAAAATTTTTTAATGAAAATTTAAAAAAAAATTTTTAATAAAAATTTTAAAAAAATTTCAGACATCTGATTCGTATCTTCTGGACCCAAATTACCATTTAACTACGAAGTTTTATAAAATGATTCGAAAAAAAATCTCTGGGACGATATGGGTTAAATCCGGTATCGGAATAACACACAAAACAGCCAGATGTTTGGTGATTTTTCTTAGTCCATGGAAGAATACTTCCCGCATACAACTCATGAAATCATCACATGTTTTATAACATAATTATCCCCAGAAATAAATCTGGTCACCTTATTCGTATGATTTGATGCATTTGTACCACTTTTTAAAAGAATACATGAAATCTTTGATCAATAATGGATAATTTACAAGCCAACACTCGACCCAGTATTGACAGAATAACGCCGATGGAGTTATGCTCAATTATACCTAGAGGATTAGTCCCCAAAAATTATTTAGAAATATCACATGGACTGAAATGTTTAGACAAATAAAGCCACAGATATGCATTTTTAATTGAGTCAATTATCACTTTATTGCCATAATTATCTGCCTGTTCACATATACAAAATTTAGCCCATTCATTTAACGTATGACAACTAAAAGTAAAAATTGTTTATATTCATGAGGACGTCGAGTTGAAATCTGGGTATATCCATTGAATTTGTAATTGTTCTTAAAAATAGGAAAACAATAGATGCCCTGGTAACCCTGTTGCCTTATTAGATAAATTTTTGCCCAACTCTTTATAAATAAACGAACCAGCAGCAGCAGCAGGAGGTGATTTCTTCAAACATGCCATGATGCTGCTGATACCTAAAAGCACGTCATCCAATTTCAGAACTAGAACTAGAGAAAATTATTATTGTTGTTATTATTTTTGTTTTCGATTTGAATTGTGTTGTGTGGCATTTGCGTGTCTGTAAGATTTTCGTATATGATCTTGATGGCATATTTGCTTGACAATAATGATGACCGGACCCACACACACACCAACGTTCTTTGTGGGTGCGACACAGAGTCTGTGTGGTTGTGCTTAGAACTGTTTGGGAGTATTTGCGGTAGAATGTTGTACATATTAAAATATAAATGTTAAATGTTATTGGTTTTTGTTGGCTTGTTAGTACGCACTGCAAATGACAAAGTGTAACACTCAGTGTGCGGGACTGTGAGTGTGGGTCTGTGTGTGTTGTGCAAATGGCCATGTGTGGAACTGATTGCTATGGTAAATGATAACTTGTGTGCACGTGTGTATACGAGTTTATTTTTTTCATTAAGTCTTCCTCTGCTGGTCATCTATTTGACCATTTCTCTTTTCGGTTGTGCGGATAGCAGCCTCAGCTATAGAACATGTGCTTTTATGATTATGATGTTTGTTAAATGCCTTTAAAAAAAACTGGTTGTTGTTGTTGTTTGTTGTAAAATGTGTCCAGTTTCAGTTTCTCTCTGCTCACCTTTTTTTAATACCAGTCAGCCTTTTAGTATAACGATGGCAATATTGACTGGGTTATTTTCAACTTCATATTTTTTCCCCCCAACAAATTGAGGGCATTTTGTTTTTGTTTTTGTTATTTTTATTATTATTATTTTGGCTTGTTTGTGTATGGGTATGGGTATGTGCGTATGTGTGTGATTATGATATTGTTTGTAGCGCTTAAAGTGTAGAGCAGATGCATGTCTAAAATTGTTTGCAAAAAATTAAAATGGAGGACACCCACATCAATTGCAGTAGAGGCCACTCTGCTGATCTCTGATGGTTGAAATTAAAACCACAAACAGTGATTGCATGGAAATTAAATAAAAAAAACTAATACAAGGCCTGCAAACCTAAAAGTAGATTTGAAAAATTTTTTAGAAAGAGTTGCGAATAAAGCCAGGTGATAACCCAGCGAGCATAAGTGAGGCAGTTTGCTCAAAGAATTGGAGCAACTTAGGCCACTCGATATTGATCGAAATTTGTATTTAAATTGTCTTCAAATTGTGATTGGTATCGAATGCGGTAATTTTTCCAACTGCGGCAAAATTATGGTATTCGATATCGATTGAAATTTTTATGTATATAAATTGTATGGAAAATTCGTTTGATAGCGAATGCCTTAATTCGGCCTATGATCATCATACTATTATTTAAAACAATAAAACAATATTGCATTTGAGTCAATTAGATTAAAAGTGGTCCCAACTGTTCATATATAATATTAAGAAAATTAACTTATTTTTTTTTAATCAGAAGATTAACGCTAATCATGTAGTGCATTGCAGCGGAACTATGAAAAGAGTGCATGGTGTTGTGAAGAAAATAGATAATTTAGTGGAATCATTTTATTATATTCCTCTCCGGAGAATTTTTGTTGGCATTCAGGCAAAGAAGAATGCTGCAAGGTGCTGTGTAGTCAGTGGTCCGTACTAAAGGCTCGGCAGACCGTAAAATTAGCACTCAGGAATGAGTGCGGTCTCGAGCTCATGATCTTTAGATCCTTAGTTACCAAATAAAATACTTCAGCTAACATCAAAACAGTTTATAGTGAAGCCCTTTTAGTTATTTTTTATTTTGATTTATTTATTTATTTTTGTTTTGTTTGTTTCCTTAGTCGTTATAGTCCCATTCCATTATATCATCCGGACATTGCATTCCGATTCTGTTCGCATTTTCCTCTTCGCTGTCATAAGAAACTGGTAATAACTTTTACTCTATTCCTCCTTCATTGTATCCATTTGTAGCTTTCTTTTCCACAGACTTCAATAAATGCAAATTACATATATCTGTGCCATATTCCAGGCTGTATGAACTTGTTTTGACTATAAGTGCACAATCTGCTGGAAACTTAAAACTCTTTGGCCTTGAAACCATTGAGTTCTTAATATTATGCATAAAAGTTTATAATGTTTTATATCTAGAACGAAGCAAAATTAAGTATTTTTTACTCTAATGAAAGTTTTTATATATGAAAAATGTTTGTGTATATGTGCTAAAAAATGTATGAGTATTCCAAAATGTTTATGTCTAAAGCTGCTGTGGTAGTAGTTTTTCCAAAGGCAAATAAACATTTACGAATATGTTGTGTGTGTGTGTGTGAGTGTGTGTGACTACTTGTGCTAATTATGGAAAATTAATGAGCATTTAGGAAGAGATAAAAACTGGCAGCAAACAATTTTTCAGACTTTCTAACTTAATCTTTTAGAAAAGTAAATGGTAGGCAAATATATAAGAGGGCGTATGAATTAAAACACTTTAATTATTCCTAAAATTATGCATTAGTATTCTTGTTACATTGATGTGGGACATAACAACTTCAAGAATTATGTACAGCATATTGAAATATTTGAATTACTTACTCTTTGATCAAACACTCGTATCTGAAATAAAAAAGATATATATGAAAATATATAAAAATTTGTAAAATATTTGTTACAATTTTTAAAATACTTGTTAGAAATTCCGTAAGTCGCTAAAGTAAATCCCCGTCATCAAAAATTTAAAATATCTTTCTAGCCTAAATAGTTGTAAGAAACTTCTGCATATTTTTGGGGGCTTATTTCGCATTTACCTATTATATTTCTTATTTAAAACTCCTAAAAATATGCAAAATAATCTTACAACTATCCACGCTGAGAAACATTTTAAGGGTTTTAGTGATCGAATTTTGGTGTTAGCGCGTTACACAATCCAGTTGTTGCAACTGTATTTTGTTCATTAACAAATAGGTAAATAAATACAATATGAGCCCCCAAAAGTATGCACTAATTTTTTTACGAATATTTAGGCTAAAATGACATATTAGATATTTAGCGAACGAGCTGTGGCTATGGCTGCTGTACATTTAATTTATAATACATGTAGGGGTTTTCCTTTTAATTAGCTGGCCCACACTGTAAAGATCCCAGCAAACATTTCGATCACACAAAAATAATTTTATTTGATTTAATAAAAAATTTACTTAACCCATATCGTCCCAGTGTTCGATATTTCGAACAATAAATTTCAAGCATTTTAAATTTTTTTCCCTGTTTAGGAAAGACTAAGAACATATATTTTTTAATAAAAATTTAAAAAAAAATTGTTAATGGAAATTTAAAAAAGAAAATTTAATGAAAATTTTTAAAAATATGTTAATGAAAATTTTTAACAAAAATTCTAATGAAAATTTTTACAAAAATTTTTAATGGAAATTTTTAAAAATATTTTAAATGAAAATTTTTAAAAAAATTTTTAATGAAAATTTTTAAAAAAATTTTTAATAAAAATTTTTAAAAAAATTTAAAAAAAAATGCTAATGAAAATTGTTACAAAAATTTTTAATGGAAATTTTTAAAAATATTTTAAATGAAAATTTTTAAAAAAATTTTTAAAAAATTTCGGACATCTGATTCGTATCTTCTGGACCCAAATTACCATTTCACTACGAAGTTTTATAATACGATTCGAAAAATATCTCTGGGACGATATGGGTTAAAACTATATGATTCATAATACCCCCTCTCAGTTTATTTATATGTTGGTTTAAAGTTGTGCTGTTTTAGTTTTTAGGCTCGTAAAATTCAAAGTGATTTTTTGCAGGCTTTTGGTCAATTCCTATGGGCATTTTAGGGCGATCTATGGGATATCTTTGCCCAGAATTGCTTAAAACACTGAAGACATTATATTAAACTCGTAGTGTATTAAGTTAAGATTTTGTAAGCAAACTCCTATTTGTGCTAGAAATCTGTATTAAGTTTGAATTTAAAAATAATTTGTAGAGTCACAGATTTGAACTTGAGCCGTAGCAAAAATTTTTTTTTTAGCTTAATAATTAAAATTGATTGATAAAGTTTGAATAATAAAATATATATTCATTTAATATATTAATATTAAAAATAAAACTGGAATAGCTTTTATTTTATAATTAATTATGCAACAGAATGATAAGGAATGGCATCGTGGGTTGTCAAAATTACATCCGTTTATATATTTTTGTTTGTATAAATATGTGCCGTTCATGGCATATTACATCTTTTTAGCCAAACCACACATGCAAATTCTTGTAAGCTAATGTAATACATTATTCAATTAATTTTAATATAAAGCAACACATTAATTTTACTCATTTTTGTATTCATTAATACCACAAAAAAAACACACACACATGTCGAGATAGCAAAATCTTCACTGTCATTTAATTAAAAAAAAAAAACAACAACATTTTTGTGTGCTTTGCAACTACACAAAACTTTCCATCTTAACCTATTTTAGTTTTAACCCAAAAAACCGAAAAACTTAAATAGAGAAACTTGAAACCGCAACCAAACCAAAAAACAAAAGTTTTCATATAATATTTCTTTTACTAGTTTATTTATTTTTTTATTTTATTTTTTATTTTTTTTTGTCATGAGCATCTCTATCTAAACATCAAGTATAAAAGATGCCACAAATTTAAGGCAAAAAATAATGTAAAAAGACCGACAGCAGAGAAAAACAAAAGTGAAAAATAAATGAAATAAATGCCTCCTTCCTTGTTGCAGATTGAAGCAACACTTAACTTAAATACAGACACACAAACACAAACACACACACACAAAACTTATAAACTTAAATACAGCTACAAACAACCTTACAAACACACGTACTAAAATACACATACACCCTTATATATTCATTTTAAGGAACTAAGTGCAAAAAAAAATGTCAATTAAAGTTGTGTTAGAACAATATTAAATTCTCCTGGAAATATGCTATACATTTCAAGCATAAACGACTGTGTACTAACAGCTTAGTGCAAACTTTAGCTATTTTTCTATCTCCGCAGTGTCATAAGTATTTAAAATACAACGCAACTTTTTACTTACGCTGCAAAAAAATGTCTTTAGCAGTTTAATGCTCCAACGATAATTTGTGCTTAAAATATGACTAAGAATGAAATAAAAAATTATTCACCACTCATATAGACAGTTTCATGTTGCGTTAATAATTTTCGTACCAACATTTTTATAAAGAGATTGGCAGCACTTTGCCGTAGGTAGAGTGACTAGAATTCTATGGGATATGGGAATATGGGAAAGCCAAATGGTAACAAGACAAAGGAAATCCTAAGATGAACTAGTGCTGGTTAATATAATAATAGGACATACAGCGTTAAAAAATCACCTGGCAAGCATGGATATCGTTGAGGATATAACATGCAGAGCCTGTCAGGAGGATGACGAAACACTTGAGCATTAAATGTGCGCTACTGTTCAGCTTTTAGTTAATTCAGGACACAAACATTTAATCAGGAAATTATACAAGATATGGAATTTCTTACGGGTTCTAATTGCAGAGACTTAACAATATACATTGAAGACACTAGCTTCTTAACGTAATCAAATTCAAAGGTTTCTATGGTTTTTAATGGAGGCTCCTTATAATAGAATGGGAACTCCTTATAATAGAGTGCACAGCAGGCCTATGTGGCCTAAGTGTAATGCTGAACGGATTGCGACAGCTCTTGCTTACACCCCTCTCTTCAACCTTACCTA
Source organism: Linnaemya tessellans (assembly GCA_951800035.1). Taxonomy (NCBI): domain Eukaryota; kingdom Metazoa; phylum Arthropoda; class Insecta; order Diptera; family Tachinidae; genus Linnaemya; species Linnaemya tessellans. The sequence continues at coordinate 6,205,673 of OX637533.1, forward strand.
AACTAATCTAATATTTTCAACTGCGAAGCCCGGAGACACAGAATGTAACGAAAACAGAAATCAGTTCCTCAGAAACTTTTTCTCCAAGGGCAGTAGTTGTACTGAATGTTGCATTCAACCACAAAAATTTCATATGCTGGATGAATTCGAATTGTATGATATGTGATGGAACTTGTTTTTTATTTTTATTCAATGAGTCATCAGTTTAAAAAAAAATATCTATTTAGGATTAATGACCAGTGTGCATTACATTAAATATGGGAAAAGATATAAGATATTTGCTTTAGCTCAAAAAACCTAAGAATAGCATAAAGGGATGAAATAGTTAAATTTGTCTGTACCTGAATGGTGGAGTGCTTCAAATTGCTATTTCCTTCTGTTTCTTATAAAAAAGGTATCATCATCCAGAATCAAACAGGCTGTAGTCGGGAAAAACTCAAAATAGTTTTTGTGTTTTTACACTTTTTTGGCCAAGTGTATAAATTTCAATATGTGAAGAATCTTTTTGAGCTAATCAGGCTTCAATGTTGATAAAAGTCTTTATTACATATTTTTTCCAACGTTTCGTCAATTGTTTGTTGACTTCTTCAGGGTTTTTTCCCCTAATATTGTGGTTCGTAGTACATTAAATACATATTTGAAGTTATGTTGTTATTATTTTTAACAATTAAAATCAAATTAAAAATCATTTAAATCACATATTAAAAATTAATTAAAATCACAAGAAACTTTGGGAAAAATATGTAAGTCTTTTATTAATATTGAATACGTTAGGCCTGATTGGCTTAAAAAGTTTCGTCACATAATAATTTTGCGAATTTAAACCATCATTAATCAGAAAATTAATTTAAATCGTTTTTTTCATTTACGCCCTTTTGGATTTTAGGTGGCGACATGTAAGTACAAAATTATAAATTAACTACTTTTAATATAAATAATAATAATGAAAATAACTAACACGTTGTTTACAGGTGTTTTCCCATGCAAAGATTAAATCGCTACAAATCTAGACCTCCCACTGTGCACGCAAGATTTCAAAGTCGTACACATCAGAAAATTAATATTATTACATACTGACACACACTCACATACATGCATACGTATGTGAATGTGTATACTCGTAGTTTTATGACTGAATATTTTCATAGCCTATTTTTAAGGTGTAATCATTGACCTTCATTCGCTTAACCAAGAGATTTATCTTAAAATGCTTTCATATTTAAGGGGCTCTCGGTGCGTATGAGTATTAATTTACACAAGTCATGACATTAATCATACGCACATTTCTGCTTATCTGTTAACCCTCAGGTAATTAATAGATTATGTTGCATATTTTATGGGGGCATACAAAAACAAAACAAGCACACACATGTTTTTTTTTTAATATGTTCATAACACGTAAGCGGAATACACCAAAAAAAATTAATACAAGAAGAAACAGTTTCTTAATAGAGGTAAATTATTTTTATGTTATACCGGGTTTTTCAACAGGGACGCTACAAAAGTAGAGCGACAGGGACAGCAAACGACGCCATATATCTTGCCGCTCTTTTCACATTTCTCTTCAGTAAGGTTTGCCATTTCGTGATGGAAAGATAAACGAGCCAACAACGAGTCGAATATTAAAAATTACTACCGAAACTCGGAGTCAGTGGTCTCATCAAAAAATAATTTTTCATCAAAAAATCATCTTCAGCGATGAGGCTCATTTCTGGCAGAATGGCTTCGTCAATAAACAAAATAATGCGTTATTAGTCAGACAGCAATCCACACGTCCTTCATGATTCATCATTGCATCCCGAAAAAATTACGGTTTGGTGTGGTTTATGGGCCGGCAGCGTCATTGGGCCGTACTTCTTCCGTGATGATCAAGACCGGCACGTTACTGTGAATGGGAATCGCTACCGTTCACTGATAACCGAATAGTTTTGGCCCCAATTGGATGATATGGACTTGGAGGATATGTGGTTCCAATAGGATGGCTCCACAAGCCACACAGCGAATGTCACAATCAAGTTATTGGAAACCAAGTTTGGAGAACGTGTTATATCACGAAATGGTCCAGTCGATTGGCCGCCTCGTTCGTGCGATTTGACGCCGTTAGGCTATTTCCTGTGGGGCTACGTCAAGTCTATGGACTATGCCAACAAGCCAACGACGATTGATGAACTTCGTACGAATATCGTACGTGAAATTTCAGCAGTATCGGCCGATTTATGCTTGAAAACTGTCGAAAATTGGGTTCAGCGTCTGGCAAGCGTGGCCGTGGTGGCCAAGCAAAAGAAATCGAGTTCCATTCATAATGGCATCGAACGTACTTTCACAGGAATAACGAATTTCATTGATATCCAAAACCGTTTTTGTTTTATTAAAAAAGCTTTTGCAGCGCTCTTATTGAAAAACCCGGTATTAAAGATTAAAATATTTATTTATTTTCAAATACTAAAAATATTTTGAAACACAAAAAAAAAAATAAAAATATGTATGAATTTTTATTAGTCGAACTTTCTTTTGTAAATTGTTAATTTTTTCAACGGGCTTAAGTTCGAATCTGCATGACTGCAAATGATTTTTTATTATTTTATTAATAAATGAATTTGTTCAAATTCTATTTGAAATCAGTACTGATCCGTTCTGTTGGATTGATGATTATTGAAAATATTCTTAATATTCCAATCTTAATATAAAAATTAATAAATAGAATTTGAACAAATTCATTTATTAATAAAATAATAAAATATCATTTGCAGTCATGCAGATTCGAACATAAGCCCGTTGAAATAATTAACAAATTAAAAAAAAAATAATTCAAAAAATATATAAAACAAAATAAAATAAAAATAAATACAAAAAGAAACAAGTTTTAAGGTCCAGCTAAATTAGTTTTGTGTAATTTTAAAAATTATTATTTTTAATTTTAAAATCAAAACTTATTTGCAACAAAAAAAAATTCTATTGTTTAACAAATATAATTTATATAAATAAAACCCTATACTAGTTTTTAGAACTAATTCTTAAAAAAATTTTTTATGTCTATGAAATGCTTAATTGATCTTTTTTTGTATAGAAATTTTTTATATAAGAAAATTACTAGCACAAACGATTTTTTAAGAATTATTCTTTTATTTACATACTAATTCGAAAACTAAAACGTAATGTTGTTATATTAGAAATTCCCTTTGGTTCAATGCATTACTAACAATTTATTAAAATTTAAGAACAAGCAAAATCTACCAAAAAGACAGCATTAAAAATTCAAATAAAATACATGCATAAACGTTTATTAGTCCTATGCCAAAAGTAATGTCTAGATATCACGTCAATTGATCGTAATATAAAACATGAAAAATTACCAAAAAAAAAAAATATTGACAGGAATTAATATAATTGTGAGCACTCAGGCAAACAAACACGTTCATGTGTGCGCAATATGTGCAAGTGCAATCAGATGACCAGATATGCTGATGACAATATTTCCATGGCCATCATTATAATCGTCCTCATCATCATCGCATCCAAATATTTCAGTAACAGAATCACCAGCATCAAACAAGAATAATAATGAAAGCTGGTGCATTAATCAAGAATGTTGTCTGTAAACGAATAACAACAATTGAAACTACAAACTGCAGCCAGTAGAAAGACATCGGCAAATGTAAGAGAATATTTTTGAAAAAAAAGACGAAAAATTAAAAAAATTTCAATTTAATCAAACAAATGCTGGCCATATATGCATACAAACACACACAAACACACACACACAAACAGAAACACACACCTACACAAAAACACACACATACACATACTTAAGTACATTTGCTGTATGCTCGCTAACAACCTTCATGCATGCTTGTGCATGTTTTTCTGCATGCCAGTTTGCTCTCGGGCATGTTTGTTATACTTGAGTGTTGGTTGTATGATTTCTAGCCCCAGTTTGACATGCCACTCACAGGCCACTCCAAATGAATATTCTTTTATTCTGTTTTAAGTACTCGCATTAAAACAAAATCTCGATTTTTTGCAATGCATGGCAGCCAACTTGCCGGGGGGCGGGGTTGGTGGTGGTGGTGTTGGTGTTGGTGGCTGCGGAAGGTACGAGTAGTTTTACAAATGAAAAGTACTATTTTTTAATTTGCCCATATTAATGGTCAATTAAAAGCAAATTAAAAGCCAATTAATGGGGTCAATTGAAGTTTTTCTAATGGGCTGGCTGCAGGTTGTGAGAAAAATAAATAAATAAATTGAACAATATGAGCAAAAGTGAATATGAGAAAATGATTATAATGAGAAACTTGTGGAGTAAAATTTATTTATTTCTATTGATTGGCTGCTGTGAAGTTTATATATATATATATATATATATATATATATATATATATATATATATTTTTTTTTTTTTTTATTTTTTTTTTTTGCGATTATCTATAATCGAACGGTGATGGGTAGAGGATACATAAAAATTTTTTTATAACTTTTGAATTATAAATTAAGAAAATTGTTATGCAGAACCGTCTAGTCATTGTTAAAAAAATTGCTGAAGATGTTGAATGTCTCAAGCCTTGCAATTTATTTTGAAATTTTTCGAAATGATATATTCTGAATTTTAGTTAAAATAATTATTTTAGCCGAAAATATCACTTCAATCATTCACCAGATTTTGATCGCAAACGATTTTTCCCTCTTCTCAAGATTGAAGAAGTACATTAAAGCACGATATTTAGCCGCGATGGTGCAGACACAATCCATATTAATGAGAAAGCGCAAGGACATGCCAAAAAGGATATATTAAAACTGATTCGGGAATGGCAAAACCGCTGGCACAAGAGTTTTATTTCTCAAAGTAATAATTTTAAAAGCGACAAAATAGAAACTGATGAACAAATAAATATTAAAAAAATATAAAAAAATAAAAAAATTCACCTTAATTTTGGAACAGACCTCGTATTTTTGTTAAAGGGCATTTGTGAATTTTAAGCCTTAAATTTGGCGAAAACTTTAAAATAAGCAGGTACACTGAGGAAGATTTTTTTGATCTTAAAAGTGGAAGCACGACATTTAGCCGCGATGGTGCAGACACAATCCATATTAATGAGAAAGCTCAAGGACATGCCAAAAAGGCACAAGAGTTTTATTTCTCAAATTAATAATTTTAAAAGGGACAAAATAGAAACTGATGAACAAATAAATATTAAAAAAACAACTAAAAATTCACCTTAATTTTGGAACAGACCTCGTATTTTTATTGAAGGGCATTTGTGAATTTTATGCCTTAAATTTGGCAAAAACATTAAACTAAGCAAGTACACTGAGGAAGATTTTTTTGATCTTCCAAGTGGAAGGATTTTGGAATTAAAAATCAAATTGCTGAAGACCGTGTCAAAAATTTCATATTATGGCATTCGACAGCGATCGAAATTTTTATTAAAATTATATGGAAATTTCGTTTGATATTGAATGCGGTGATTTCGTTCCACATCTGCTTCAGGTATTGGGAAAAAAGTAGGCACAAGATCTCAAGGAAACTATTTTGTAGAGGAAGAACTAGAAATTTTTTACACAAATAAATAAATAAATAGAATTTAAACAAATTAATTTATAAAATAACAAAAAATGATTTGCAGTCTTGCAGATTTGAACTTGAGCCCGTTGAAAAAATTAACAAATAAATAATATATTTTTGGAAAAAAACTTAAAATTCACCTTATTTTTGGAACAGACCTCGTAATATTGCTAAATGGTATTTTTTAGCTCGACGCCTAAAAATTGGCAAAAAATTTAAAGTACGTAAAAACGCTAAAGAAAAAGTGTTGTGGCCTGTGAAAACCATAACGTTAAGCTCAGCAGTGTGGATGGTAAAATTAATTTGTTATTTTCTACACAAAATTCATATTAAATTGCACAAGAGGTAATACTGCTTCTTGTGCAATTCTCTTTAGCTTAATAATAAGCGTTTTAAAATATTTTTGGCTACCACTGTATTTAAAAATATAGTTTGTGTTCTACAAAACACTAGCATACAATACGGCTGTTTAAAAAATGAGCTCATGAGCAGAGAAATCAACATCTTAAGGCTTATTTTGTAATTGAATTTTAATTTTTAACGAAATATAAAATCGTTATTGATATCAACAGCCCAAATGCGCACATCATCGTACTGGCCAACAAATGCAGGTCGGTGTTGCATATTTAAGCCAAAAGCCTGCTACAGACATTAACGTTTGGCAACAATATATTACCAGGTATTTTTGCAGCTTATTTACGAAATTTTGCTCGCACTCGAATTTAATATTTTTTATGCAAACTGTGGTCGTACGGTTAAATGTCTGGTCATCAGCTGTCCGGGCATTTGTTCATCACTGCATATGAAGGTTGTTGTTGTTGCTGGTGAAATGGGGGAAATTAAAAAGGAACGTAAAACAGAAAATTATTCAACAAACCACTGTGGCATACAAGAGAAACATTTTTTTTTTTTTAATTTTAATTTTTTTTAATGGTCAAAACTTATGGAAATATCTATTGAATGGAGTGGTTGTATTGAACATCCATATCGATGCCAGGCTCATTGTGTTATTGTCCTTGTTGCTTGGCTATACAAGTGCAAAGCAACAAACAGCCAGCGGCCCACGATAATAGAGATTTATATTTCTGCTGCATTGGCTGTATGGTTGAATGAATGATTTCATGTCTGAATGGCTGATTGTGTTGCATAAACTGGAAAAGCTTTTTTTAAGCAGCTGCATCATGTACGTGTTTAAATATTTGTATTGAAGCGTTGATAATCAATGTTGTTTACGCAGCCAATCTCTGTGCAAATGAGAAGCTTTGGCTGTGTGTGTGTGTTGGTCTGGGTGAGTGTGTGTGTGATGTGTGCATCATTGTCTCTGTGGGGTAGGCGGGAAATGGGGTGTGTTAAGAGTGGCTTTCTTTTTAATGTTTCCATGCATCATGCGTTTGTTTGCAGGGTATTTGGTGTTGAAGCTGAAATTGTCGGCTGGTGTTTCTGTTGATGAAATGAGCGCTACAAATACAGAAGCCAGCTAAAGCTAGATCTAAAGAAGGTACCGATTTGTAGCGTTTCAATGTCTGTACAAAATTTCACAAAATTTTATTTCGAATTATTTTATTTCGAAAATATATTTCTTAAGGACATGGCACTGCCTTTTATTTTATTCTTAGAAATTCCAGTGGCAACGTTTATTAGGACTGTTTTTAAAGATTCCATTTAAAACTTGAGAGTAAAATATTGTTTTTCAAAAATCCTAGAAATTCAAGTGACAAAATTTATTAGAGAATTTTTTTACGATTCCATTTCAAACTTGAGAGTAAAATATTGTTTTTCAAAAATCCTTTATTCAGTATCGACAACCCTGAAATAATTTGCTCTCATAATTTCAACTTTCACCAGCAACATTAACAACAACAACAACAACAACATGATATTGACAAAATATGTGAAAATCTTTTGCAAAGTATTCACTTCAATTCTGTTGCTACTGACACACACACACACATACACACACAAACACACAGAGACTGGCGGCATATGATTGTTTCCCAGCGTCAGTTGACTCCCGTGCTGTAGGCGTTCTGTGGATGTTTTTTGTTTTCGGTGGATTTGACAATGCAGTGGATTAAATTTGAAGATTTTATAGGCACAAGTGAACTGAAAATTGTGAGGTGAGAGTGTGTATCACACACGCCAAACTGCACACTATTGCATTATAGTTTACTTAATATGTATTGGGTGATATTGTTTGGTCAATATTGTTGGTCAATCTGTTTATGGTTAAAATATTTATTGGTGCGCTCGTGTGTGTGTGTGTGTGTGTGTATGGAAATCTATGCTTTAAGCAACAGTCATTGTTAGGCAAGAACAACAATAGGCTCAGTTTGTTATAGAAGAGTGTAAATGTATTTTGGCTTATGTGTATGCGTACGTGAGTGTTTGTGGGTGTGTGTGTGTGTGTGCGTGTGTTTGTGCATTTCACCTGTTAGGCCTCTTGGTGTTTGTGATTTGTGCTGGTGTTTGCTGATGAAGAACATGCTGACAAACACTCAAACACATGCTCGCCTCCCCGCCCGTTTAGTTGTTGTTATAAATAGTTGCCAACATATAAATTTGCTTAATGCCAGTTGCACGTGGTCGGCCAACAGCCAACAGGGGATAAAGTATTAATTAAGAAGATTTGTTGAACTTATTTAAAGGAGCCTTTTGTAATGGCAGGACTAGATGGCATGTGCATGACCATGAGGTCTGATAATTGCAACATGTGTAAGTAGTCACAATTTGTTGTTGTAATTGAAGGTGTAAAATATTTGGTTTTAACAACTTCACGTGTGATGTGATATTCTGAGCTTAAATGAGATTTAAAAAAAAAAAATTTAAATCTGTTTTAAATTTCCAAACAGTTTTTGTAGAAAACATCAGTCCAAAAGTAGCAGCAGGTTTTTTAGTTAAATATCTATTTCATTTGTATGAAATTCATTTTGTTGTCTCAATTATTGTTAAACAATTATAATTACAATCAAATTGTTATCCCGCAGAAGACTACCAGAAGATATCGAAATATTTATAAATAAAGAAATAATAGATTTTTAAAGTTATTCTTTTATAAAAATAAGCCTCAAGCTCAATATTATTACTTAAATTTAATTTTTATTTACACGAACTCTTGATTATATGATTTTTTCTTAGTTTTTTTTGTATTTCACATTATCGACAGCCCACTGTATTTCAAGACCAAGAAGTACTCAAACAATTGCAAACAATAGCATTAATATTAATGACCTTGTTTAGTTTTATAAATTAGTCAACACTTTTAGCCGATTGCAATAAACTGAAGAATGAAAAATATAAATAATTTAGCAATTAATCTTAGCGAAAATTTGTTATACATATTATTTTTTTAAAATAAGTTTGAAATGTTAACATCATGCCCACCATAAGGAATATTAGTTTTCTTAAGTCTGCTCTTTGGATTGTTTGACAGCACAACGAATATGAATTTATTAACAAGCAATTATTCAATATAGACAGAAGACAATGTACTTGAAGGATATAAGATTAAAAACAACGTCAGCAATAACATGAATAATAAACAGAAATGGCAGACACGGTAGGCAAAAAATAAAAATAAATAACATTCTGTCCCATGCGATTTCTCAAAGAGCACTGAACAAGTATAATCATTGATCGAAAAGTCGTTATAATGCTTTAGTAATTTGTCGTGTCTACTGTTCTTGTGATGAAAATGTTTAAGTTTCTGTTACTAAGAAAGCTGCCTTCAATTTAATAGTACCGTTAGATGGCCAAAAGTTGGCCACTTGATATTTTCCCTATAGCAAAAAATTTGCTTTCGAGGTAAAATGAGTAACAAAAATTGGCTATCGTTCTTCATCTGTCTTCTTAATACTATCCCCTCCTTTCTTGTTCCGATGCAATGCACTCCATATGAAGGAGTCATCCCCTAAATGCTGATCCTAGTTAAAAAATAAATATTTGAAAAGTGTATTTTTTTAGAGTGTCACAACACTAGAGCAACGAGTGCAAATTGTTGAAATTTTTAATCAAAATAATTGTTCGAAATTATTTTTTTATAGCATTTTCAAAAAAATAAAGTTATTTAGCGGACCCTATATTCCCTTGCTTTATTACGATTTAAACTTGTGACACTCTATAAAAAACACTATATATGTGTGTGTGTGTGTTATTATTTTCTCAAATTGCAGCTACAGAAATTATCTCTACTTTAATGGGAATTTTTCACAACCTCGAGGTGCCCCATTTAGGGCAACCCTGAAAGCTTGTTACTCTTTTTTTTTTTTTTAAATTGGGCTTAGTAACTTATAAGTTTATGTAGATTTAGAGAAACTAAACAAAATTTTACAACAAGACGCAAGTTGATATAACTAAACTTTAACACTATGCCCCACTGTGCAATGTAATGTTACTGTCAAAATAAACAACAAATATACCAGCAGCCCAAAATACTAGCGACAAATCGCCAACAATTATTAATGGCCACAATAGATCCTTAGAAAAAAAATTAATGGCAGTAGACTAAAAGCTAGCAATTTTTACAAAATATTTTTGCAACGCTTACACATTTTAATCTCCATTTTCCTTCCTCCCTTCCTTCCTACTCGTTCTGGTTGCCACACTGCCCGCCTCCTTAAACGTTGAAGCGTTTATTTTCAAAAAGTCCCAAGGGAGTCTAGTGAAGCAGAACAGTACACCAAGCAAATCAGCCAAGCCAGTGGTAGAGGAGATATGACAGGCCAAGAATGTTGGTGTATTTGTAGTAGAGGGTGTTTTTTTCCAAGTATTGCAAATTTTTGTTTTGCATTTGCTACAGTTTTCTGTTTTAGAGTTAACCCATTTCGTCGATATTTCGAACAGTAAATTTCGATATTTCGAACAGTAAATTTCAAGCATTTTAAATTTTTTTCCCTGTTTAGGAAAGACTAAGAACATATCTTTTTTAATAAAAATTAAAAAAAAAAAATTGTTAATGGAAATTTAAAAAAAAAGTTTTTATGAAAATTTTTAAGAAAATTTTTAATGAAAATTTTTAAAAAATTTTTTAATAAAAATTTTAAATAAAATTTTTAATGAAATTTTTTTAAAAAATTGTTAATGGAAATTTTTAGAAAATATTTTAATGAAAATTTTTAACAAAAATTTTAATGAAAATTTTTAACAAAAATTTTAATGAAAATTTTTAACAAAAATTTTAATGAAAATTTTTAACAAAAATTTTAATGAAAATTTTTAACAAAATTTTTGATGAAAATTTAAAAAAAAAATTTTTAATGAACATTTTAAAAAAAATTTTTAATGAAAATTTTAAAAAAAATTTTTAATAAAAATTTTTAATGGAAATTTTTAAAAAAAATTGTAATGAAAATTTTTAATGAAAATTTTTAAAAAACTTTTTAATGGAAATTTAAAAAAAAGTTTTTAATGAAAATTTTTAAAAAAAGTTTTAATAAAAATTTTTAAAAAATTTCACTACGAAGTTTTATAAAATGATTCGAAAAAAAATCTCTGGGACGATATGGGTTAAGCAGTGCATTGCACTGGAACTAGAAAGAAAGGGAACAGATAAAGAAAGATGAGAAGAGAGCACTTAGTTTTAATTCGAACCAGCATTTAGGACCCTTGGTTCGTATACGTGGCTGCCTGTAATCCACAAGCATTCAAGTAGGATCTCTGAGATCCCGTTTTGAAAGACCACTGCACTCGTCAGTGTCAACCTGTGTAGAACCGAGTCCAGATCTCGGATACGGTGATGGATGCTGGGTCCAACCTGTCGCATCGAGGAATCTAATAAGGTCATCTAGACCTATACCTGATAGCTCCAAAAGGTCGGATATTACACTGTTGCCTATGATTCTATATCTCGTATGGTGCAATGCCGGGCATTCACAGAGGAAGTGATAAACTGTCTCTTCCTTGCCCTGATCCCGGCAGCTGCGACAAAATGCATTATAGGAGAGTCCTATCCTACCAGCATGTCTGCCTATTGCCCAGTGCCCCGTCACTACTGCGACGAGTCTTGAGATGTCCCTACGGTTTCTGTTGATCAGCTGTGCTGCCCTCCTGTCGTTGTAGCAGGGCCACATACTTCTGGCCACCCTACACGTGTCCAGCTTGCGCCATCTGTCTGCAGCCTTCTGCCGATAATGGCTCTGAATGCCGCACCTTATAGCGCCATACGGAATGGCTACCGATACAGCGGTGGAGACGTCCATAGCAGATCCAGCCCTAGCTAGCACGTCCGCCCGTTCGTTTCCAGGGAAGTTACAATGTGCGGGAACCCAGATGAGGGTTGTGTCAGTCTGATATCATAATCTGGATTTAGGACCCTACTTACGCAGCACATTGCTCCGGAATTAGAAAGCAGGGCATGGTATTGAGGGGACAGATGCAGAAAGATGAGTAGATAGAGAATTTTTCATTTTTGAACCTTTTACTTCGCCGGCTAATTTTTTGCTACAAGGACTATGGAGGGGCATGCTATTCTGCTGCCCTTTAGTACATGATCGCTGCTAGAAATGATCGGTAAGCAGTTCTATGCCTTCATTAATGAAACAGGCTGACAACAATTAACACAACCATGCGCACTAGTGCTGCTTAGAATAATTCGACACAATATTCATGATTGAGCGCGGAATTGAACCTAGGCCCGTCCCCCTTCATAGTCTCGTGCTAACTACTTCAGCCAACAGCAACCTCTTGCAAATTTTCTTTGATATTTTCCAGTTTTTAATTAAAATGTTTGCTCACGCCTCATTTACTGGCATCGCCGTGCTAACAAATTACTTTGAACTCTAAATATAATTTTAGAATTCCTAAAAAGAAATCACCCAGTCAAAAAAGCTTGAAGCAGTGTTGCGTTACAAGTTTTCAATGAAATTAATCGTTTTGAAAGGAAAAAGAATATGAAGAATAAAATTTAAAATAGAAAAAAACAAAAAAGCAAATGCTAGAGCTAAAAAAGGAAACAACAAAGGAATTCAAGTAAAGAGAATCCAATAAAGGTTTATTCCACTCAAATTGACAGGACAAGTTTATCTGGAAAACATGTTGGTTAGATTGGACGAGCACATTCCGAAGGGAAAGTTTAGCCACGGAAGAATTAAATAGAAACATATTGTTTTGTTGTGTTTGTTGTTGGACTACCCACACCCCAAGGAATCGTACTGAAACCATGTGTTTTTTGTAGCTGTGGAACTCTCTCATGCTTTCACTCACATTCTGCTGCAACTTGGGGAAGGTGTTTGGTTACGTTCCATGTGCTCTGTGGAAGAGCAGTGATATCAAAGGCTATTGCCAAAGGAACTGTTTCCAAAACCAGTTAAATATTCCCTTTTCTCTGCACTTTTTTTTGCGGATTTTTATTTCAGTAAATACGAACGTCTGTCTGCATGGAGTAGCAGTAATACAATCAAACATTTCAAATTCATTTTGGTTATGGCCGTGGCCTGGCCATCATTCCAATAGAATTTTGTACCAGAAATATTGTTTTACTTTACAATGTTTCTTTTTTGTTAAAGGTTGCATATTTTTGGGTGTTTTTTCTTCTTCTTAGTTTGTTGCAATGAAATTGCCATCAAGTGCTGCATATGTGTTGGTGTATTTTTGATTTGAAGCCACTTTAATATTTAATATTCATTTATAAAGTTTATTTGTTAAATTTTTTTTTTGATATCTAACATTTGAAGTCTAGTTTCATTTATTATTTAAATATTAATTACAAGTGAATTTTAGTGTTTTAAATATTCATGTCTAACAAAAAGTGGGTGTAAGTAGAACACACCTACTCCCCAACTCATAAAATTTAAAGCGAATTGGATATGAATTTTATGCAAACAACTTTTCATACAAAATATATATCAAATACGTTTAATTTTTCGAAGAAAAGGACTTTAACATAAAAAAACAAAATTAATATTAAAATGTGGCGATAAAAATGTTAAGGCAGTTATTCTGCTGTGCCGTTTTAAAAAATTAAATTGCTGTTTTTTTTTCTATGATATTTCAAATTTTTATCATGTCCTTGTCTTTGGAAGTCGCTTAGTCACGCAATATGATTTCTAGACACACCTAGTTGTTGATCTTTCCAGAGACAAAAGGATTTCTAATTGTTCCAAAACCCAAAATCTGTATTTTTTTCACTACCTATGAAATAGCAGAGCAGCAGGCGTGCATATCTTGTATTTAAATAGGTCATTAGCAGTTTTGTGGTACTTTTATAAATACTTTATCCTTCATCAATTTTAGCAAATAATATATTTTTAAAAAGGTATTTAGATGTAGATAAGTTTAAAATAATTTTTTTTGTAATTTCTAGCTCAGCTATCCTGTCAATATTATCTCCTCCTTTTTAGCTCCGGCGCAAAGCACTGCTTGTGTAAAGGTCATGATCTCAGTGTTGGTCCTACTACTAAAAAAAAAGAACGTGTGTAACTTAGAGTAATAAAACAGACATTAATATCTATTTTCAAATGTCCTTGAAAATTTGTTTATGGTGTAGAAGGAAAACAAACGCTTTTTGTCGTTTTTTGAAAATTCATTCTGTAGCGTATAACAGAAGGTATCAAAACACCCCATTTAATTTTTAATTTTTTTCTGCTGTGCATACGAGGTCTGTTCACAGTATATAAAAAAAATGTAATAAATTTTTTATTTATTGTAATCGTACTGATTCTTTTCCCAAATTTATAAAAAAAAAGTTTCCAAATTCTGTGTTAAACATCAAATACCCAAATAAGTAAAATAAATTTAATAATATACAAGGTGGGCAAAAAGAAATTACCCTATTGGAAGATGCTTTTATTTTTGCCAATGGCGGCCAATGTCAAATCCGTTTTGACATTTGTGAACTAGACAGATATAGAATACAAGTGAACAAGCCATGGAGCGATACACTGCCCATTCTCAATCTCGAGGACGAAGTGGACGATTTATCGCCCAAAATCAGAATGAGCGATGAGGCTCATTTCTTCTCATCTTTCCTAATTTGTCCCCTCAATACTATCCCCTCGTTTTCAGTTCCGGCGCAATGCATTGCATATATAGGCGTCATCCCCTAACTGCTGGTCCAAGATAAAACAAAAAAAATATCAGCGGGAACGTGAACAAGCAAAACTGTCGCTTCTGGGGCACCAAAAATCCACGAGTGATGCACGAGGATCCATTACACCCGCTCAAAGTGACTGCATTTTGCGCTGTTCACGCTGGAGGAGTCGTCGGGCAATTTTTTTTAGAGGAGGCCGCTGGTCAAACTACAACAGTAGACGGTGCGTGCTATAGGGCCATGTTAACCGAGTTTTTTCTGCCGCAATTGAATGAATTAGGAGGACTAAAGGACATGTGATTCCAACAGGACGGAGCAACGGCACACACTGCGTGAGCTACAATGAAAAAAAACTAGAGGCAAACAACATGGGATGACTTCTTTTGGCTCACCTTGTATTTATTTATTTATTAATTTAAATTTTTACCCTTTCAAAGTAATTTCCCTCAGATGTAAAGCCCTTAAGTCAAAATATTTGTTCCAATTCTTGAAATAGTTCTGATTTGCACTTCTTGGTATTTCTTTTGAAATCTTTGGATTTTTATTTCTTTGGCCGTCTCAAAACTCCCTCCTGCCATGGGTCCCTTCAGTGTTTGGGAAGCGGAACAAATGGCAGAGGATCAAATCTGATGAATGCGTTGACTGCAGCATGATTAAAGTGTTGCCAAAAAATCGCAAACAAGCAATGCCAACTGAGCCGCTACGAATCCACATGCATGACAAAAGCTATTTGGTATTCCGGGAGCCCCCACCAATTTTTCCAATAGTGACTCAACGGTTGTCTTTCTTTGCTTTCTAAACATTTTTAAAGGTTGTTCATATGCTGGGGCGTCCAGGATGAGCGTGATCATTTACATTTTCTAAATCTTTTTTGAAAATCCCTATTTCACTTGTAAATATTATTCAATTACTGTTTGGCACGGAACGTTTCAACTACTTTCAAACTCTTATAATTTTATAATTTCAAATATATTATAAATTTCTTTGCTTCACGTATTTCGATAGCAGGAAATCGCAGAACACGCAAAATATGCAATTAAAACTTTTATGACAGCCACAAAAAAGACTTAACAAGCTAAATATCTGAAATTGTTAAAAGAAAAAAAGAAACAAATGTGGTCCGTAAGATTGCAAACATTCACCTTGTTTTGGAACAGACCTCGTATGTGATAATCTTTGTTATATATTTTCCAGTACGGGACAGTAACTTCACATCCAAAGCTCTATTTTGCCTATGAGTATCTTCCAAGATTCGGATCTGTAGGCAAAATCATTGACTTACAAATTGTTAAAAATTTAAAACAAGTAAAAACATTGTATGCGACCTGGTCGAATCTTAAATACCCTCCAAATATTTGGTAATTAAATTTAAAATGTTTAACTTGGTGGGACAGAGTTCCTATAAGACAAATCTGTACACAATTTTAAATCTCTATATTGAGAGAGTCATTCCGGGAAGGGCCGTGGGAGAGACGTTTCACCTCTGGATGATCAGAGAACATCTCAGCTTCTTATAGGCTTAAGGAATACAATTTGTTCAATATTTACATATTTTTGCATATTATATCGTACGTCAACGCCCACTAACAGGGGCGGGGTTCAAAAATAGACAATATCATATTTTCCACAGACGAACGTATGGGCATTGCTAGACTTCATCACTGATCAAGAATATACACATTTACTTTATAGGGTCCAATTCTCTTTGGAGGGTATAAAAACTGTATTTTGGCGGGGTCGTTCTGGCAAGGGCTGTGGGGGAAAAATTTCACCTTTGTCATAAAACTCTAAAAATAAATGCTTGGGATAATTACATATACATATACAAAATATTATTTTATATATTTTTTATAGGGTCATTTACGGGGCAAAGGGGGAGGAGGGGGTAGGGCAGAAACAGGCAGTCATATACAGTATTGTTCGAAACCTAAGCAACTTTTTCTAACGAAGTAATCAAAGTCTCATATTTTTGTTTTTATTGTATTTATTAGAAACAATGATTGTAATTATTATTGCATTATGTGCTTACATTCTTATAGTAATACAATAAATTAAATTCTTCTTCTTTAAAAAAAAATAAAAAACAAAAGTAAAAGTAAATGCAAATATGGCTGTTCAAAACGTAAGCAACTTTCAATACTTTGTATGGTATCCCTTATTTTTTATGACCTCAGCACATCTTTTTGGCATAGATTCTATAAGGCTTGTTAAAACTGATGTGGGTATCGATTCCCACTCTTGTTTAAGGCAATTGAAAAGCTCCTGTTTGTTACCAAAAAGGCGAGTTCCAATTCTTCGCTTTAAGATCCCAAACAGGTTTTCTATTGGGTTCAAATCAGGGGATTGTGCCGGCCAATCCAATGTTTGAACCCCATTTTCAGATAAAAATTCTTTAACCAACTTCGACGTGTGTTTCGGGTCGTTATCATGTTGAAACACCCATCGAAGTGGCATTTTCTGTTCTGCATATTCTAGCATGTGGTTGGCTAAAATATCTCTATAAATGAAACGGTCCATTTTTGTACATATTTGAACAAGAGGGCCAACTCCATTGGCAGAAAAGCAGGTCCACACCATTATGCTTCCGCCCCCATGCTTGATAGTACCTTTGGTATAGCGTGGATCTAAGCGCTTTCCCTTTGGTCTTCGAACGTGCCATACACCATCCGAATTTAACAAGTTAAATTTAGACTCATCGCTAAATAAAACTGTTTTCCATTTCTCCGCGGTCCAACTAGAGTGAGTTTTTGCAAATTCTAGCCTAAAATTTCATAAAATATATAAAAACTTACGATAAAGTTTGAAAAATTTGTACAAACCTTTTTTTTATATGTTTTTTTCTTAGAATGGGTTTTTTAGAAGGCATGTAGCTTCTCAAATCATTTTCCAAGGCCCGTTTCCTTACAGTGCTAGCACTGATATTAAGATCAAGCTTTGTTACAACAATTCGGGATGTAATAAAGGGATCATTTTTAAACAAACGAACGATTTTTCTGTCAGTGCGCGCCGAAGTTTTTCTTTTTCGCCCGCCTTTATTTACAACTTCTATTGTTCCAGTTGTTTTATACTTTTTAACTAAACGTGAAACTATTGATTTATTAATCAAAAACCTTCTCGCAATAGAAATTTGGGAGTCACCGTTATTAAAAAGTTCTATGATTTTTGATTTGAAAGCTTTATCGTAGCGTGTACGTGCCATAGCTATACTTCTGAAGAACTAATTAAAAGTTAACTAAATCAACCAAAATATATTTTTTCTTTGTTGTAATTAACGGGAGTTAAAAAACTGTTTTAAAATTTGTATTCATTTTTGCAAAAACAAAAAACAGGAGTACAACAATCAAAAAGTTGCTTACGTTTCGAACAGCCATATTTGCATTTACTTTTGATTTTGTTTTTTTTATTTTTTTAAAGAAGAAGAATTTAATTTATTGTAATACTATAAGAATGTAAGCACATAATGCAATAATAATTACAATCATTGTTTCTAATAAATACAATAAAAACAAAAATATGAGACTTTCATTACATCGTTAGAAAAAGTTGCTTAGGTTTCGAACAGTACTG
Source organism: Linnaemya tessellans (assembly GCA_951800035.1). Taxonomy (NCBI): domain Eukaryota; kingdom Metazoa; phylum Arthropoda; class Insecta; order Diptera; family Tachinidae; genus Linnaemya; species Linnaemya tessellans. The sequence goes on from OX637533.1 coordinate 6,223,822, forward strand.
TAACTTTAAAAATAAATGCTTGGGATGATTACATACAAAATTAAAAAAAAATGTTTTTTGGTAGGGTCATTTAGGGGGTGAAGGGGGAGGAGGGGTTAGTTCAGGGGAGTACCAGGTATCGTCTCAACTTCTTCATTAAAGCTTAAAAATTTTATTTTTAAGGAATGCAGGCTTAAGTAAAACCATTTGTTAGATTTTTATGCTATTTTTGCATATAATAACGCCCACTAAAGTGGGCGGGGTCCACAAATAATATTTTTTTTTATTTTATGGCTCCAGTTTAAGGCGTTGGACCATATTTGACATAAAAATATATCATTTGCTTAACAAAATAACCAAAAAACTTTAAAAATTATGTTGTTTTTTCTGGGTTGGTTTAGTTCTTCTTAGGGGAACTTTTTTCCCCCTTGACCGATTTAGCCCATCTCCGAACTTAACCGGCTCTAGGCTTCAAAATATATTTATACCAAATTTCAAGAGTCTAGCTCTTTTCGTTTGAACTGAATCGTGATTTCCACAGACGGACGGACGGAAGGACGCACATGCTCAGATCGTTTTAGATTTCATCACTGATCAAGAATATATATACTTTATGGGGTCTCAGAGGGATATTTCGCTGCGTTACAAACGGAATGACAAAGTGAATATACCCTCCAAATTCTTTTTTTTTGGAGGGTATAAAAAGATTACAAAATATTAAAAAACTACAAAATTTTTCACTCTGCTGGTTGGTGGAATACTAATGTCGCAGACTATGGCGTATACGTTATATACTATTGCTAAAAGTATTATATAAAGTATACGCCTTCTTGCCTACAAGGCAAATTCATAAACTGCTCCGGCCTTGATAAGTTAATATGCCTTGACTAATTTTTATGATTATGATTTTTAAGATTTGCCACAATTTGACTAACTCTTCAAAGTATTTCCTTTGTTTGGCTATTAAATATTCATTAAGAATGAAAATGTGAAAATGAAATAAAATAAAATAAATATCATAAAACCATTTGCAAATCCACTTATGTCACTTTAAGCGGATGTCAATTTATGTAAACTACAATGCACTTGAAGTTTTAACACAATTTTTTTTTTGTATTTTTGCTTAACATCAATCATAAAAAATATTTTCATGGTTTTTCCCTCATCGTTATGGAACATTTTTCTGACACACATACACACTCACACAAAAAAAAACACAAGAACAAAAAATGGGGCATTAGGCGAACATAATTTTCCTATTTATGTTTGACACATCCTACTCTTTAAAACATTTGCACCGAAACAGTTCGCCATTAAGCTGACAACGGTTTTCATACCCCAATGAGTTTTTCGTTAAAGCTTTTACAGCAATAAAAATAAAAGAAAATAAAATGAAAAATGAATTTAAAACCCCAATAAAAATTATTGTTTAGGGAAAGACAATAGAGAAAATAATAATAATTTTTAAAACATATTTTACCACTTGACAATTTCAATGAATTGAATAGATTTATGGGAGGCAGAACACATGGCACAAAACTGTACGAGAGAAAGTGTACAAAAACTATTATGAAAAAAAAAAAATAAGAGTAGGACAATAGAAAAACTTGGGCGCAGATGAAAATCAATATAAAATTTACACAAAATTCTAGCAAACTAAAATACAGCAATAAAACAGATTATAAAATTCAGTAGAAGCTTCGCAATAGAATTCACAGTAAAAATAAAAAAAAATTAATCCTGAACTCAAATAAACTAAAACCTCATACTATTTTCTTTTTTAAACGAAATATTAATAAAGATGAATTTCTTTAAAAATTATAAATTATTGCAGTTACTTAAGGGTTTTGAATAAATTATAAAAGACAATTGCCAGGGAAATAAATTCAATGAAATGATTTGAGTCAATGTCCCTGAAATGTAAATTTTGTAGCAGGACAGGAGGATTATTCAGAGTTAAACTGTTTGCATTTTATTTTAGGGTGCCGTGAATAGTCATGAGCATATTGCAAGTTTTATATTTTGAGTAATTAATTAATTTTTGTATCCACATTTAATTTTGTGCTTAATTTACAATTTGGAAACGGGCAAACTGTTGTTTGTTGTGTTGTGCTACTTTTTGCAATCACTGTTTATAAAATGTGGTGTAGCTGGTGATGTTTGTTGATGTTGTGGCAAACCGTTCGAATATTTTTGACAGGCGGCCAAAGGATGTGGGTAAAAAAATATTGCCAGTGACCACTTCAATGAGGTTTACGCTACGAGATACAATAAAACTGGCATTTTAAGAGTGTGTGTGTGTGTGTGTGTGTGTGTCTGGTTTTAGGATTAAAAACGTTTAAACCTGTGCTTTGCTTAGATGGCTGATGTTAAATCTATGAAATAAAGATATTTTTTTTTAATGAAAATTAGATATTAATTGTAAGGAAAAATATATATTTTTTAAATAAAATTAAACACAACTGCCAATTGGAAATTTAAATAAAAAAGTTGTGGCAAAATTCGTAATTTTTTTTTTCAACACTTAGGTCCTAGTAGATCCAACACTCAAGGTCCTTGCCGGGAATCGAGCCCACGACTAGTGATGGCAAAAAAAGGAATAATCGATTAATGAATCATATGATTAATCGAAACGACAAATAATTAATCGCGATTAATTGGAAACAATTAATCGATTAATCGATATTTTCAGCTAAAATTTAAAATTATCATATATAAAAAAAAATATTATTTCATTAATTACAAAATTTTCTGTTAATCAATTTATAAAAAAGAATTTAATTGTTTAGTACAAAATTTAAAAATAGGAGCTTTGATAGCCGTTTCGTGGTTAATCTAATCGGTTTTTCCGTTATTATTGCACCCGCTTTGGAAAAAAGCCGCTCTGATGGTAGCTAGCGTTGCTGTTATCACCCGTCAATGCTCAATGAATACACTTGGCGGCTGGCGAAGAATCTTTTTTGTTCCTGGATGTCTATCGATAATTATTTGGAATAATCGATTAATTCAATTAGTCTGTGTTCATACGAGTCATGTTTTACTGACATGATTGCTACTTTATTGGCGAGAGGGGAGAAGGGAAAAGTAACGAGTACTCATGCGCATGTACTGTAAGTACGCTTTGCTTTCTCATTCGAAAAGCACACAACTATATGTACATGAATACAAATACAACAAGACATGAATTGTGTGAACACAAATGCAAGTTCAAAGAAGAAAAAGTAAGAATCTTGTCAATAAGACATGACTCGTATGAACACAGACTTAATCGAAGGAGAATTCACGATACAATTAAATCGTTAATTGAAGGAAAATAATCGATTATTAAAAATTTTTCAATTAATCGTGCCATCACTACCCACGACCTCTGTACTAATAGGCTAGCATCGCTACGAATCAGCCACAGCGGCAGCACAATTCGCAACTGTGGTTGGTGAGAAATCTACAGCGATTCCAGAAAAACTATATTAAATTAAACAAGTAAAAACGTTATATTCGACCGGGTCGAATCTTAAATACCCTGCAAATATTTAGTAAGTGAATTTGAAATGTTTAACTTGGTGGGACAGAGTTCCTTTATATAATATCGTAGGTCAACGCCCACTAAAGGGGGCGGGGTTCAAAAATATACAATATCATGTTTTCCACAGACGAACGTATGGGCATTGCTAGACCGTCTTAGACTTCATCACAATTCTCTTTGGAGGCTATAAAAACTGTATTTTGGCGGGGTCGCTCTGGCAAGGGCTGTGGGGGAAACATTTCACCTTTGTCATAAAACTCTAAAAATAAATGCTTGGGATAATTATATACAAAATTAAAATTTCTTTTTTTTGATAGGGTCATTTAGCGGGCAAAGGGGGAGAGGGGGTAAGGCAGAAACAGATACACATAAAACTGTAAAAATAAATGCTTGGGAAGATTATACACAAAATAAAAACAAATGTATATTTATTTTTAATAGGGTCATTTAGCGGGCAAAGGGGGAGGAGGGGGTAGGGCAGCAACAGGCAGTCATAAAACTCTAAAGATAAATGCTTGGGATGATTATATACAAAATTTAAAAGAAAAAAATTTTTTTTTTGGTAGGGTCATTTAGGGGGCGAAGGGGAAAGAGGGGGTAGGGCAGAGTAGTACCAGGTTTCGTCTCAGCTTCGTGATTAAAGCTTAAAAGTGTTATTTTTAAGGAATGTAGGCTTAAGTAAAACAATTTGTTAAATTTTTATGCTATTTTTGCCTATAATAACGCCCACTGAAGTGGGCGGGGTCAAAAAATATTTTTATTTTATTTAATGGCTCCAAGTTTAAGGCGTTGGACCGTATTTGACATTAAACTATATCATTTGCTTAACAAAATAACCAAAAAACTATAAAAATTATGTTGTTTTTTCTGGGTTGGTTTAGTTCTTCTTAGGGGAACTTTTTTCCCTCTTGCCCGATTTAGCCCATCTTCGAACTTAACCTGCTCTAAGTTTTAAAATATATCTGTACCAAATTTCAAGAGTCTAGCTCTTTTCGTTTGGACTGAATCGTGATTTCCACAGACGGACGGACGGACGGACAGTTCGTCTTAGATTTCATCACTGATCAAGAATATATATACTTTATGGGGTCTGAGATGGATATTTCGATGCGTTACAAACGGAATGACAAAGTGAATATACCCTCCAAATTCTTTTTTGGAGGGTATAAAAATGAATTACCACAATACGGACTTTTAGTCCGCTTCACTTAAGAAAAAAAATTTTTCCTGTTTGGCAGATCTGGCGGCTGTACAAAAAAGTGATTTTCTTCTCTTATACAGGCTGGGCAAATTTGAGGTTAGGAAGTAAATTGGCTGTCAAATGAAAAAAAATGTCAAGAAACAGGCCGTCATTTTTTAATATTTATTTATTAAAAAGTTGGGAAATTTTAACTATGGAACACTGGCCGACTATTATTTGCATAGAAAATTCGTGAATAGACTGTTTGGAAAACTCAACGAAAACAAGGCACTTTTCAACAATTTCATATTTAACGAAGAGGCAGTCATCTTCCTGCGAGATTAAAGAACCTTGATTAATTTCCAGCACAAATGAAATAAAGGAGGACCTGGTGAAAAATAATTGGCAGCGACTGAGTAACAGCACCCTCCTTCGTCGGTCCTGTAGCAAAAAAATTAGCTATCGAAGTAAAGAGATGAAAATAGCTACAAAAAGTTCTTCTCATCTCTCATCTGTCCCCTCAATACTATCTATCCCCTCGATTCTAGTTCCGGCGCAATGCACTGCATATGTAGGGGTCATCTCCGGCGTCCTAGTTCAAGATAAAAAAAAATTTACTGTTAAGTGATAGAGTTTAAATTTGAGTTCCACGCAATTTCAGCGCTATCACACACTAAAAATTGCTTGAAAAATTTTTATAAAAATTTAATGGCACTTCATATATATTTTTCTGCTTTTTATTTTCATAACAAAATTACTTCCAATTGACTTGTATACCTTAATTTTATTGAAATTCTTTTCCCATCTACTTTTCCGTTGATCAATTTTAATTGTTAAGCTCTCAAAGCAAAAATCTGCAACAGCAGCAACACATATTTCCCTTAACCATCATTATATGATTTCATCTCAATAAACTGCTCTTAATGAAAATATTTCATTTCTTATTTGATTTCTCAATCATTTCCCATTTGGAAGCAATCATTTGCTTTGGATGTGTGTGTGTTTGTGTGTGTGTGTGTGTACTTCCAGCAAACATCTTTGGCAACGTGCAACCTCAAGGTGAATTTCGTAATAAGTACCAACTTTTGCTACCATCGAAGCAACAACATGAAATTGTAAAAGCTCTATGTGAGTTAAGGGAAAAGTGAAAATAAAAACATTTCTGGAATTTCAATTTCATTTTACAATATAATCATCAGCAATTTATTAAAGTACCCCCAGCAAATAGAGATCCACTAGCAATGGCGGCAAGGCAGGTATGGAAAGTTCTATGCTCTTTAATAATTTCAAGAACTTGAGTTTTAATTCAAGCTTGCGATTGCACTACAGCTGCTTGCCAGCTGAACCCATTTCGTCCCAGTGTTCGATATTTCGCAAAGTAAATTTCAAGCATTTTACATTTTTTCCCCTGTTTAGGAAATTCTAAGAACATATCTTTTTTAATAAAAATTAAAAAAAAAAATTGTTAATAGAAATTTAAAAAAAAAATTTTAATGAAAATTTTTAAAAATATTTATAATGAAAATTTTTAAAAAAATTTTTAATAAAAATTTTTAAAAAAAATTTTAATGAAAATTTTTAAAAAAATTTTTAATAAAAATTTTTAAAAAAATTTTTAATGAAATTTTTTAAATAAATTTTTGACAAAAATTAAAAACAATTTTTAATGGAAATTTTTAAAAAAATTTTTAATGAAATTTTTTAAAAAAATTTTTAACAAAAATTAAAAAAAAAAATTTTAATGGAAATTTTTAAAAAAATTTTTAATGAAAATTTAAAAAAAATTGTTAATGGAAATTTTTAATAAAAATTTTAATGAAAATTTTTAACAATATTTTTAATGAAAATTTAAAAAAAAAATTTTAATGAAAATTTAAAAAAAAATTGTTAATGAAAATTTAAAAAAAAATTTTTAATAAAAATTTTTAAAAATTTCGGACATCTGATTCGTACCTTCTGGATCCAAATTACCATTTATAAAGTTTTATAAACTGATTCGAACAAAAAATCTCTGGGACGATATGGGTTAAGACTGCCAGGAGGTAAATTACAGGGGAGCAATTCTGTAGTGTGAAGCAAAAGGAATTGCTTTTGCATTCCAATATAAATAGCACACAAATGCGTGGATTGCATTACAGAGTAACTCCCTACATTTTCGTTACTCTAAACACAAGCTCCAATATTCATAACAAATAAAACCTATTTGAAATCTGTTTTAAGAAAATTTTGTATGAAAAAATTTGAATTAAATACATTTCAAACTGATTTTAAATTTTATGAATGCCGGGGTAGTCATTTAAGGCCAGGATTGTGTGATCCTATACAATCATATGATTATGTAAAAATAAATCTAATATTCCGTCCGACTATAAAAATATATCGCATTAAAAATCTGCTGCTGTCACAAAAAAAAACTTTATTGATTTTATAAAATATTTCATATGGTAGAAACCCTCAATATTTAGCTTTACTGACACACTTTTTCAGCCCTTGACACTTTTTTCGGCAAATCATTTGACCACATGGAATAATCTGCAGTCATGTTCCGTAATTCGTTAAAACTAAAATTCCATCGCTAAAACTCGTAAGTATATTTTTAGTCTAAATAGTTGTAAAAAACTTCTGCATATTTTTGGGGGCAAATAGGTAAATACTACATAAGCCCCCCAAAAAAAAGCACAAGTTTCTTACAACAATTTATATTCGATTTACAGTCGAACCCACTTTATTGATAAAAATCGGATTACTAAAAGCGCTACCAATCCCAGCACTGATTTTAAACGCGCTAGTCTTATTCACTTCGCTTTAGCGAAACATCGCTTTACTGAAAATATCGTATTACTGAAAACCAAAAGCTAGCACACAACTACGTTTTGTATGAAACTTACTTCGCTTTAGTGAAAAAATAAACAATGACAAATTTATTTATTAGAGATCGATTGCATAACTTAAGGCTGAAAAAATTGTGCATGTTTTGTCCGTTAACAAATTAAATGGCAAAATGTATTTGTCCTTTTCGCTCTTACGTACATTATTGTATTTTTCTATTATATTGTCAATGCAAGTGGCTAGACATTTTTGGGGAATTCGTGAAAAATTTCAACAATAAAATGAATAATTCTATAAATAATGTTTTTTTAAATAACATTTTTACGTTAAATTGACGTAAAAAAAAATATATAGATTTGATATAAAAAATATTGTTTTACTGATTTTAAGCAGTACGCTTAACTGTAACAAATTTCAGTGATCCGAACTACGTTTTAGAGAAAAAATCGGATAACTGAAAAAATTGGGTTTTGGTTATTTCCAGTAAAGCAGAGTCGAGTGTATAGTGATGAAGTTTTAGCTTCAGCAAGTTACGGAATATGCCTCAAAACTAAAATGCTTCAAAACTAAAATTGCTCTTTTTAACATTTCAATTTTCCACACCTGACAGCAACTATTTGTATTGAGATGGCACCGACACTTGTATTGAGGTGCGTGCGAGAGCAGCAGACAAACAAATGAAATATTGAGTGGAAGAATACTTTGAACTAAACGAAACTAAAAATAAATAAGTGTTTTTTTTTTGCTGTAAAATAAATAAATTACACAAAAAGAGAGCGTAAAGGTAAGAGGAAAAACAAAGAAGAAACATGGAAAACAATTACTGTCATGGCAACCGGTAGAAAAAAACAGGAAAAATATAGCAAATAATTTAAAGAGTTTTATATTATTTTTTTGCCATCAGATATTCGTTTTAAGAATTTTTAATTGACATCTGGGCAAAGTTTATAACAGCTTGAAAATAATATTTTTAAATTGTACTTTATGTAAAATTACATATTCTGAAATAGAAAAATACCGGCTAATAGCAACACCGGCATATGATTCCAGTCATCCCTCGGCATCTGTGCTGTAATACTTGGCAACTTCACTTTGTAAAGTATTTTTTAAACAAATAAATAAATTTATTTCCTCTGTTGTTATTCAAATTCTCTGACGGTGAGGGGGATCTAAAATTAATGATGTCTAAATAAGCAACTAAGCGAAGAGTAAGAATCAGAGAAGAAAAAAAAAGAAGGTTATAAATGACATGCCACATCTTGTTGTTGTGTAATGACCTCGAAAAATGACTTAAAGAGTGTTTTCACATGGTCGTCGTTTTAAATTGCTCGGCAGCTAAGATTTCACAATTTCTTGTGTCTCTTTGGTTGTATAACTGCCGGCTCAGTGGTTATGCTTGATACAGTTGTTGTTGTTGCTGCTACAAAGGACAACAACTTGTCAGCTGAGAAAAGGTGACATATTAGTACACATGACAGCTATCATTTTGCCATGGCTGATGTTTATCATTGTCAACAGCATCTCTAGCCATCATCGTCATTGTCACAAACATTTCGCACAGCAGCGTGTATTTACTTACAAACATGCCAAAACGAAAAACCTGCTACTATTTTCTACACTTTCAATATATTTTTTCAGTTCAGCTCTCTTCTTTTTTTTGTTTTTGTGAAAAGTACTCTTTTTCTTCAAAAGCCAATTCTATTAACACTGCAGGTATTTTTGTATGTGTATGAGTGCATGACTACCGCATGTGTCACTGGCAGAATAACAAACAATTTATGATGACGAAAGAAAAAAAAAATTAAAAAAAAAAAGAAATGAAAAAGTAAAACAATAGCAGCAACCTGCAACTGCCAACGAAATGAATGCGTAAAGTTTTCTCTTAAATGATTTTATTTTCCATTTTGTTGACAATTGAATTTTTATTAAAAAGTTTTCACTGCTATTTCCTTCTTCTTCTTTTTTTTAACATCTACAACTTATTTGTTCGTGGTTAGTTTTTAAGTGTGGTAATTTCCCAAGAAACTTTTCTTTAAGTGTTCTAATGTTTTACTAACGTTTATGATTGACAAGACAAACAGTACAGCAAAGCAAAGAATTCAAGTGGCGCTAAAAAATTTATTGCAAAATTAAAAGTTAGTGAAATGTATTTTATTTAAAAATAAAAAGACTTAAAAGAAAATGTTATAAAAAAAATATATATGAAATGATATAAATTAAATTAAGAATTAAAAATTTTTAAATTAAATAATATTAAATAAAATATAGGAGAAAATATAGCAAAATAACAATACAAAATGAAAGAAAATGACATTTTTTATAAACTACAATAATTAAAAATTAAAGTCATGAGCTTAAATAATAGCTGGTTATTCTGTCAGTGAGGTAGCGGATGTGTTTCTTAGAAGACGTTTTCTGCTGACCTTGTGTCACAGAGTATTTTCATCTTAATATTTATTTTTTTATATAATACTAGCTGTTACCTGCGAGTTTGTCAGCAAAGAATATGTCAATGATGTATTTTATTTTTACTGGATCAAAGTTTAAACCGTTCTTAGTTTTAGAATTTCACATGCTTATACAAATTTTCGACCACACTATGTTATTCTACGGATCTTAAACTATTTCTATGCCAAATTTCATCTGAAGCAGATCAACCGTTTGAACACGAAAAGGCAACAGACAGACAGAGAGACAGAGTTATTTTCACATATATTATATTAGTAAGGAAAAAAGTGCAAGTCATTATAAAAAGTGGAGGTCATCATAAAAAATGCAAATCATTAAATAAGGTGCAAGTCATTATAAAAAGGGCAAATCATCATAAAAAATGCAAGTCATCATAAAAGGTGCAAGTCATCATAAAAAGTGCAAGTCATCATAAAAAATGCAGGTCATTATAAAAAGTGCAAGTCATCATAAAAAGTGCATGTTATCATAAAAAATGCAAGTCATTATAAAAAGTGCAAGTCATCGTAAAAAGTGCAAGTTATCATGAAAAGTACAAGTCATCACAAAAAGTGCAAGTTATCATGAAAAGTGCAAGTCGTCATAAAAAATGCAAGTCATCATAAAAGATGCCAGTCATCATAGAAAGTGCAAGTCATTATAAAAAATGCAAGTCATCATAAAAAGTGCAAGTAATCATAAAAAGTGCAAGTCATCGCAAAAAGTGCAAGTCATCATGAAAAGTGCAGGTTATCGTAAAAAGTGCAAGTCATTAAGAAAAGTGCAAGTCATCATAAAAAATGCAAGTCATCATAAAAAGTGCAAGTCATCATAAAACGTGCAAGTCATCATAAAAAGTGCAAGTCCTCATCAAAAATTCAAGTCATTATGAAAAATGCAAGTCATCATTAAAAGCGCACGTTATCATAAAAAGTGCAAGTAAATACAAGAAGCGCAAGCCATTATAAAAAGTGCAAGTCACCATAAAAAGTACAAGTCATCATAAAAAGTGCAAGTCATCATGAAAAGTGCAAGTCATCGTAAAAAGTGCAAGTCATCTTAAAAAATACAAGTCATCATGAAAAGTGCAAGTAATCATAAAAAGTGCAAGTCATCATAGAAAGTGCAAGTCATCATAAAAAGTGCATGTCATCATAAAAAGTGCAAGTCATCATAAAAAGTGCAAGTCATCAAAAAAAATGGAAGTCATCATAAAAAGTGCAAGTCATCAAAAAAAAAATGCAAGTCATCATAAAAAGTGCAAGTCATTATAAAAAGTGCAACTCATTATAAAAAGTGCAAGTGTGTGTTAAAACTTTCAACACTTTTATGTGTAAATTCCATCTAATTGATTAAACATTGAAGTCAGATTTTTATAAAAATTATATATTTTTCCAATATCTCTTTACACTTCTACTGAAAAAAAATTTAAATAAAAACCTCTGCACTATTTTTGTTTTCTTTTTCCCTAATCCCTGGCAGCATTTAACTAATAGCTGTTTCTATTATTCTAGATTAGTTTTTAATTCACTGCTACAAGTCAGTTTAAATTTTAAGCATCCCCTACTTCCCAGCACTTTAATTTGCATTACTTTAGCCTGGCATATTTTTAGGCAAAACATTAATATATCTTTATGTAACAACAACATCTTAAGCTGAAGTTAAATAAAAATAACAAAGGAAACCCAAGAACAATTACAAAAACCGACTTAAAGTCTCCTCAGAGTGTCTTTACAAAAACAGAGTTGTTTTCCTTATGCCACCTACAACGAAACACACACACACACACACACACACACAAAAGTTAACAAAAAGAAATCTTTACAAGAAGAAAAAACTGAATTTCATTTAGACTCCCTTGCGAGGTCATTTAGTTTCAGTTCATATTCTTTGTTTAATGGTTAATGTTTTGTTGTTCTATTTGTGTGTGTGTTTTGTGTCATTCATTCACTGTTCGGCCACTCTATTTCTTTTTTAAGCCAAAAGAAAAGATATGAAACAACAACAACTCCTGTAAAGTGTTCGAAAGTGGGCAAAATGATGATGTGTGTTGTGTATGCAAGTCTTCCTTATTTTCCATTGTAATACGAGTTCGAGTGGCAGGCAGGTTTCTTCAGTTGTTATTGCTTTTGTTACTCACTACTCTTAAGGTTAAGCTTTTAGCCAAGCCAACCAGCCAACTAAACATTCTTTGGCTGGTTGAAGAGGGGCCGTGTTATTGTTGACAATATTTCATTCTTTCGATTTACATGAACAACACAACACATGTGTCGTAGTGTGTGCAAATGTATATCTCTTTTTTATTTACTTTCTTTTCTTGCTGCTGTCCGTTATTGTATTGAGTTTCGTGACTTTAAGGAATGGTTCAGATTCAATGTGAGTATTAGGGAATAGCAGTATACGAGTCGTTTGCAGTCGATCTTTGCTGACTTGATGCTTAAATTTTTCCTATGACCGTTTTCTCTTTTCCTCAATGCCTTTTCCATTCCTGTTCCCAAGACCGCTTTTTATATAAAATTTCTTATTGTCTGGCATTTTTACATCAGTAATTTGTTTAAGAAATATTTACAGCTTTTGAAACTTTATTAAATTTTGCAATTTTTTCCCCCTTAAATATTTGACAAAAATGAACTTGATTTTTTTCTAGAAGAATTTAAAATGTTAATATAAAAGAAAAAAGTACCATAAGTTCTAACTTCCTGTTTTTCTGGTTTATTAAACGCAAAAAGAAACACATAAATATTTCATATTTCGTTGCCATACTGTCTCGTTATTTACTTACACTTCAAGAGTTTTTTTTTTTGACAACAACAAAAAAAACTTTCCTTTGAAATGCGTAAAACTTTCCAACTACAATAATTTTTGTGAGTTCAAAAAAAAAAAGTAAAAAATATTAAATAAAAATTTCATAGTTTTTGTATTTTGGTAATAATACTGTTGTTGCTGGCTCTACCAATTCTTTTGTTTGACTCTTGTTCAGTTTAACTAGAGCCCCCAAAATGTTAGGAATGAGAATGAAATATGGCAAGTTAAAGAAAAATACACTGATATCATATGGAATGTAATAATAACAGAAAAAAAATAAAATAAAAGAAACAATTGAAAATGATACATATTTTTCTCACATGAGAAAGAAAATTTATAAAAATACAGAGATACTCCAGAATAGAGTCTAGACTTTAGCCAAACATATACAGGACCTTTCTATACGAGTATTTTTTAAAGAATGAAAAAGCTGAGATTTATCAAGATTGTGTTATTAGAAATTAATATTTATAACAACAATGCCATACCATAAGGATGACAGAACAGGATTGATAATTTTCGTTTTATAAAGATTTAAAAAATTATTTGACTCTGTCGCCAGAAATATTTTCCGAAGCGGCATTCCACATATCAAAGTAAATGAAAATTGGTTTATCTTGATTTTTTTGTTGCCCTATAAGGGAATCAAACCACTTATTCGAACTCCTGTAATTTTGATATACAAGAGTTCGTCAATAAATCCACCACTTGTTGCATGAATCACAGGTTTTTATATAAAAAAAACCTATTTTATTTTCCATAATAGTCTCCTTAGAGTTGTAAACACTTCCAGCCATACCTAAATACGGGCGGAAAGCGGAACGCTTTTCCCCGCTGAGCTTTAACGCTGAAATGCCATACCTAAATAAAAGCGGCAACGTTATGTCAAAAAACAATAAAAACAGGGTTGTCAAACAAACAAATTAAACAACCCTGATTATTTTAACAGCTGGACGGACGACATTTGTGATTTTATTATTTAAATTTTGTACAAATTACAAACGTGCATACATATGTATGTATATAATCATATTGTAAATATTTTCTTATCTCCATTTTCTAATACGAAGTGCACAAATGTTTTCTTTTATTATATATTTCACTTTTGTAAATTTTTGCTTTCTTTCTCTGGTTACAATTGTTTTCTTTTGCAACTAACTTCATTAGAAAACGCTCTGTCAAAATGGGATTTTCCAATAGCAAAGCGTTGCCACCTGTTACTGCCTATTTCATGATGTCAAATGAATTCTTTTTATCGTACAAATATATTTAAAACAAAAACCAAAATTTTATAAATTGTTTTTACTTCAAATGTATTTATAAGAATAAAATAAACTATTTCGACAACGTTTCTACAATTTTTTCCCCCCAATTTTGATTCGCCAATGTCATCAAAATAGGCACTTGTTTGTGATATAAATTCGTCTTTGGGGTAAAATCTCTTTTAGCCGATACATATCGTCATGTTTGGGTACAAATAATAATTATTCGAGGCTAGATGTGGAAAATAAGGCGTATGAGGGAGAAATTCGTAGCCCAATTAATGGAAAATCCTCACATGTGGACTTTCGAATGTGAGAATCTTGCGGAAAGCTTTCTCATAACCAACTGATCATTCAAAATTGAAAGCACTGAAGCATATGAGTTGCTTCCACAACCTCTCTCTTATTTTCAATCTTCCATTGGCTTAAGTCATATCGTGAATTTTTTCAATTACATGGGATGTAGAGACCTCAACTGGTCGTCCAGAACTTTCGTTAACTTCCGGGGTTCTACGGCCACATCGAAATTCAGTAAACCTCTTCTTTACCATAGAAATGGTAAGCCTTGGTTTGAGTGATATATTTTTTTTTTTTTTAGAAAAAAATAATGCTTAAGGAGCAAAATTATTTTAAAATAATTTAAGTTTAGGTTAGGCCCTCTACCGGGGGAGAAACAACCGCAGGCCATAAAGCGAATGCTGCCGCCCTGATAACTCTACCATACACTTTCCTACAAGGAGCGGTTCTTGAGAACAAGCTACTACTTTTCGCAAAGCCTTCTAGGACAGCATCCCTGAAACAGTCCAGATCCTACAGACAACGATAGCCTAGACATCTATGGCTTTTTTTCCTGCAGTGTCTGGCAGTAACAGAGAAGATGGTGTACTGGCTCTTCATTTTCGTTCTTGAAATCTTAATGATCTAACATATAACCGATTGCATAGTGACCCGTGATGTCTTCAATCAAAAGTGGTAGGATTTACTTGGTTCCATAGCTAGGAAATGACGTCGCAAGACTCTTGGATACTTTGCACATGGTAATCGTACACCATCTGAGTATCACCGTCATCTGAGACAACTTCTTACTGATGTTTGACAGCTCAAATAAGGGAATATCAACATGGCTTTGTGAGTGTGTGAGTGTACTTTATCTAAATCCGTACCTGCTCATCAACCATTTCATTCCTCGGAATGCCATCGTGGGCGGTAACCCAAACCCTCCTGATGTCTTGTCTTTCCAGCTGAGCCAGAAATTATAAACGTGTGAATACACAATTCGAATACATTTGAATGCAGGGCCCTAGTTGCGGCCAGACTATCAACACAAAAGTCCGAACAGAGAGATCGAGAGAGAGAGAGAGAGAGAGAGACAAATAGGGAGAGTGACCATCAATTCTATTTGGTTGTGTGTGTCGGGCAGTCTGAGAAAAAAATTTAGATATCACCAGCCTATTTCGTTAAAAATATTTTTAATATTCCGAATGTGTAAAATAGAAAAGTTAAACAAAAAACGCGTATTAGACGGCGTGGCGGCTTCGAAACCATTACTGATCCGTTCTGCTAGTTTGAGGATTACAAAAGTATTCTAAATATTCCTCTCTTAATAAAAATATATTTGAATTTATTAAGATTCTTAAAAACAATTATTTGCAATTGATTGCAGATTTGAACTTGAAACTGTTAAATAATTTTTATGTTAGCAATTTAATGTAAAAAAACTATGATTAACAAAAAACAGATATTTTTAAAATCGTTTATTCCACATATTGTCTCAATTTAAAAAGCACTAAAAAACAAACATTTTAAGTCTAAATAATAGAAGGAAAATATTATTGGCTTAAACTCTTTTTAATTAATGATTTTAACCCCTTATTATCTCTAATTAAAAAAAAAATACTAAATAATAAAGCGACAGAATGATAGCGACATTGTGGCTCAAAGAGTAGCACAAGTCCATCTGCAACAAATTTTCAAATATTTACCTAAAATTTTACTTACTTTTATTTGAAATTAAACAGTTTGAAAACCTATAAAAATAAATTACTGTTAAGGAATATGGCACTGCAATAATAAGATTTAATCAACAAGATTATTAAAAAAACAGAAAAACAAAAAAAAAACAAGGCATGCAGCTGCATGCCTAAAATCATAGATTTATGTCTCAAAATGTATTTAATATAGCATACTTCGAGGCAATTTATATGCAGATATTTTTGTAAATAAAAATTATGCACCACCCTTAAATAAACACCCGGTTCTTTTGTGCCTACTATTTGTATGGTTTGCATTTGTTAATGTACACATGAAGAAAAATTATTAATGGAAAAATTTTATTAGGCTATTCTTTATAAAAAATATTTATTTCTATAAAGATGTCCCGGCATGATAATTATGAAGTAATTTAGTATATTTTTTTTTGTATATTTTTTACGTAATTAATTCCTTTTCAATATGGACTTAAAACAAGAATTCGTTGGGAATTCTTGCAATATCGTGTTCTATTTTCCCTGTGTAAATTTCGTTCGATATTGGACCACTACTCATACTAATGGAAAGGACTCATGTGCATGTTGGCAGACTTCATTGTTATGCGTATCTAGTTTTTGGTTATGAGAATGCACAAAAAGATGAAATTGTTGCTGTTGGTTGGTAATGGTCTCAAATATATACTGCAAGCGTGTTAAGAGAACACATACAACTTCTTCATCATGATGTGCCTGGAAATAATAATGAAAATGTATGCAGTATGAATATTTCTATGATTAGAAAAGAAACATGTTTTGTTTTTTTTTGTGCATATTTTTAGTCTTTGATTTTCTTTTTTGTTTTTTTTTTATTTTCAAATATCGATCGTTGGGAAAATGCATGTATTCTGTGCCAGCGAAATGCTTGCAGAAAAGTTCTTGTTGAAGTTGGCAAAAACCAGTTTGATTTGGATTTTTTTTGTGTGTAAATAGATATTTGTTTAAACAAAAGGTTTCTTAAAAAATATATATTTTTTTAAATTCCCAGGGAAAATAAGAGAAATTACAATGTCAATTTAGCAAATATTGAAAATTGTAAATTGATAATTTTTGTAATTGTTAATCAGCTTCATGTGCAAATAGAAGTTTTTAAGATGACAAAAACAATAGAAAAAAAAAAATTTGGCAGAAAATAATAAATAAATTTCTGTCTTAGGCTGCTATAGCTGCACGATAAGAGCGTTGTCCCGGTAGTCCAAAGGTCATGGTCCCGCCTTAGGCGCTGGGTATTTTTCCCTAGCAGTCAAAGCGGTTCCCATGTTGTGTTGTGTTTAAAAAAAGTTCAAAGCAAAATTTTCCATTGAGCCCAGTGCTCTGCAGCCCTATTCCGTAAGTCGTTAAAGCTAAAACTCAGTCGCTAAA
This sequence comes from Linnaemya tessellans, assembly GCA_951800035.1. Lineage (NCBI taxonomy): Eukaryota > Metazoa > Arthropoda > Insecta > Diptera > Tachinidae > Linnaemya > Linnaemya tessellans. Next base: position 6,241,234 of record OX637533.1, read on the forward strand.
AATCTAAAAATAATTTTTAGCCTAAGAAATTGCAAAAATCTTCTGCATATTTTTGGGGGCTCATATTTTATAACAATTACATATATTTTTGCTATATAAAATATTCCTCCTTAAAATATGCAATACTTCTTACAAGTATTTATGCTAATACAGTCGACTCCGTTTTAGTGGAAATAAGCAAAACCCAAATATTTTCAGTTATCCGATTTTTTCTCTACAACGTTGTTTGTACTACTGAAATTTGTTACAGTTAAGCGTACTGCTTAAAATCAGACTAATATTTTTTATGTCAAATCTGTATATTTTGTTTACGTCAATTTAACGTAAAAATTTAATTAAAAAAAGAAATTATTCATAGAATTGTTCATTTTGTTGCTGAAATTTTTAACGAATTCCTCGAAAATGTCTAGCCACTTGCATTGACAATATAATAGAAAAATACCATAAAGTACGTAAGAGCGAAAAGGACAAATACATTTTGCCATTTAATTTTTTAACGGACAAAACATGCAAAATTTGTTCAGCCTTAAGTTATGCAATCGATTTCTAATAAATAAATTTTTCATTGTTTATTTTTTTCACTAAAGCGAAGTAAGTTTGATACAAAACGTAGATGTGGGCTTGCTTTTGGTTTTCAGTTATACGATATTTTCAGTAAAGCGATGTTTCGCTAAAGCGAAGTGAATAAGACTAGCTGCGTTTAAAATCAGTGCGGGAATTTGTATCGCTTTCAGTAATCCGATTTTTTTTAGTAAATTGTGCTGCGCTTCATCGGATTCAACTGTATAATACTTTTGAGACTTGCAGCGATGTAGTTTTAACTGTTGCGATGAAAAATCTTGCGGAAAACCCTGAAAATTCAATAAAATGGGTAACATCTTTCCCACTTGACCAAAAATTTGTTAAAGGTGCAAAAGTAATTTATCAATCACTCAAAATCATTCATTTTCCATTTAATAAAAATATTTAACAAAAATATATAAAAAAAATTGGATGTTTAATTTTGTAACATCCAGTAAATTTATTTTACATTTTATGGTTTCACTCTTAAACAGTTAAAAAGGGGTTAAAAGGTGCCAGCATGATTTTTTCGTAGGTGCCACCCACTTAAACTATAGAGTCCAATTGGTGTTAGAGGAGTTTCTATTTATTATTTGTTTTTTATAATTACACTGAATTTTTGTATGCTTCATTGCTTATTTTTTTTTATATATATTGTTGCTTGTGTGTTGCCTAAGACAATTTATCCACCAGCTTTGTTATTGACATTCGTATTAGAAACTGAAGCAATAACTTTTCTATTTAACCACAAGAAATATTACAGTCATAAAGACTCTGGGTTGTAAGAATTTATTCAGCAAAAATAAATTGGCATAGCATTTTTATGGGTCACTGTACTCATAAATAAATAATAAGTACGCATAATGCGGTCCAATAAAAAAGGCGTTGTATCTCCAAAAGTATGTTAATTATCTTTTGTTTTGCCCCCAGAAGCTCATTGTGCCAACGCCATAGAATCTGCAAAGTATCATAAATATTTCCAAAATATATTTCATTATAAAACTGTCATGTAAATACAAGCAATTTAAGTTCCCAAAATTTGGAAAGACAAGTTATTGAACTCCTTATAAACAAACAAAAAAAAAAAAAAAAGAGACACTCTTTACAAATGAACCATAAGAAGCAAATATAAGATTAATGTACTTGTCACAACATAAGCATTGATTTCTTTACACTGGCCCGGAAAGCAAAAAAAAAAAAAAAAAATTAAAAAAAAATACAAGGAAACAAATAAAAAGATATTGTTGCTGTTGTACAAAAGCACAAGTACTCGAACTGCATACTACTTTTTGATATTCTAAACAAAATGTGTCATATAGTGTCAGGGCATATAGCCGAGCCATTGATGTTGCCAAAACCATTATGGGCTGTTGTTATGAGGAAAATCAACAACAGCAGTAACAACAATAACGGAGACAAAAATAAAATGCAAGACGAAGAGAGATATTATAAAAAAATCAACACCAACATTTTAAACAATAAAAAGAAGCACAAACGAACAAAAAACGAAAAAAAATCAAACAACAAAACAGCAAAACATTAGCAGCTCTAAGGATACAAACAAAGGCAGCCAGCAACAACAGGCAAAAAAACGGAATACAAGATTTACAAGAAAAAGCAGAAAAACAAAATTAAGAACAACAACAACACATACACATTAGCACTCCCTTGTACAATTCATGCCACACAGCAACAACAACAACAACGGCAGCAGCAACAGCAACATGGACATCCACACACGTTTACATGATGGATGCTAAAATACAAACAGGCAACTAACGAGCACTCCCATACACATTCCAAGCAACATGCATATATCAGTATGTGTGTATGTGTGTGTGTGATGAAAACACAATATGACTTCCTGCAAGTGTCAGTGACACTTTGATGACAACATCAACACGCAAACAAGTGAAATACATGAAAACTGTAAGAATCACAATGGCAGAGTATGAAGACTCTTCGCGTCAGTCTTACAGTTGCAGCAAAGAATTTACAGTGAATGATTTCTTCAAGGATTAAGGACTCTTTCATTATTTTTTTTTTGCAGCTGAGGTCCATCTTGTTTAGTTGTGTAGTTCGAGCATGAATAGAAATAAGTTTGCAGATTTGTTGTGTTGCAATGTTCATATATATATATTTTTTTTAAATAAAATTTCCAAATTATAAAACTCGAGTTGTTCATTTTCATGAAACTACAATGTTGTATTTCAGATTCTTTTTATAGCATAGAATTGGGAATTAAGGAATTATTTTCTTCGGTAGATTTCACTTTAATAAATCTGGGGCAATAATAAAACTGTGTCGTCGTCAAATTCTATTAAAGATAAGCGCTTTATTTGTAAAGATAATTTAAAGGACGATAATCATTCTTTGAAGTTAGAGTTAGCTGTAATTGCTGTTAAGTATTTCAAGGAAACCATGGTATACTTTTAGGCTAAAACTTTATTTTATATAGTTTTTGTAATTAATTGAAATATTTAACAAAAGTGGCCCGAGATTGGGAAAATTTTCAACTACTTTTACGCTTTCTTCCATTTCCATAAATGGCAAACCCATGGCCCAAGTATCACCTGATTGCACTATTATAAATATACAACAACACAAGAAGCAACAGAAATGAATTAGCGCGACCACTTTTTCAAATACCTTTTACGTTTTTGGCATTAAAATAATGTTTTTCTCAAGAATAAAAAAAAAAATCATAATAAACAAACATTAATAAAATTTAAATAGAATATTTAGTGAGTGCCCAAGAGATAAACAACTTTTGACACTGAGTCCATTTGAAAATTATTGTTTAACATTTCAATTTATTTTTAATCTTGCAGATTATTTTTTCCCAACTTATTAAGTAAAAAAAATTACATTCATGATTTTTTACAAATTTTACAAAAAAATCAAAGAGATCATTGGGTACAGGTTTCCTGATGATCTGCATTAACCTCACTGAAATGAGCCTAGAAAATGGGTAAAAACCCCTAAAAGATCGCTTTGAGTTTTAAAATTTTACAAACAGGAATCAGCGTGATGAAAATTAAATTAAATGTTAAAATTAAAAAATAATAAAAATTTTATGTCAAGCAACGAGAAAGTGTTGACAAACACAATACACATGAGCACTGATGATGAAAGGGTTGCGTCTTTCGAAAACAGCTGTTCTGGTGAATAACAAAAACTGACGTTGACTTGCCTTTGTGCCTTGGAATATTTATCATGTTTTTCTGAGATTTAAATTAAAATTTCGAACAATTAGCCTATAAAATCTTAATTCAATTTAATACAACGAGAAAATATTTTAACTGTCAAAATCCTCAGGAGAGTTGCACTAAACCGATTACCCGATTATGGGGAAGTCTTGATAGCCTTGCCAGACCGCTAGTTCTGAAATCAGAAATTCTAATTTTTGTGTTACTATTTTAATTTCAGATACTTGTTTTTTAAATACACACAAAGAAAATAAACAAACGGCAACATGGGACATAATAATATATTACCATCGCTTTGATACACTTCTCGTATGCAATTTCCCTATAAAATTTATATAAATATATTTATAAAAATGAAATCTGTTATCATATTCAACTAAGCAAGCTTCTAATATAAGTAGGGGCAAACAAAATACACATGTCTACTAATGAAAGTGCGGCGGCCTTCGAAAACAACTGTCTTGCTCTGTGGTGTATATTAGACAATTTAAACTGAAATTGACTTTTCTTTATGCCTTGAAATATTTATCATTATGTCTTTTTGAATTTAAAACAAATTTCGAGCAATTAATCTGTTAATTTTGATTGAATTTAATTTAGTGTTAGTTTCATTAATTTATTTTCCTTTATTCTGAGAGATCTACTGTGTGTCTTTGTAAGTAAAATTTACTGGCTTTACTTTTTTGTTCTTTCTAGTAAATACATTTAAAACAAAAGCAAGTTCTAAAATGTTATTTTTCTTTTAAATTTATTTATTCGACCGAACGATATCGAGTGACATCGTGGGGGTGGGCCAGGCAGTAAAATTTTCATTTGCTATTTTATATTTTGAAAACAATAATAAATTAAATGTTTGGAATGGAGTTACTTGTGGCACGATGCGGAGGGGTACCCTAACCGGGAAAAAACGTCCGTAACGTAAGATTTTTTATTTCTAAATCAATGTTTGAGACGTATGAGTAATACGATTCCATACAAACAGATATTAATCATACGCAGCCATGGCGTGACAGAATTCAATTTCGTTTGGGAACAAAATTGATTCTGTATTTTCGTTGGTCGTGGAAAAAAAATTGTTCTTTCAACATAAACTACGAGACTAAAGTTTTTATTTCATTTATCCAAAAGAGGCAGTAAAATAAGTTTACTAAAGAACACTATAACGATTATCGAATCCTTAAAAAAAGTTTGTATTTTATTAAAGTCTATTTTGTGACACTTTGTCGGCCTCAGTAAAGACCAACATTTTGTATACATTCAGTAAAAATCAATGATTTAATTCTTTAAAGCCTCACTGTCATTCCAATCAATAACATCAAGGGCTGCTTGCCGACATAAATGTACGGCACATCATTGATGTTGAAACATACATTAAGTATGTGTACCTCCAACAATGACTTTTTCATATTTGTTGGCGTTGAGTTGCAGGATATATTTTGTATTCTCTTAAGCACAAATTCAGTTGCAAAAAAACCATGAACATTTAAAAAAAAAAAAAAAACTGAGCTGAAAAAAAATTGTTAAAAATTATGCAACAAGAAATTTGAGTTTGATGTTGAATATGAGATGTTAAGCAATAGACTCGTGCACATAAAAAAGTACGAGTATATGAAGAACAAAGAATCCTTTCACTAATGGAATGACATTAGCTGTCATGTTGACAATGAATGAACATAAAAGTTGGCAACACTTCGGAAATAGAAAAATGAACAACAACTGGCAGCAGCAGCAGGCAGGCAGGCTGGCTGTAGTTGCAACAACTGGCAGCAGCAGAGGCAAAAACAAAATATGATAAACAATAGACAAAGACCATTAAAAAATTTATGGATGGCACTAAAAACTAATGGTGATGATGACAACACAATGTTGACCATTAAAAAATTTATCAAAATTTTTTCCCCCAACTTTTAATAACACAAAAAAGGGACTTAAACACAAACGCTTTTGTTTGGTTTAAAAGGTTTATGATTGTCAAAAATGTTTGCATAAATTTTTTTGTGGAGCTTAAAGCTTTTATGATGGTTTGCTTATATATATTTTTTTTGGTGATTTTCGTTTTGTTTTAAGCATTTGATGTGTCTCAAATGAACAGTATATTTTTTTGTTGCTGTTGTTGTTGTATAAGATTAGTGAACTCACAGTAAATTCCCAATTATGTGACCTGATTGCATTTTTTTAAAAGGTTAAATAAACGTGTGTTTGATTTTTATGATTTTTTGCTCTAACATGAACACAAAAATAGGGATTACCGATTTTTAAAACAGTTCAACTATTTACATGATGCATAATAGTCAATTAAAAAAAAATGTTTATATATTTGTACACATTTTTTTAATTTCTCGAGAGTAAAAAAGGCACAAGAGAATTAACATTTAGCTAATAAAACTCATAATAATAATCCATTAATTTATTACTATTTTTTCAATTTTGATGTAAATAAATTTTATTTTCATTGGCAAACATTGAAAAAAATTCAAAGCTGCTTGAGTTTTTATTACAAGTGAGAGGCAAATTGTTTTAAAATAATAAGAAGGTCAAAATCAGTTTTAATTATAAAACGTATATATAGCAAAGCAGAACAGCAGTTTTCGAAGGCCACCACTCTTTCATCAGCATCATTTGTGAGCAGTTTTTTAAATCAGTTGTACTTGACTTAGTTGAATATGTTAACAGTTTTTATTAGAAAATAGATTACGAGAATTGTTAAAAAAAGATGGTACCACACTTTTACTCCCCGTGCTGTCCTTTGCTTATTTTCTTCATATACCATTTGTTGCATTTTTAGTTCCTAGAGTTCCTTTTTTTATATTAAAGGTCAAAATAAGTTTTAATTATAAAACTAATACAGCAGAGCAGAAGAGCTGTTTTCGAAGGCCACCACACTTTCATCTGCATCATTCGTGAACATTTTTTATATCAGTTGTATGTGACTTAGTTGAATAGGTTAACAATTTTGGTTTGAAAAGAGAATACGAGAATTGTTAAAAAACTATGGAACACACTTTTACTCTCCGTGTTTTCGTTTGCTTATTTTCTTCATATACCATTTTCGGCATTTTTAGTTCCTAGAGTTCCTTTTTCATATTAAACCTATTCCAAGCAATTTAAACTGTTATAAAAAAAACAACAACAACAAACACAGGAAAACCCTACTGATATATTTTTATTTGAAACATTTTTTAAAACGTTTGCCATTTAATTTATTTACTTTAACTTTTGGCTAAAGCCGTCTTGCCTTTGAACAATTTTTATCTATCAGCATGAATACCGCCTTTAATCATGTGCTTCAAAGTAATTACTGCTCATTAAGTTGTCTTGAGCATGTGGAATCATAAAAGGGAGAGACATATAAAGCCACACTCACACACAATCGCACATTAACATATGAATACACAAGTGTTTCGTGTGCATGTAATTTAAATTCACCTTTAATGCTCATGATCTAAGCAAGCACTAGAACCCACAACTACAACAACAACAACAACAACAGCAGCTCACTAAAATAAAATGCAAAAAATCATAAAAATTAATGTTGTATGTGCGATTTTTTTCTTTTTTTGCTCCATGAGGATAAAGTATTTTTGTTATTTCTCTCTTTTTTTATGGGTAACGATAAAGTGTAAATAGCTTAGAAAAATAAACTTTATTTCCACTAAATTAAATAAAAGAGATTTACTTGTTTTAGGAAAAAAAAACAAGGGTTGTTAGTGAAACAATATATAAAAAAAATTGGCTGCAATTAATGCATTGAACACATACACTACAGCAGGCTGCCGACTACATGACTACAACTGCTGACAACAAACGATTGACGCTGTATAATGAGTTATTTTGAAAAATATATCAATCAAACAATAATAAATAAGTATTTCGAGGCTCAAAGATTTGTCAACAGCAGTTTAGTTGTCCAGCTTACACAGCAAAGCAGATCACATGTTTTCGAAAGCCGCTACACTTTCCCTATCAGAGTTCCAGTATATTTTTGTTTATCATCACTGATTATGAGCTACAATCGGGGAACATTTATATGGGCAAAACTTAATCTGTTCATTCAGTGTTGCCTACAAATTAGGCATATTATTTATAAATACCTCTTACATAGTTTTGTGGTACACTTTTATATATTTTAATGTCTTTTAATATTGACAAAATTTATATTTTTAAAAAGGTATTTTTATGCTTTTACGCAGGTTATAAATAATTTTTTCCTCACTCAGCATTTTAAATATTTCAAAATAATAGAGAAGTTACTGATTTTACCTTCTTTTGAAAGAAATTAGCGCACAAAAAAATATAATTTTCGTATGTGTTTTTAAAGAACTTTTAAGCGTCTTTATTGAACGATTTTATAAAACTTTTTAACCAGGTTAAAGTCTTTAACGAAAAAACAAAAAATAATTTCTTTTACCTCCGAAATTAATATTTAAGTTTTCGGTTCTTTTACAGGACTGGAAAAAATTTATATTTTTTAAAAGCTATTTTAATGCTTTTAAGAAGGATATAAAAATTTTTTTCCCCACTGGGAATTTTATATATTTAAAAATAATAGGGAAGTTACTGCTTTTACCTTCTTTTCAAAAAATGAGAGCTCAACATAAATAACTTTCGTATGTGTTTTCTTTTAAGAACTTTCAAGCGTCTTTATTGATCGATTTCATAAAATAATCAACCTTTAACCGGCTAAAAATCTTTAACGAAAAAAATAATTTGTTTTACCTAAGAAATTAATATTTAAGTTTTCGGTTCTTTTACAGGACTGGAAACCATTTATATTTTTTAAAAGCAATTTTTATGCTTTTAAGAAGGATATAAAAATTTTTTTCCTCACTGGGAATTTTATATATTTAAAAATAATAGGGAAGTTACTGGTTTTACCTTCTTTTGAAAAACATGAGTGCTCAAAAAAAATAATTTTCGTATGTGTTTTTTTAAAGAACTTTTAAGCGTATTTATTAATCGATTTTGTAAACTAGTCAGCCTTTAACCGGCTAAAAATCTTTAACGAAAAAAATTTTTTTTTAACTCCGAAATTAATATTTAAGTCTATTTTTTGCTAATTTTTCGACCTATTTTTTTTTTTAAATAATAAAAAGTTTTGTATTCTTAATATTTAAGTTTTCGGTTCTTTTACAGGACTGGAAAAATTACATCACCCACCCACCAAAAATAACGTAAGAATTGGTTTATTCTTCCAAAATAATAGTGTTTTTTTTTAACTAGTTGCCGGGATGACCTTTAAGGTCAACAGTTTTTCATAATTTTTTTTTCTTATTTTTTAAAATCCTGGACCAGCACTCAGGGGATGACCCCTATATATGCAATGCATTGCGCCGGAACTGAGAAGATAGACAATTTTTTTTGTAGCTATTTCATCCTTTTGTACTTCGCCGGCTAATTTTTCCTACAGGGCCGACGAAGGTGGGTGATGTTACTCTGCTTTTTAGTACATGATAGTGTCAGTCGCTAAAAATTATGTTCAGTGACCAGTGACTATGCCTTCATCATTGAAACAGGCTGGCAACAACTAACACAACCACGCACAAATGCTGACCGGAAGAATTCAACACAATTTATCATGACTCAGCGCGGACTCGAACTCAGGACCCTTCGCCTCATAGTCTCCTGTTCTACTACTTCAGCCAACAGGTTTTTAGTTTTCCTTTTAGACTAGACTGTTAACTCTTTGGTAGTTCTCCTAAATTTATGTATTTTGACAGAAAATGTCACTTGTGACGACAATGACAAAATCAGCATTTAAAATTTTTTAAATTCGGAGTGAGAAAAAAAATATTTATATCCTGCATAAAAGCATAAAAATACCTTTTAAATAATATATATATATATATATATATATTATTAATATTAATAGACAATAAAATATATAAAAATGTACCACAAAAATATGTAAGGAGTATTTTTAAATAATATGTCTACTTTGTGACATCAATTGTCTCTGGGACAGTTCATTTATGACGAAATCTTATCGCTTAGACAGAACTTTGATGACAGAAAGTGTCTACAGAGGAGTGGCTCTATGACACGTACAACCTATATGTCAACCCAGTTTTGACATCCACTGTGTTTAAGCCATATTATGCCTAAAATTGTAAAATCCTACTCGTGAGTGTCTATGGGATAGCTTTTCCCCATCAATAGGAGAATGTCCTTATGACATGATTTGGACTGAAGCGATAAGACTGCTTCTGTATGACTGGAATTGACTTGAGGACAGTCTATTCACGACAGCAGCTGCCTTAAGCAGAATACCTTTATGACAACTCACTTCCAGCATTAATTATCTTTAGCTTCTTTCATATCTCACATAAGTGTGTAGCATATTCGCGATGCTGTTATATTAATTGCTATTGGTAATAAAAATTCTTACAATTATCTTTAATAAGACAGTGCGTGCTTAAAGTAATTTTGCATAAACTTGCCCTTGATTGATTAGCACTGCTACAAGACAGCTTATGTGCATGCCTGCTCATGGCTTGTCATACATGAGCCATTACAGAGTATTCCTTTTCCATGACCTTTTCTACTGTATATTAAAATATCATTTGCTTTCGTGCCATTGTTCTCGAAAAAAAAAATCTATTACCTTGGCTGTTTTGTTGATGTAGATATACATAAAAATAAAATAAAAATAAAAACAAAAACAAACACAAAAAAGGACTCAAGTTGAAAGTGATTAATGTTGGCAAAAGGATTTTTTGAGGTATTTTAATGAATCAAAGTATTTGCCACTTGTGATATTTCATTTTCAGTATAATTTAGGAGACCATTAAAATTGCAAAGTATTTCAATGATAAAATATTTTTTTCGCCAAAGGACATATAAAAACAGCTATAAAAATGTAATATAAGCCTCAAAACAAGCTGAATGGTAGAGAAGATAAAGAAGAAAATTGAGGTAAATATAAAACTCAAAGGAGGGCAAATGCTAATGACCTTCGGGTGAATTAATCAAAGATGTACTTCTTTTTGTAATAAAATTTTTAAAAGGTTTTGCATATTTTTGCAAAAAAATTATATTAGAGATTATTTATTATTTAGCTGGCAAAACAGTTCTTTATTAATTATAATTTACTACAGCATTTTATAATCATTTATAATAAGTAATTTATTTTTTTTTCTCATTTTAGCAAACAATTTAATTTCATTAGAGAAGGAGCAATTTAACACCAGCACCATTTTAGTGCTGAAAAATAAATTTATTTCTAATTTGCAATTAAACAAACTGTTTAAACTTTTATTTGCATAGAAATAAAAGTTATTTTGCAACATTTGAAACTACTTTTAGTTAGTCAAATACAGACATCCTTATTCTGCCCCCGCAGCTTCGAATAGTTTCATTTGACTATGCAGTCATGCTTTTTCAATATTTAGACAACCTAAAGTAAGTAAATGTGAAAAGTTTTAGATTGTGTGTTCGTTTTTTTTTCTTTTTTGTTTGTCTTGTTTTAGTTATAAGAAAGTCTGCTGAAATATTGTTCGTTAAAATAACTTTTATATCGTTTGCAATATTTTTGTGTTTTATTTTTTATTTTTGGTTAGACTCACTCAATGCATGTGTAATGTTACAGATAAAGGGATTTACTTCAATATGTAAAGTGTTTTAGATGAAAGCCGTTTTGGCTTATAGAATATATAGTTTGGAATTTAACTTATAATTAGATTTAATTTAGCAAACTTTTAATGCTGAGAAGCAAACAAATTTCATCGTTAAAATAAATTTTCTTATATAAAACATCATGGCGTACGAGGTCGTATGATTGATATTTATTTCATATAATAAAATATCACGGTGTTGGTGGCTAATTTTAGGCGGCAAAAATTCTATTTAACCCATATCGTCCCAGGGATTTTTTCTCGAATCAGTTTATAAAACTTCGTAGTTAAATGGTAATTTGGGCCCAGAAATTACGAATCAGATGTCCGAATTTTTTTAAAATTTTTTTTTTAAATTTTCATTAACATTTTTCTTTTTTAATTTTCATTCAAAATTTTTTTAAAAATTTTCATTAAAAATATTTTTTAAAAATTTTTTTTAAAAATTTTCATTAAAAAATTTTTTTTTTTAATTTTCATTAAAAATTTCATTAAAAAAGATATGTTCTTAGTCTTTCCTAAACAGAGAAAAAGAATTTAAAATGCTTGATATTTACTGTTCGAAAAATCGAACACTGGGACGAAATGGGTTAAAAAAATATTTTTTTTTTGTTAGAGCCGTTTCATTGTAATGAAGATGGAAGATATTTAAGCATTATTAATACAGGGTGAGGCAAATTTGAGGTTAGGAAGAAAATTGGTATTAACATACAAAATTTGTTTTTGATAAATACAGTTTTATTGATATCAATGCAAAGTAGAAATATGGGAATTATTAATGAAATAAGATGTCGGGCAAATGTCCACCTCTACCGTCAGATATTCGTTCATTTTATGAAAATTTGAATCACATTTTGCAAAAAAGCTTCGCTTATCTCCTCAAGTCAGTGCCGAATTTTATCTTTCACAGCGCCAGTTGTTTGTGGTTTGTTCACGTTAACGCGGTCTTTCAAATGGCCTCAGAGAAAATAATCCAGCGGCTTTAAATCACAACAACGAGTTGGCCAATTGATAACGCCAAATCGAGAAATTACACTACCGGAAAATTTCGTCTGTAATAAGTGAATTGTCTGGCCGGCCTGTGTGACTTGTGTTGCCATTTGGCTGAATTCAAAGGTCACTGAAGTCAACATTAACAACAAATCGTTTATCAGAGTTTCGTAGAGTAGAGAATTCATAGTGCGGGCATTTTCTTCCTCATTTGCGATAAAATACGGGTCGATGATGCCACCTGACTATAAACGGCACCATAAGGTCACTCTTTTTGGGTGTAACGGTTTTTCAACGGCTGTATGAGAATTTTGTGAGTTCCATATGAGACAATTTTAATTCTATATATAACCGTCTAATTGAAAATGGGCCTCATCACTAAACAGGAATTTCGTTCAGCTATTGAAACAGTTGCTTAACAAAAGTTCAACGCAAATAATGGCCGACCAGATTTAAATCTTTAATGAGTTGAAAATGAAGATCTTTATATAAAATATTGATCAGAGTGCCTCTGGTGATGCCCCATAGTTGCGAAAGATGACGGATCATTCTCAACAATTTGTTGTACAGCAGCCACTAAGAGTGTATTTTGTTTTTTTTTTTTTTAATTTTTTTTTGTCTATTGTCAGCAAAAGTACCGTGAGCTGCGAATTTTTGCGATTAAATTACGTATGGCGGTATCAGAAGAAGCCTGATTACGAGTAATAGCTGCTTGAAAGGGATACAGCAAAATGTTCCCCATTTTGGTAGTCAATTTCAAAAATTAAAATATTTTCTTCAAGAGCTAAGCATTCCACTATTAAAATTTTCCTATTTCTTACTAAATAAGTACAAAAAGATGACAGCCCAGTTTTTCAAGTTTTATCATTGGGCAGCCAATTTACTTCCTAAACTCAAATTTGCCCACCCTGTATAAAATCTCGAAACTTAAAATAAGTCATTTGCCAGCAAAAGGCACGTGGTCTCGTATTCGAATTTATTGCAGGTAAATTCTACCATTATTTAATGTTAGATATCAACTAATAAAATTTGCAATAATTGTATAAAAACAGCTCGATCTTAAAAATATAAAAACAATTATATACAACTTTAGCATTAAAAAAAATAAAATTTTTCCTTTCGTTTGTCATACTTTTAGAAATTTCGCGCGACTCATTCTAACCAGATTTTCCTTATTTAGTTACACAAACAAACAAACAAACAACATTTCTGTTGTAAAATTTTTCTTAGCAAACCCGCTTCAAGAGCTCAACATTTCTTTCTTCTGCTTAGTTTTTTCTTTTAACAAATTTCGCGTAACAAAAGTAGAAAAAAAAGAAATGAAACTTTTACCAAAAGATTTGCTCAAGTCAAAAGTTTTTAATGTATATTATTTTCTCCGTTTATAAATATACTTTTTGTCGGAACGCCAAGAATGTGAAGAAAATTGTTATTTTCAGTAGTAATTTTCTTGCAGTTACTTTTTTTAAATTTATTTATTTAATTTTTTCTATAATTTTTTTTTATTTTTATTTATTTTTTTGCTTCTGAAGTGTTAAAAAAATAAGGGTAACAGGATGAACAGAAAGTTTCATTAAAATGAAACGTACGCAGAGTGGAGAAATATTTCTGTTTATATGTTACATATTTTTCTTTGTTGTTGTTGTTCTTGTTTTGTTTGTGCTCTGTAGTGGAATATATATGCGTTACTTGCTGCTTGTATTTTTTTCTACACTCTTCACTATGAGTGCTATGGCCTTATATGGGAGTTGGTTACAAGGTTTGCAATCTAACAGCATACATTTCGAAGTTTGTAGAAGAAATATCTGTAAAGTATATAAATACAAGACGATGTAAAAAATTATCTCTCCTGTTATCATCCAACTGATCTTAACCGGGTTTTCATATATCTAGCATGATCAAAGCGTGTTGAAGCTGCATTTAATAGAAAAATAAATTTATTCATAAAAAGTTCAAGGCATCATAAAAATTGCAAGCCATCATAAAAGTGCAAGTCATCATAAAAATTGCAAGCTATCATAAGTCATCACAAAAAGTGCAAGTCGATATAATAAATGCAAGTCATCATAGAAAGTGCAAGTCACAAGTTCTCATAAAAATTCCAAGTCATTATGACAAGTGAAAGTCATTATAAAAAGTGCAAGTCATCTTAAAAAGTGCCAGTCATCATAAAAATTGCAAGTCGCAACAGAAAAAGCAAGTCATCATAAAAATTGCATTATAATTTGTGAAAAGTGCAGGTCATCATAAAAAGTGCAATTCATCATAAAAAGTGCAAGTCATCATAAAAAGTGCAAGCTATCACAAAAAGTGCAAGCTATCATAAAAAGTGCAAGTCATTACAAAAGGTGCAAGTCATCATAAAAATTGCAAGTCACAACAGAAAAAGCAAGTCATCATAAAAATTGCATTATAATTTGTGAAAAGTGCAGGTCATCATAAAAAGTGCAATTCATCATAAAAAGTGCAAGTCATCATAAAAAGTGCAAGCTATCACAAAAAGTGCAAGCTATCATAAAAAGTGCAAGTCATCTTAAAAAGTGCCAGTCATCATAAAAATTGCAAGTCGCAACAGAAAAAGCAAGTCATCATAAAAATTGCATTATAATTTGTGAGAAGTGCAGGTCATCATAAAAAGTGCAATTCATCATAAAAAGTGCAAGTCATCATAAAAAATTCAAGTCATTATAAAAATTGCAAGCTATCCTAACAAGTGCAAGTCATCATAAAAAGTGCAAGCCATCATAAAAAGTGCAAGTCATCATAAAAAGTGCAAGCTATCATAAAAAGTGCAAGTCATCATAAAAAGTGCAAGTCAATAAAAAAAGTGCAAGTCATCATAAAAAGTGCAAGTCATTACAAAAAGTGCAAGCCATTATAAAAAGTGCAAGTCATTATAAAAATTGCAAGCCATCATAAAAAGTGCAAGTCATTACAAAAAGTGCAAGTCATCATAAAAATTGCAAGTCATCACAAAAAGTTCAAGTCATTATAATAAATGCAAGTCATCATAAAAAGTGCAAGTCATCATAAAAACTGCAAGTCATTACAAAAAGTGCAAGCTATCATAAAAAGTGCAAGTCATCATAAAAAGTGCACGTTGTCATAAAAAATACAAGTCATTATGAAAACTGTAACTCATCATAAAAAGTGCAACTCATTCTAAAAATCGGAAGCTTATGCACTAATACTTATGCATATGAAGTACTAAATTTCTTAGTTATCAGTTTCATAATATCATATATTCCTAGAAACTTTGGACCACCCCTGACCCCTCGTAAAGTCATTGCCAAAAACAAATAAATTTTTAAGTCAACTGTATCGAAGTTTAAAATTTTCATGGTTATCAAGAATTTCATATGTCCATAAAAATTTTCGACCACGCTTGACCACTTAGTGGATCATTTCCAAAAACAAAAATCGCCCTATATTTTTCTTCAGATCTCAAAATATGTCTATGTCAAGTTTCATTTAAATCGGCTCAGCGGCTTAAGCGTGAGAAGGTAGCAGACAGACGGACATTCATTTACATTATATTATATTGGTAAAGATTGTTATTACTTTTAGTTAGTGAAATTCGCCAAGTTTTGATTTCTCCACATCTCATGTGAAAAAGGTAGATCACGTTCGTTGTGTGCTGGCAAAACATTTTCAATTCGTTAGCTGCCGTAATTTGCTCAGCATAAAAAAATATTGTTGCCATAACAGCGAAAACTTATAAAAAAAAAAATTGTACCTTAAAACGCAAATAAGGAAGGAATTTCAGCCTAGTCAAGAGTATGTGCTTCCTGCCATCCACGAGTATGAAATGAGTATTTCAAACGAAGCCAACAGTTACGCAGATTTCTTTCTTGCCTTTTGCGCTGCTGCAAAAAAGAAAAGTTGTTACTATTTCTTGCCTTATATTCACGGCAATTTGCTTTTGTTTATTACAATACAACTCGTACTGTGTGCAGGAATTTTACTTTTCACTTATTAAATCATATTTTTCTCCTTCTTAAGCAAATATGTTGTAAACAATTTTTAAATTAATTAGTATAAAATATGAATAGTTTTTACTTGGCTAGAGAATTTCTTTTAATTTCTCGGCATAAAACAAACATATAGGGCAGTAGTTGCAATTACTTTTAGGAATTTTGATTAATGTTTTTTTTTATATATTTATAAGCTTTAAAGGCGAAAAGCTTTTTATGTTGTTATGACGAACACTGAAATGTGATCCTTAATTATTTTTGCTTATGCTTAAAATTATAATTAGTATCTTTATAGCTTGCGAACCAATTTAGAATTATAAAACCTCAAAAGCCCAAGTATTAAATTACATTTTTACTAAACAAGAATTTTGTTTAGGTCAGTTTTTAGAAAATTATTTATTTAACCATTTGTAACACTTATTTAAGCCATTGTAACGACAACATTTTTACAACTGGTCGTTTGCTTGGCTTTCATCTAAATATACTTTTAATCCCTAAATTAATTTCATTCTATTTTATAATACCAATTTATTTATTATATGTCCCATATTTACTGTACAATATTCTTCCCTTTATACTTTTTATGCTGATATTATTTTTCTGCCTGTCACCGCAGGTCCTCCAGACAATCCCTTGCTTATTAATATAATCATATCTTATTTTTTTGTTTAATATTATTAATACTTTCCCTTGCCTTTGTGTTGTCCTTTATTGTCATAATCTTGTGTTTAACAATCAGTTGTAAAGCTGATTTTTATAATACTTTTATTTAGGTTATTTGGTAGGGAGTCAACTAAACTGTACACAGAGAAAAAAACTATTGCTAAAATGTTACATATTAAAAAAGATCTTATTTTTAATTAAATAAATTTATATTTTGTAATCACAATATATTTTTTAGGGGCCCCGCTATGGCTGATTGTGGTCGCCTATTAGTACGGACACCGTGTGTTCAATTCCCATTAGAGTAAATGGGTCTTAATGGCACTCAGTTTATGAAATTTAACAACAATTTTTGGATTTAAGCAAATTTAGAAAAAAATATATTTCATGATTAAGACTGAGATTCAAGTTCAAATCTGCAATTTCCATACTATGTTTTTTTTTTTTAAATTCTAATTATTTTATTAAAAAGTAAACCACTTGAAAAATGAATACAAGAAGTTCTTAATAAATAAAATGAAAACAGCCAGATCCTTGAAATATAGTATAGATAAATCTTGAAAGTTAGCACGGGTCAAGTTTATAAATGGACTGAATTGGCCAACAGGGGAAAAAGTTCCCCTAAGAAAAACTAAAGAAACTTCTAAAAAAAACAACATAATGCTTAACGATTTTTTTTTGTAATTTTTTGTAACTCAAAGAAGGTCCAAAACGTTTAACTTCAAGCCAGAAAATCAAAGAAATCCAATCTTGGACCCCCACCCTCTTTATTGGGCGTTGAAGTAAATATTTAACAAACTGGGAACCTACATTCCTTACAAATTTAATTTTCAAGCTTTTACGATGAAGGTATTTAAATTGTTTTCTGATCTTCCCCTGCTCTACCCCTCCACTCATATTTGCCAGCTAAATGACTCTATCAAAAAAAATTTTTTCTACTCATAATTAATCCCAAAAATTACTTTTTAAGTTTTTACGACAAAGGTGAAATGCATACCCCAGAGCCCTTCCCGAAGTGACCCTGTCAAAATAGAGTTTTAAAGTTTTTTTTAAGTTTTATTACAGAAATGTCTTGAAGGATCTCTGCCCCAGCAGGTTAAAAATTTTTGGAACGAAGTTCTTATGGGCATCGTCCCAGGGGTACCCTAACCGGGAACGTAACGTAAGATTTTTTGTTTCTAAATCAATGTTTAAGACGTATGAGTAATACGATTCCATACAAACAGATATTAATCATACGCAGCCGTGCCGTGACAGAATTCAATTACGTTTGGCAACAAAATTGATTCTGTATTTTCGTTGGTTTCATAATAAAAAATTTATACCCGAATAATTATTTTCTTTATACCTCGAATAGAACTTAAAATTAATATTTTTATAATAAGGAACTTCGTTCCTATCCGGTCTCCCACGATAGCACACATTTTTTTTTATTTATTTACAAAATATTTGGAGGGTATTTAAGATTCGATCAGGTCGAATATAAGGTTCTTATTTGTTTTGCAATATTTTTGAAATATTTAAGCATTTATTTATTTTATATAATTCCCAAAATTTTTTATTTAGAGCTAAAAGCAAGACAGATTTGAAAAGAGGCAATAAAATATCGAAGATATCATATGTTTGGTTTATAAAAAATTTTTTTTTTGACCTTGACAGCAAGTTTTATTTTATTTTTTCAATTCATGATTTCCCTCTCAAGTAGTTTAGTGCAGTAAAAATTAATTACCATTATTTGTGGCAGTAACACCACTGTGCGATGAGTTTCAAATATAAATAAATATATTCTTTGCCATGAATATTATGCTAGTAAAAGTATTTATTTATTGGAAAAAATAAATAGCTTTACGCCTTATTCGCCATATTAAACTCGAGTATTATTATATGCCTGAACAGTATTTCATTTATTTAAGTTTATAGATATATTTGTGTGCTTGTAAAAATACTTACCCAAAAGAATGCCTCATTAAATGTGAATCTTTTCTTTTTTTTTTTGCTTGCTATACAAGTGTATTTATTTGTTGCGGTATGAATATGAATGCTATTTAATCCCTTAGCATATTTACGCCTTCACGAATACACGAATATTCTGACACACAAACAACAAGAGGCGATAATAAACCAATTCTCATTTATTCACAAAAGCTGGCTGGAGTGAATGATTTGCTCTTTCACTTGTTCAAGTATGGCAATACTTTTTTGTGTGTTCCACTCTCGAATGAAAGTGTGTGTGCGTGTGTGTGCTCGTTGCTAGATTAACACTTTTGTTGTAAAATAAAACGTTATATTTTTTTTGAAGTATGCGTGTACTGGTGCACTTAGTCGTATACGTGTTATGATTCTCAAATATGTTGGAGAAATATCGTTGTTGCTATTAATTTGTTTTTGTTGTTGTTTTTAATGCTTTAATGGGATGTTATTATTTTGGCATACATTTTTGCTGCTGCTGCTGCTACTGCAGCTGCTGTTGTAAAAGTAAAATCATTCAAGTGTTCAAATTTATTAATCTTTTTTTTTGGCTGTTGTTGATTTGGAAATTCTTCATCTATTTACTCTCTCTTTGCAGCTATTATTTGTTATTTGCTTAAGTAGGTTTTCAATTTTTATTCAATAAAGCTTGACTGCTTGTATTTTAAAATTTTATATGTTTTTTGGGTTATTTTGTATGCAAAGGAAATTTATAGATGATTTTACTAGATGTATTTTTATTAATCTGGGTTGTTGTAATATATACATAGATATAATTTTCTATATATTGGTTTTTAATTTTAGCATATTTTGATTAAAATTTTTTGGTTTCACACGTATTCGATTTATTTTATTATATGTTAAGATTTTTCATATATTTTCAGCTTTTTTAATATGATTAATATATTTCTCTATTTATTATAAAATTTCTTTATAGATTATTTCTCTATTTATTAAAATTTTTAAATATATTTTGTTTTACTTTAAAATCGTACAAACTCTGGGTCCAGACTACCGCATTCGACATCAATCGAAATTTCTAGACAACTTAAATGGAAATTTGATATTCAATCGATAACGTTTGCCCCCTGAAGTCGATTCGAGATCCATAATAGAACCCAATAACATTAATAAACATTTTCCATAGAGTTTTAGAAAATATTTTCTTATGAACAACATCGAAAAATTGTGGTCATTTGCTTTTCAAAACTCTTCAGCAAAAATTGGCGAATGAGTTTATCACACCCATAAGTACTTTACACCATATTAATATGCGAACCCATAAAGTGTATTTTAATTAAAATCTGGGTCTTTATGATGAGGGATCAGACTGTAAATTTGTCTCCACGTCAAATGGTTTGTCCGTAGTAACCAAAAAGCTAAAGATTTCTTTTCGAATTCAAGTAGAGGAAACAGTCCTCAATAAAAAGCTATAGAAAATTAGCCAAATTCAAAATATTGTTCCAGAGCTGGAAAATTGAAAATAGTTCTTGGCCCTTAAAACTAAGAAACTAAATGTTATATTAGTTTTTTTTTTTTTGCTAATTGAACCTATTTTCTACTTTAGCTAGAATTGTATAGGTATTGAAAATTAAACCAAATAAAATAAAATTTTTTTCCAGGGATGGACAAATTAAAACTTTTTTGGTACATAAAAGTAAACTAGTAAAACAAATTTGTTTCGTTTTCTTTATATATTATATATATTCGAAATTTTTTAAATTCATAGATATTAGATATGAGAAAGGTAAAAAAAACGGCTCCAGAGCTGGGAACTTTAAATTTTTTAAAATAAAACTATTAAACTAGAATTGGACTTTTTGAATTAAACCTATTTTATACCTTAGGAAAAATCTAATTTTGTATTAAAAATCAAACAAAATCAAAAAAGCGATTCCAGGGTTGGATAATTGAAACTTTTTTTTTGTACTTAAAACTGAACTCCTATAACAATTTTTTTTTCTCTTTCTTTATAATATTTAATATATTTGATATTTTTGAAACTCTTTGGTATTTTAAATCAGAAAAGTACAAAAAGCAGCTCCAGGGCTGGGAAATATAATTTTTTGTACATAAATAATATATATATTTTTGGTACATAAAAGTAAAAACCTAGAATATTTTTTAATTCAGCCTATTTTATACTTCAGGAAAAATTAAATTTTTTTATTAAATATCAAACGAAATCAAATAGGCGATTCCAGGGTTGGATAATTGAAAATTTTTTTTGGTACCTAAAAGTGAACAACTAAAACAAATATTTATTTTTGTTCATATCTTAAAAATATTTATAGGTTTTGACAGAAGTTCATTTGTATTTGAAATCAGAAAAGGGAAACAGACGACCCCAGAGCTGGAAAGATTTAACTTTTTTGGAATATTAAATAAAACAAATTTCTTTTCTTTAGTAATCAAACCTGTTTTATATATCAGAAAGAAATTAGAATCAGAATCAGAAAAATTTGAAAGGTGGTTCCAGGGTTGGAATGCAACTAAAAAGACACCCCATACAAATGAAGAAATTTGTCTTACATTTTGTATCTTGTTTAATTTAATTACCTCTTTTTTTAACAAATTATCTGCTACGTTTTTGATTAGCTGTACTCTTTAAATAATTTTAATTAAAAGTTTCTCTTGGTCTGGTATTAATTCTTTTATGATTATTTAAAAGTTGTCTGTAATTTTCAATATACTTCTAACAATATTTTTAACAATTATTAATATATGCTTAAAATTTTTATACGAGTATTATTTATAATATTGTGTAATTTCAACAATTTATTTATCAATTAGTTATCTTTGCATAAATTTTTTATTGCTACTTTCACTTTTTTTGCTTTCGCCTGCTATTTTCAATATTGTAGCATTTTTACACTTTTAATTAAAATATTTGACTTGAACGTTTTTTTTATGTATTTTTATTTAATCAAATTATTGGTTGCTCAAATATTTAAAGCCTTTATTATTTTATTTATTTTTATTTTTTTTAGTATTAAACTTTTTTATTCTGTTGAATTTTTGATTTTATGTTGCTGGGAAGCTGTAAAGAAAAAAAAAAGAAAATTGGATCAATAAATTTCTGGTCATTTAAACAAAAAACATTTATATATTAATAGCAAAATTTTTAGAAGAAAATTTAAATTATTTCTATAAAAACTTTGTGGCATAAAAAGTTTTATAAAAATTGTAATTGATTGTAAGGCTCGACTATTGAATATTATTTTAGGAACTATTTCTTAAGACTTTTTAATTTGATTGGCTGTTTTTATGAAATTTTTATTTGACATATTTGTTGTCACAATTCTATTTTATTGGTAAATGAAATTTATTTGTTGGTGCTCCAGCAATGAAATGCATATAGACATTGCTTGACCACCAACAAATAAGTTTTATTTACCTATTGGCTGTTTTTGTTAGTCAATTGGACCAGCATTTTTATTTTAACAAAAAACTTATATTTTATTAAACGATCTTTGGGCTTAATTCAATTTTTAAGTTAACAATTTTTACTCAGGCTCAAGTTCAAATCTGCAAATTGTTTTATTTTTCAAATTTTTTTTATAATTTTGAATTTTTATTTTAGGATACAAATATTTTATATAAAATATACTAAACAACTTTTTATATAATAAAATAAAAAAATGTATATGAAATTCTTTTGTCTAATTTTTTAACCTTTTTTCTTTAATAAATAATATATTTATTGAAAAGAAAATTTTTGACAAAACTGAATAATTTCCTGAAGAAGCTAACCGATGGTTAGCGAAATATCGAAGAATAACAAATATTAATATAAATTAACCTCAAGACTCAAAATACAAATTTAAAAAATTTTTACATGATATATATAAAAAAAATTACGCAAAAAATTTTTATATTTTATTTTTACATAAAAGCAAATAAAAAAAATTTTACATATAAAAAACATATTAAAAATATATTAAATTGAATTAAGATTCTATTTGCTAATTGTTCGAAATTTTTAATTTAAATCTCAGAAAGACATGATAAATATTCCAAGGCACAAAGGCAAGTCAACATCAGTTTTTGTTATTCAACTTACACAGCAGAGCAGAACAGCTGTTTTCGAAAGACGCAACCCTTTCATCATCAGTGCTCATGTGTATTGTGTTCGTCACCACTTATTAGGTGGCTTAGTTGAATGTGATAACAGTTCCTATTTACACAAATTTTATTGTACGAACATTTTTTTATATTACAATTAGCCTATAGAATCTTAATTCAATTTAATATAGCAATATAAAAAAATGTTCGTTAAAATTCTTACTACATACATATTAAAAATATTTTATATAAAACATATTAAAATATTTAAAACATATTAAAATATTTTTTATATAAAATAAATTAAAAAATATTAAAACGTTTTTCATACAAAAAATGTTTATGTAAAAATAACAAAAATTTTATATAAAAAATATTACAAAATTTTTTTATATAAAATATATTTAAATTTTTTTTATATAAAAACTATTAAAAAATTTTGTATGAAATAATTAAAATATTTTTATATAAAAAAATTAATATCTTTATAATTTTAAAAAATTTTTTGTGGGTACTGTTGGCCGAAGTAGTAGAACACGAGACTATGAAGCGGAGGGTCGTGAGTTCGAGCCCGCGCTGAGTCATGAAATATTGTGTTGAATTCTTCTGATCAGCATTAGTGCGTGGCTGTGTTAGATGTTGCCAGCCTGTTTCAATGATGAAGGCATAGTCACTGGTCACATAATTGGCGGCGACTGACACTATCATGTACTAAAAAGCAGAGTAACAGCACCCACCTCCGTCGGCCCTGTAGCAAAAATTAGCTGGCGTAGTAAAAGGTTGAAAAAGCTATAAAAAAATGTCTATCTTCTCATCTTTCCTAATCTGTCCCCTCAATACTGTACCTTCGTTTTCAGTTCCGGCGCAATGCATTGCATATTTAGGGGTCATCCCCTGAGTGCTGGTCCAAGATAACAAAAAGACTAGTAGAGCCGCTCAGTGCTGCTGTGGAGAACACTTTTATGAAATATATGCATATATAAAAAAAAAATTGCCGATCCCCAAATTTAAAATTGTGCCTCAGCTTAATATTTAAAAGAAAAACGTGATTCAATGACAATAAATCACATATTTGACTAAAATGCGGCTGCGATGTAAATATTTTGTATTGAGTATTTTTATTTATATATATTTTTTTCGCTATATTAAATTCAGTTAAAATTGATAGGCTTATGGTTCGAATTTTTTTTTTTAAATTCAAAATGACATGGAAAAATCATCATCAGTTTTAATTATCCAACTTACATAGCAGAGCAGAACAACTGTTTTCGAGAGCCGCTACACTTTCATCATACATACTCATGTGTATTTGTGTTTCTTACCACTTCGTGGTGACTTAGTTGAATATGATACCAGTTTTTATTTATACAAATTTTATTAGGAAGTATCATACGAGAAGTATATCAAACCGTTGGTAACACATTTTAAATTCCCATATTGACGTTTGATTATTTTTCTTTATGTCCCATTTTCTAAATTTTTCATTGTCAAGTTACTTATATTTTACTCTTTTACTCAGAAGAGAATAATCAGGTTGACCTTAAAGAAAAGCTTTTTAGTTTCTAAGGGCCGTTCCAGCTGGGCTTTCGACAGCAACTATTTATAACCGCCTACAGTAACTTGAACGCTGTCATTCAGTACACTTTTTTAAAGAAGTTATTAAATAATACACAAGATATAATTTAAGTTCTATCTGAGATCAAGAGCAATGGGGAATATGATATTTAAAATAAAGAATAATTTTAAAACACAAATCGGTCATGCAGAAGCTTTGTGATCACATTCGGAAATGAATAATATCATGTGGCTTATTATTAGATATTATTTAATACTTCCAATGATTTCTTTAAAAGATTTAAAATAAACTGTTCTTGCAATTTTCATTAATACCCAGCAATTCGTTCATTCTCATAAATTCCTTTGGCTGTTTGAGCTACCAGCTTTATTTGTATATAATAAATATTTGTGTTTAACATAAAACATAATCAAACAACAACAGATTTAATCGACCATGAAGAAATATTCTTAAGCAAAATGGTCATTTATAAGTTCTGGTGGCATGAATAATTTCATAGATTTCGATTTTATTTATGGCTGCCACCTTTTATGGGTTGTGCATGAGTTAAAAGCTGAAGAGTAAACTACAATAGGGATACAATAGCAAATTATATGAAATCACAAGAAATGTTCAGAAGTAAAAAATATGCAACAACAATAATAATAACAGAAGCTTAACCTTTCACACAGGCGGTTAATTAAAGTGTTTTATAATAAAAATATATAAATAAATAAACGTTTTAAGTTTAATAGTGCAAGATCTATAGCTAATCATTTAAGTTTATTTTTCAAGGAAAGCACAGTGGAGCCATATTGAAAAATTTTTGGAATATTTTCAAAAGTGAGAAAAACTGTATATAAAGGGAAATTAAAGCTGGATTAGTGTTATAGCAGAGATAACTCTGAGTTTAGGTTAAGGCCAAATGCTGGGAAGCATACCCAGATATATGACACGCTGTAGCAGAAATGTGAAAAATTTTATTAATAACGGAAAAGCTGATAAGAAAAATATTTTTCTGATTACCAGTACAGAATTCCTTTATATTTTAAATAATGCAACGAAAAGAAACTCTTTTACTAATTTTAATTTATAGTTTGAAAAATAATTTTAATTGTAATTGCAGCATTAAATTACACTTACAATAGGAAAATGTACACGCCTACAGGATAATTTCAATTGCACGGAGAAAATAAGAAAGCAAGTGAGAATGAGACAATTCATATATATCATTATAAATCGCATTAACACACTGGAGCGAAAGGCTGTAATTTCAGGAAAAAAATTTAGATGGCTGTAGTACTGGTTTGAAGTGTTTGAATTCTATAGGGTGTTTTTTTGTAGAGTGACACAATTTGAAATCACAACAAACAAAGAAATATATTTGTAATATCAATGAAACGGACATTATTGAAAAGAAAATTTTATGAAATTATTGTTTAAATATGATTTCTGGCATGTGGCCGCTACGTCTGCCGCCTAGAAGGCCCAATCTGGTGCACCAATTTTCAACAACTAAAAAAATTCTAGCATAAAGCGCAAGGACACAACCCCAGTTGCTGAGAATGGCCACGAATTAATTTATTAAAATCATCTTCAATGCTTTCCTGTACAGCGGCTACAGCTACTTCAGTGCGCACTGTACGGCGTCTCAAAGCATGCACTTTATTAGTAACAGTAAATGTGGTGCGAAAACGATCTATTGTTCTTCGAATTAGCCGCTCTGAAGGACCATTATGTAGTTGGCCATAAAATGGAAGAAGTGCATGATGAGTTTGACGAATACAACAATTATTTTGATTTAAAATTTCAACAATTTGTCGCCTTGTTCAGCTGTAAGTTGATTCATATTAAATTTTAAAACAAACTAAACAAAAAGCAACTATCAGCTGTTTGTTATGGCTGCTCAAATAAAGCAGTGATGCCAACTCAAAGTTGTGACACTTAAAAAAAACACGCTATACATCACTAAATATCAAATAAATATAAAAAATTTTAAAAGAAAATGGAAAAAAAATCGCGGAAACAAGTTAAACAGTTTTTTTATTAAATAAAAATTTATGGGTGTAGAGTAGGCTTTCGGTCCCACTGTGCAAAAAGCAAGATATTATTACAAATGGATTTAAAATATAAAAAAAAACATAACAGGCCTCTTCCATAATCCATGAGGACTACAAATTATCGGAACTCTAATGGCATTTTGGCCATTCAAAACCTTTTCCTTACGCTTGAAATCTACGAAAGGACCTGTTCGGTATTCTACTGATGATAATATTATGCTTCCTTTTTCCAACCTTGACTGATTTTGCATTGTAAAAATCAGACGGGTTTAAACCATAAGGCATTTTCATTGCCTTAAGTTTCACGGCTGGCATAAACATATTTCAAAGTAGGGGAAGTACCTAAATGTACCGAAATAAATGACTTCTCTTTAAAACAAAAGCCCTTGAGTTGCTGGCGACTTTTGCAATCTCACCTATTCCCTACCATTTATTATGCTCTACGCACCATAACAGAATTGCAAGTTTTTACAAAAAATGTTAATGTTCAAAAAGTTAAATGCCAGCTAAAGAATTCAAATAAAAATGCTAAAACAGGTTTCTGACACGAAATCCTATAAATCAAATTGGCCTATTGGAATAATTTAATTTTATTGATTTTTCTTCTGTTTTCCCTTTTTATAATACTTTTATGTTTCTACACATATTTTTTTATTGCTGCTATTTCGTTTCAATCAAATTGCGTGCGTGCCAGTGAGTGATAAAAACCGTTCACTTTATTTGAGTTCTTGTTTTTTTTCTCTCCCCCATTCCCCTTTTATTTTTTTTATGAATTTATTTGTTATTAAATAGCCTTGTAATTCCTTAATTTTATTTGAAGGTTTAGTCTTGTACATTTAAAATAGAAATTATAGATTTCCCTATAATTTCAATGTCTGTTGACAAACTGCTATTAAGCGGGTGGTTTTACCTGTTCCTTTGGTGTCGAAAGTGTAATATTTATTTGCCTAAATAAAAATTAATTTATTAATAATACGAATGTTTAATGTGCTGCTTTACTCGCTTTTGTGTGTTTTTTAGTTGTAAAATTCTATTATTAATTAGTTGTTCCCAAAGAATATTTTCAACTTGTTAGTTTGGGCTTATGTCGGGTTGGCATGAAACCTGCACCGTGACAAATTGTAAATGCCAAAATATTAATAAGAAAAATTTATAATAAAAATATATATTTTTAGCAATTAAAGAAGGTCCCTACGCATGTGTGCCTTTTAATAATTAACCATTGATAACCTTGAAAATAATTTAGCTAATAAAATATCACACTATTAAAAGTAAAATAAAAATTTTTTTTAATTATTATTAAAGTTCTGGTATAATGATAGAGGGTTTATACGAGGGACTTACATTTACATGAATGCTATAAGGCTAAACTACATAAATGATACTTCAAAATTTTTGGAACGAAGTTCCTTATGGGACAATGCGGAGGGGTACCCTAACCGGGAAGAAAACGTCCGTAACGTAAGAATTTTTGTTTCTAAATCAATGTTTAAGACGTATGAGTAATACGATTCCATACAAACAAATATTAATCTTACGCAGCCGTGCCGTGGCAGAATTCAACTTCGTTTGGGAACAAAATTGATTTTGCATTTTCGTTGGTGGACGAAAAAAAATATCATAATAAAAAATGTATACCCGAATATTATTTTCTTTATCCAATATTAAAGAATAAACGTTCACTTGTACTTAATTATAAAAAAACAAGTAAAAACGTTATATTCGACCGGGTCGAATCTTAAATACCCTCCAAATATTTAGTAAGTGAATTTGAAATGTTTAACTTGGTGGGACAGAGTTGCTTTATATAATATCGTACGTCAACGCCCACTAAAGGGGGCGGGGTTCAAATATATACAATATCATGTTTTCCACAGACGAACGTATGGGCATTGCTAGACCGTCTTAGACTTCATCACAATTCTCTTTGGAGGGTATAGGAACTGTATTTTGGCGGGGTCGCTCTAGCAAGGGCTGTGGGGGAAACATTTCACCTTTGTCATAAAACTCTAAAAATAAATGTTTGGGATAATTATATACAAAATTAAAATTTCTTTTTTTTGATAGGGTCATTTAGCGGGCAAAGGGGGAGGAGGGGGTAGGGCAGCAACAGGCAGTCATAAAACTCTAAAGATAAATGCTTGGGATGATTATATACAAAATTAAAAAAAAAAAATTTTTTTTTGGTAGGGTCATTTAGGGGGCAAAGGAAGAGGGGGGGGGGGTGTAGGGCAGAAATCGGCAGTCATAAAACTCTAAAGATAAATGCTTGGGATGATTATATATAAAATTTAAAAGAAAAATTTTTTTTTGGTAGGGTCATTTAAGGGGAAAAGGAAGAGGGGGGGGGGGGAGGGGCGTAGGACAGAAATCGGCAGTCATAAAACTCTAAAGATAAATGTTTGGGATGATTATATAAAATATTTTTAAAAAATTTTTTTTTTTGGTAGGGTCATTTAGGGGGCGAAGGGGAAGGAGGAGGTAGGGCAGAGTAGTACCAGGTTTCGTCTCAGCTTCGTCATTAAAGCTTAAAAGTGTTATTTTGAAGGAATATAGGCTTAAGTAAAACAATTTGTTAAATTTTTATGCTATTTTTGCCTATAATAACGCCCACTGAAGTGGGCGGGGTCAAAAAATATTTTTATTTTATTTAATGGCTCCAAGTTTAAGGCTTTGGACCGTATTTGACATAAAAATATATCATTTGCTTAACAAAATAACCAAAAAACTTTAAAAATTATGTTGTTTTTTCTGGGTTGGTTTAGTTCTTCTTAGGGGAACTTTTTTCCCTCTTGCCCGATTTAGCCCATCTTCGAACTTAACCTACTCTAAGTTTTAAAATATATTTATGCCAAATTTCAAGAGGCTAGCTCTTTTCGTTTGGACTGAATCGTGATTTCCACAGACGGACGGACGGACATGCTCAGTTCGTCTTAGATTTCATCACTGATCAAGAATATATATACTTTGTGGGGTCTGAGATGGATATTTCGATGCGTTACAAACGGAATGACAAAGTGAATATACCCTCCAAATTCTTTTTTGGAGGGTATAAAAATTGAAATCATAAAAAATTCACTTAGCTAAAGCTGGAGCAAAGTAAGATATGAAGAAAATAGCCAAACGGCAACACAGGGTCTTAAAGAGTGTTACCATCGCTTCAAAACCGTTCTCTCATACTTTTTCATAATAAAAATTTTTTTTGCAAATAAAATCTGATATCACATTGAACGACAACACTAGGAGATAAGCAAAAATAGCCATTAGTGCTGATGATGAAAGTGTAGCGGCTTTCGAAAACAGATCTACTCCTCCACTGTGTAAATTTTTTATGATTTTAGGCAAGCAGAGAGTGTCATCTCGTTTGCAAAAATACCAATGAGTACTGATGATGAAAGTGTAGCGGCTTTCGAAAACAGCTCTTCAGCCCTTCTGATTTTAGGTAAGTAGAGAGTGACATCTCGTTTGCTGTGTGCTAGTAGTACCTTTTGGCTTTTGATTGTAAATATATTTTTGACTAAATAAATCATTCGACACAAATAATAAAATTTTCAATTTTCATATATATTTCTTGTGCCAGTATTTGTTCTATATTGACAAGAGTGTAGACAAACCTTTTTAAAAATCATGCAGCTATTCCGTAAGTATTCCAATAATATATTGATATTGCTAAGCATATAATTTTTATACTATTTTATTTTATTTGTTTTTATTTTTATTTCATTATTATTATAAAGATGCTAATTATTTCTATGTATGCACCTACACACACATGTGCTTGACTTTGTGTTTGTATATATATTTTTTTAGAGCAGCACTCTTTTCTCTAGAATAATATTTATATTTTTAGTGTGGATTAACACTTCAATTGGTTTGTGCTTTGACACAATTGATAATTTCACTTATTCAATAATTTATATTAAAATTATTTAACGTGGCTTTTTAATTTGAATATTTGAATATTCTATTTATTTTGATATTTTTATTTTTGCAATTTATTTGTTAAACATAACATTTGCCTTTGAGGTTTTTGTTTTGATAATTTAATTGCCTTTTGCTTTTAGGGAAGTACAAAAGCCTCAAAGACTTCTATTGAATTCCATTGATATATTTTATGTTCTTTTTTTAAAGAAGAGTTTTTCCTTTGCTATTTTAATATATTAGAAAAGTACTTGAATTAATTTTATTTAATGCTTGCTAACAATTACTAAAGAAAAGTGAATTTATAATAAATTTTGATTGTTACTCGTAATAATAATTGGAATCTTTTAATAATTGTTTTTATTAGGATTGACAGGAAGTGGATGATTTTCTTGGGAAATGTTTTAGTAATATTTTGTTTTTTAGTTTTTTTTATAAACTCCTTTTATTTTATTTAAAATTTTGATATTTTCATTTTGTTTATTAAATTTGATTTTTTTATTCCTGTATTTAAGATTTTTGTTAAACACATGTTTTTATTTTGATTTTTTGTTTGGTTTTAACGAATCCAGCCAACTGTTAGTATCCGTCAGCCAAAGGAATGTGGCTACTTGGAGTACGCAAGTCTGTTACTAAACTGAAATAAATTCGTGTGTGACACTGAGTTCTCACTGACATCCTTTGGCATAAATACTGGGATTTTTTTTGGCAAACAGAAGACTAAAGAGAAAATATCCCGGGCCATAAAAGAGCTGCAAGGTATGTAAATGAGCTTTAATAAACTTTTATTTTTATTTCATTTTTACAACCAATCTGTGCTTCATATTCTTTTTTTTTCTATCTGGCTTAAATACACACAATATAGGTTAAGTTTTTTTCACATTAAAGTCTATAATCAGACACAAACTCTCCAGCTAAATTACAAATCTACTAACTTATTTATTTATGCTCTATGTGCATTGTGTATGTTTACCTTCATTTAAACATCGGAACAAATAACCGCAAATAACCCAGTAAATTATTTCTTTGTGATTTATAGGACAATTGTTGGGTTAACTTTTTTATTTTTACTTAAAGCCCTAATAGCCACTTGATATGAGGAGAAAAGTAATAGTTGCAGTGGTTTAAAAGGAAACAAAGGATTAAAATTAAAAGAATTAAAATTATAGTTTTAATCACATAATTTAAAAGAAAAATATATGAGAAGAAACGGCTTAATTAAAAAAAAAAAAAAAAAAATATATATATATATATATATATATATATATATATATATATTATGTTTATTATTGTTTTCTAATATTTTTATGCTTAAGGTCCCTTTATCTTTATTTTAAATAAAATAATTTTTAATATTTCTTCAGGAAGAAGTCACACAAAGAAGTGACGTAATATTGAAAATTAATATATTTTAAGTAAAAACAAGTAAAAACGTCATATTCGACCGGTTGGAATCTTAAATACCCTCCAAATATTTAGTAAGTAAATTTGAAATCTTTAACTTGGTGGGCCACAGTTCCTTAAAAGACATCTCTGTACCCAATTTTAAATCACTCTTTTGACAGAGTCATCCCGGCAAGGGCCTTGAGGGAGACGTTTCACCTCTGCAAGATCAGAGAACATCTCAGCTTCTTATAGGATTAAGGAATAAAAATTGTTCAATATTTACACTATTTTTGCATATAAACGGTGATTTTTTAAGAGCTATCGGAAATTTTTTTCAAAAAAAAACATAAAATTCAAAAAAATGCATGAAATATTTATTTGGATCGATAGTAGGGTCGATATAATTTAATGTTTGAAGATTATTATATGCAAATGTTGGCCGCGGCTGCGCTTCAAATGGTCCATCCGCTTAGTCCAATTTTGGCATACTCTTTCCAACATTTCGGCCAAATCTCACGAATAAATGCTTCAATGTTGGCTTCCAGTGCGTCAATCGAAGCGGGCTTGTCGCTATAGACATTAGCCTTAACATAGCCCCACAAAAAATAGTCTAGAGGCGTTAAATCGCACGATCTGGGCGGCCAATTGACCGGTCCCAAACGTGAAATAAACTGTTCACCGAACTCGCCTCTCAATTGGTCCATTGTTTCGCGTGCTGTGTGGCATGTGGCACCGTCTTGTTGAAACCACATGTCATGCAAGTCAAGCTCTTCCATTTTGGGCAAAAAAAAGTTTGTTATCATCGCACGGTAGCGCTCACCATTCACAGTAACGTTGTGATTCGCATCATCTTTGAAGAAATACGGCCCAATGATGCCGCCAGCCCATAATCCGCACCAAACGGTTGTTTTTTGTGGATGCATTGGTAGCTCTTGCAATGCTTCTGGCTGCTCTTCACTCCAAATACGGCAGTTTTGCTTGTTCACGTATCCATTCAACCAGAAATGAGCCTCGTCGCTGAACACAATTCTTCGATAAGAAGGGAGCGATGAACTTTCTTAACAGAGCACGCATTTTGGTAATAAAATTCAATAATTTGCAAGCGTTGTTCGTTTGTAAGACGATTCATGATTAAATTATAGACCAAACTGAAGATGTTTGACAGTGACACAAGATACGAAACGTACGTGAGCTGTCAAAACCAGTGTTGCCAAAAAGATAATAGCAAATAAATCACTCGTTAGTACGTCAACGCCCACTAAAGAGGGCGGGGGACCAAAAATAGACTTTATCATGTTTTGCACAAACGAATGTTTGGGGCATTGTTAAATCATCTTAGACTTCATCACTGATCAAGAATATATGGATATACTTTATGGGCCCCAATTCTCTTTGGAGGGTATTAAAACTGTATTTTGGCGGGTTCGCTCTGGCAAGGGCTGTAGGGGAGACATTTCACCTTTGTCATAAAACTCTAAAAATAAATGTTTGGTATAATTAAATATCAAATTAAAAAAAAAAATATTTTTGATAGGGTCATTTATGGGCAAAGGGGGAGGAGGGTGTAGGGTAAAGTAGTACAAGGTTATGTCTCAGCTTCGTCATTAAAGCTTAAAAATGTTATTCTTAAGGAATGTAGGCTTAAGTAAAACAATTTGTTAAATTTGTACACTATTTTCGCATATAATAACGCCCACTAGAGAGGGCGGGGTTCAAACAACTTTTTTTTATATTTAAAGGCTCCAAGTTCAACGCGTTGGACCTTCTTTGATATCATTTCCTAACAAAATTACAAAAAACTTTTAAAATCATGTTGTTTTTTAGAGCTTGGTTTAGTTCTTCTTAGGGGAACTTTTTTCCCTCTTGTCCGATTTAGCCCATTTTCGAACTTATCCTGCTCTATGCTTCAAAATATGTTAATACCAAATTTCAAGAGTCTAGCTGTTTTCGTTTGGACTGAATCGTGATTTCCACAGACGGATGGACAGACGGACGGACATGCTCAGATCGTCTTAGATTTCATCACAGATCAAGAATATATATATATATACTTAATGGGGTCTCAGAAGGATATTTCGCTGCGTTACAAACGGAATGACAAAGTGAATATACCCTCCATATTCTCTTTTTGAGGGTATAATAAAGAGACCTTAAGCTTAAAAATATTAGAATACAATAATAATTAATAATCAGGAAGAGGAGGAAATACTGGAGCACTACTTGTGATACTGTCCAGCTTTTAGCCAAGTCAGAAGGCATACATTTAATCAGGAGATTATACGGGGGATGGAATTTCTTGGGGGGTCGAATTGGAGGAACTTAAAGAGATACTTCGAAGAAACTGGGTTATTTACGTAATCGAATTTGAAGGTTTCCATGGGGACTCCTTATTATAGAGTGCACAACAGGCCCATGAGGCCTAGGTGTAATCCGGAATGGATTGGGATGGCTTATGTCCCTCTCTTCAATCTAACTTAACCTAATTAAAAATAGGTAAAATAACCAGAAGAGTTTTATTTTATGTTAAACAAATTTTTTAGAGAAATTTGTCTTATAAGACGAAGCATAACATATTTTCTTAAGATGAGAATGAATTAGAAAAATATTTTATATTTAAAAGACGCTGTTTTGAAAAATTTTGTAGAGATATTTGAAGCATAAAATATTTTTTTATGATGAGAATTAAAGACGATTATTACCAGTCAACTGCCAAAGTTCAGTATGGCTGCCATTTCCTGTCAAAATCTCTGCTAGGCATGACTTTTATTCCACAAATTGTTTAGATTAATTTACAAAATTTAATATGAGGTTGCATTTGCCAATTTGCCGTGCAAATAAAATATGCAATTGTAACAAACCTACTTAATTTAATTTAATATATTAAAATAATTAAGTTATAGTTTTTAGTTGTCAAACCAGAATAGTAAATAATTATTTTAGTTAAATAACAAAGGTTGTGCATTATAAAAAGAAAAATATAAATAAAAAATAAAAATAAAATAAATAAAATAGAGACAATGCAGCCATTAAATAAACCCTAAAATTGCCACAAAATACCAGCAAAAAAAATAAAAAATTAAAACTATTATATATCCATGTTCGCTGCCACAGTGCTGGCGCTTGCTTTTGAATCTTTTTTAAAAATAAAAACGACAAAAACGAAAATATTTATTTCATTCTTTTATTTTAGTTTTTCAGTTTCATTAACATGGATTTATTTTTCCTTTTATTCACAAATTGCTTTTTGCTAAAGTAAATACTTTGAATACAATTTTTCTAGCCGCCAAAAAAGAAGCCAGCAAACGTAAATGAGTTGCTGTTTGTGTGTGTATGTGTGTGTGTGTGGGTATTATGCAAACAGTATCCTGTGCATACAAAGTGAACGGATGCACGAATAAACTGGTTGGTCTTACAAAAAAAATTAAAAAAATATATAAAATAAATTTCGCAAAAACTGAAAATGTATTTTTGCCTCAAAGAAAGTAGGTTATTTTTGATAATAAAATTATTAATAGACACAAACCTGCTTTGCTCGATAGTGATTTGAAAATTTATTTTGCTACTCCGTTAACAAACAGGAGTAGCAGTTTCTCTCAAACAAAATAATATTAATTGAGTTGGGAGTGTTTAATTTTAAGATAAATATTCAAATTAACTCGATTTATTATTAAATTTTGTGTAAAATATTTTCCAACGTCGTTTGCACTTCTTTAGCTGTGGAGTGTTGGTGTTAAGCTTGAAACTTGTGAGATATTCGTAGCAAGAAATTTTGTTTAAATGGCTTTAATATTATCCTGTTACAGTTTTATTTAGTTTGTTAATGAGTTCAATAAATCGCCCGACCAATCAGTTGGTGTTTGTAGTACAACAATTTGAAAGGATTCCAGGGCTGGGGTTTGCTTTCTTCTTTTACCGTTTACAAATAGAATTGATTTAATGTTTTTATTAGTCGAATTGTGCAGACGTGGTTT
Source organism: Linnaemya tessellans (assembly GCA_951800035.1). Classification (NCBI taxonomy): domain Eukaryota; kingdom Metazoa; phylum Arthropoda; class Insecta; order Diptera; family Tachinidae; genus Linnaemya; species Linnaemya tessellans. The sequence goes on from OX637533.1 coordinate 6,277,167, forward strand.
TTAATTAGCATTTCTTAATTGCAGGATTTATTTAAATATTTGCTTTTATTTTATTTCTATTTTTATTTGACTATAAGCAGCCATTTTTACTGCACTTTAACTTAAATTACTACAGTTGAATTAAATTTTATTTGTTTCAATTTAGTTTAATTTAATTTGATTAAATTAATTTTACCTTAGTTTAATTTGATTTTATTTACTTAAATTTACTCTATTTTATTTATATTATTGTGTTTATTTTAATTTAATTTAATTCGTTTAATTTTATATTATTTTATTTCATTTAATATATTTAATTTAATTTAATATTATTGAAATTAATATAATTTAGTTTACTTTAATTAACTTATTTTATTTAATTTTGATTAATTTAATTTATTTAATAAATTTAACTTAATTTAATTTAATATAGGGTCCGCCAAATAACTTTTTTTTATTTTTCTGAAAATGATATAAAAGAAACTACTGAATATTTTCTCAAATTCCTTTTTTTATTTGAAAGTACAATCCTTCCGGTTAATAATGGAAAATAATTTCATTCAAATGGCTGCATGGCCCGATAACGATCGCCATTGACTCTAACGGCCACTCCTTGCTCATTTTCGAAGAAAAATGGCCCAATTATGCCTCTGGACCAAAATGCGCACCAAACAGTGACTCGTTTTGGGTTCGTCGGCTTTTCAATGTATGCGTGCGGGTATTCTGTGCCCCAAATGCGACAATTTTGCTTGTTTACATACCCGCCAAGATCAAAATGAGCTTCATCTGAAAAGATGATTTTTTTTGGACAAAATCGGCATCTTCTGGAAGTCGATCGCAGGCCCACTTAGCGAAGCGAAAACGCATTGGATGGTCAACCATATTCGTTCAGCGGAAGGATAAAACTAATTATCTGTCAAATCAGACATGAGCTAAATGTTACCATTCACGAAATAAGCACTAGTTGAAAAAAAAACGTTAGATTGCGGACCATATATAATTAAATTAAATTTAATTTAAATAATTAAATTTAATTTAATTTAATATAATTAAATTTAATTTAATTTAATATAATTAAATTTAATTTAATTTAATATAATTAAATTTAATTTAATATAATTACATTTAATTTAATTTAATTTAATTTAATTTAGATTAATTTAATTTATTTTAATTTGATTTAATATAATTTATTTTAAATTAATTTATTTTAATTAGGTTAATTTATTTTATTTTATTTATTTTAATTAAATTAAATTTAATTTATTTAATTTAATATAATTTAATATTATTTTATTTATTTTAATATAATTAAATTTAATTTAGTTTAATTTAATTTATTTTATTTTGATTAATTTCATTTAATTTAAATTAATTTAATATAATTTTATTTATTATAATTAAATTAAATTATATATAATTTAAATTAATTTAGTTTAGTTTAATTTAATTTACTTTAATTGATTTAATTTAATTTAATGTGTTCTATTTTATTTTGCTTAATTAAATTCATTTAATTTAACTTCATTCAATTTAATTGAATATAATTAAATATAATTTAATTTAGTTTAATTTAATTGATATTAATTATTTTATTTTATTTAATTTAATGTATTCAATTTTATTTTGCTTAATTAAATTGATTTAATTTAACTTCATTCAATTTAATTGAATATAATTAAATATAATTTAATTTAGTTTAATTTAATTGATTTTAGTTTCATTTAATTTAATTAAATTTATTTAATGTAACTTAATTTAATTTAATGTAATTAAATATAATTTAATTTAGTCTAGTTCAATTGATTTTAATTTGACTGAGTTCGACTGTATATAAAATTTAATTTCATGCTACTGATACTCCTACTAAAAGTTTGCCAATTCTTTTTTCTCTCTGTGTACTGCATGGCCTTCGCTTACTCATACAAACAACAAATGAACATTAAAAATATATTAAAAATTCTTATATATAAAATATTAATTTTTCTCACTTTTTGTTTGCGGTTGAGGCTGCTGCTGCTGCTGTTGAATAATCATTACCTACGCAATTTCTGGCTTAAAGTAAATAAAGAGTGATCTGTTGTGAAACTTTTACTTCTACACCAGCCAACAATCAGTGATTTATTTATTTAAAAAAAAATTGTGTGCACACTCACTAAATGTTATTCAAATGCTGTACATTCGCAGATACAGAGATATTTAACACAGTTAATATTTACTTAATCTGTGTAAGTGAAAGGAGGCGAAAGGAACTGGAGGGAGATAAAAAAGTGAAAGTTCACATTCTGACTGAAAATGATTGTGAATATTTTGTTGTACTTTTATTTTTTTTTGTTAGTGCTGCAGCAGTTATTGTTGTTGCTTTTGTGTATTCGCAGGTAAATGAATAAATGCATATTCATGTGAAAGCATTTATATTTACAACTACTATAAATGAGTGAAAAGGGAACGGATTTGAAGTTTAGCTTTCTCTGGAACAAGAAACTATTTAAGGACTGACTGAAAGCAAAAATATTTTCCAACTTAAAACAGATTTATTACAGGTACTTCTCTCAGTAATCAGCAAGAGGCAGAAGCTCCAAAAGCGTTCGTTATTATTATTTGAGTACATAAAACAGAAGATTGGCAAGAACTGCTTCCTAACTGAAAACTGCCTTCTATTTTCTTTAAGATGATGGTCAACCGTAAAAGACTTTTGAAACTTTCCTTGCCCATTTTTGGTGATACTGACGGGTTTTCGTATACTAATGATATTCGGAGGAGACATTTATTGTCGGTAAATATGTAAATTTTGATGTAATGCTACAAAGAAAACGCCCACCGCCCACATTATGTTTAAATAATATTTTTTAGTTAATTTTATTTAACAAAAATACCTTTTCTGTTTAGAAGCTAAATTTATAAAAAAATATATATATAATATAAGATAAAAATAAAATATTCATATACTCTCTCTCTCTCACTATCGGAACACTGAAGATGGTGCATGGATGGAAAAGCTGAATTCAATGAGTTCAATCATTTCAATTTTCAATAAAATCCGTTGAGGATAAAAACCTTAATTATATGGCTTTCTTTTTAATTTATATTAAAAGTACAAAAAACTTAAAATATTTTCATTATTTTTAAATTTGGTGTTTAACTGTTTCCGGCCGTTTTCTGTGGCCTGGCAATTATCAATAGATTGTAAATATTTCTACAGCATTCATTTCAGTCATAATAGTGAATACAATAAAAAAAAATTTAATTAACTTAAATTTGTTTGAGAAATTAATTGGCCCACATTAACCTCAAATTAACCCTGATGTACGAATAAATATGCATGCCAATTTTCGCTTGCATATATCAACAATGTTTATATAGAGAAGTGTTAAATAAAGTGTTTTATTACCATCCATATTACACATCACACACACACACACACACACACATACACACACACACACATTCAAGCCAAACAGTGCTTTAGCCCCAGCATACACTGAAAAGTGAACAAAAAAATAAATAAAAATAAAATGCAATACACAACAACAGGAAATGGAAATCCAAAGATAAACAAACATATAAAATATACAAACTTACACACCTGCAGGTAAGAATGAGATTTATAACCGCACACATGCACACATTTATTTAGATTCTTTCTTTTCCGTATACATATTTTATCACAGATCCCCGTAATGCAATTTTGTTATAATCTTTTTATATGCTTTCATCAGATGGCTTTCTTTTCTGGCTACATTGTTGCCATTGTAAAAATGACTTGTTTCTTTTTCCAATAAATGCCCAGGTGAATGTTGAAAAATTTTTAAATATTTTACATATTTGTTTATGCGTATGTATTTATGTATGTCTAAATAGAAGGGTGGCCTTGAGCTCGAATGGAGTAAAAAATAATATTGAAATGAGTTTTAGAAAAATATTGGCGACTTTTGTTTTGCTCTTTCCTAAATTTATTTTGACATGATTTTGGGAAATGATTTATTGGACTTATTAATACTATTGATACTATTTTTTTAATTTAATACTATTTTTTTGACCATTCCCAGTAACACTATTTGCTAAATAGTTTTACTCGGCTTTAGCAATTAAGCAAAACTCGGATGCAAGCAATGAAAAAATATGTTACATAAATGGTCACTCATAATATATTTTTTATGTATTAATATTGAGCATATGGTGTTGGAAAAAAGAATCCTTGAAATATTTTAGTGCTTTAGTATGTGCACAATAGAAGTTTTGCCCATTCAAAGCTTTTCAACCCACTACATCAGCTATTTAACAGGCAGGATATAAAAACCCATAAAGGTAAACAATATAGTAAACAGAAAACAAAAACAAAGAAATAAAGGAAAGTAAAACAAAATAAAAAGAAGCAACTGTATTTTGTATAAACAAATACCTAACGGAAGTAATAAATTCTTTGCTGTTGTTTGCTTTTTTTTTTGGATAAAAGAGAAGGCAAGAAGCAAGTTTATTTTGAAAATCCAAAGAGTATCAACAGTGTGGAAAGGAAATTTACATTTAAAATGACTGAATTAAACAAAAGCCAGAGAGAGAGGATTTTTTTGTTTTAGGTAAAACGGTTAAGATATTCTTTCGATTTTGATGAGATTAAAATGTTTAACAAATGCAAATGATTTAAGGATGATCTTGGAATATTTTAGGGAACTGAAAAAAAACCTAAGATTTCCTTTAAAATCTCTAAAATTTAAATTTTCAAAATATTAAATTTTTAAAAAATTATTGAAAGCACTTTTAATAAAAACTTTAAATTTAAAGAATACGAATTGAACAAGAAAAAAACACCAACAAAATATTAGGAAAATTACTTGGACTACAAGGCGTATGATTAATATAGAGAACCTATTAAGCACTCCTCAAATATCACTCATACGCACTCATATACCCTTACAGCCATTTATTTGTTGTTTTATGATTTTTAATTCTTTACTACACCGCGTTATCTGCTGCATTTTTAAATTTATAAATATGTACAACAAAAATTTCCTCTAAAAGAATGAACAAAATAAATTCCAAAAGTTGTTCCTTAAGAGAACGTGAAAAAATAAAAAGTAAAAAAAATAAAAAACAAAATAAAATAAACAAAAGGAAATGAAACTCATATAGTGTTGTTATTGTCAAGAAAGAAATATGCTAAGGAAAACAAGAAAAATAATGTTTATATTCTAAGACAATTGAATTATGTAAGAGGGACTAAAATGAGAAACCAAATTGAAAAAACACTGGACAAACAAGAAGAAATAATATATATATACAAACAAGTCATGTAATAAATAAAAAGCTACAACTAGATTAAAAACAAAAAAAAAAAGCTATAACTTTCAACAAGATTAGCAAACAGAAATCATAGAAAAGATGCTTGGCAGAATAGACGGACATGTGTCAGGTATTAGATGATGGAACTAGCAAAAGCTGGCTAATTTCGTGACATGATTTCCAAGCAGTTTTTTTTTGCATACATTTTTATTTTAATAAATCTGAAGCCAACAAATTTTGTAAAATGAATTTTGTAGATAGAATAAATTTTATAAATTAAATGTATAACAGAATTAAAAAGTTTAGTCTTTTGCTTACACCCAATACTTGTGTAAAAGCAAAAAAATAAAGAAATGTTAGAAAAAAATACACCACATGGAGTGGACAGACAGTCAATTGGATATGACTTGTGTGACTTTGATAACAACAAACATGTCAATTCTACACAAGTCCTTTTTTCAATTCCAAGTTCCAAGTTGAAAATAATATGATAAAAGATTTAACTTGTATAAATAAATTTTAAAAGACATCTTAGTTATTATTTCCGACAAGACTGGAAAACTTTAATGTAATTATCTTATATATTTTATTTACATGATTTTTATTATGTTGTTGATGATTTTACTGATTCCAGGTATCTCTACCATAAAAAATAGTTTTTAAAATTTTTTAATTTTATTTGAAAGGATTTCCATTAAAACCACTAGAATTTATTTCAATTAACTAAATATTAAATAATATTTCTATAAACTTATTTAGTTTCGAGAGCAAAATTTTATTATTTTCTTTTTATTTGAAATCAGTTTTATAGAAATAAGCAACAAATGGCTTATTTTCCTATACATTTTCTGTTGTCCATGTAGTTTTGAATAACATTCTTACACATACGACAGGACAACATCATTTCAGTGCATCAATTGTGTTGTAGGCAAAAAAAAAAAAAAAAAAAAAAAAACAGGAATAAAATTTCTTCTTGTTGCAAAGTGAAAAGAAATAAACTTGAGAATGATTTTTACTATATTATATTTGGGTATCTTCTTTCAAACTGAATATAACCCAGCATTATTTGTTAATGTCCATGAAGTAGATATGGAGAAAATATAACCTTTTCGAAATGATTTTGTGGCTGCACAAAAACGTAATTTTATATCGTTTTGTGGCACAATTACTTTTAAAACATATTTTAAAAATTTGTAGTTTGAGACAAAATGCTATAAGCCAATTGCTGTGGAAAAGCCCAATTAAATAAAGAACCCAAAAAATTATTCGAATAGAAATTAATCGAAAAAAAATTAATCGAATATAAATTATTCGATTAATAATTATTCGAATAAAATAAAATAGATTATGCCGATAGATCTGCCCAAATGGATATAAATCTGTATACAATCAGAGAGACCATATCAAAATGTTTAATAAATATTCTGCTGCAGCTTTTTTTTACGATCAATTTTTATATACCAAATTATCCTTAAACAAAAAAGTTCATGGGGGAATAGTACAGATAAATAACAAAATACAAGACATGAAAGGCAAAAAGGCACAATAAAATATATAAAATAAGGAGAAAAACTAAACACAACCATATTTACAGCAACACTTATGCTCAAACATGTTACTGCCAATGAAATCTTTTTCTGGCCATATGCAAGTAACTATACACATACATATATAAATTTTTGTATATACAACTAATCAATGCATTTACATACAAATAGCTGCACATACATATATTCTTATGCTTATATTTATAAAAATTGTCCTTATAACATGTGTATGTGTGTGTGTGTGTTTGTCTATATGTCCTTGCATATAAAATGAAATGTAGGTTAATAAGAGGGAAAGAAAATCATCTAAAAAAATATAAAATGATAATGCAAAATTTTCTTTGACTATAAACGAACTTGTTATTTTTTCCTTTAATTCAAAAATTTTCGTAAAAGTTCCTTTATAAACATTTTGTAAGGATTTCTAAAACTTTTAATGATGATTGTTAGTTTTGGGCAGCACAAAACTCTGCTTCAAATATAAATAGTCAAATTTTAGCAAACAAAACTTAAACATTTTAAAGCACCTTAAATGTGGGATATTATGGTGCCAAGCACTACAGTGTCATAAAGTGCGTTATTTATCAGTTAACTTATAACTTTTCTATAGCCATGTGTGGCTTCAAAAAAAATATATAAAATAACTCTCGCTCCAGGCAGTATTTCATTGATATTAATGTCAACTTATTAAGTGATTTTCCTCCCTTAGGTTTGAAAAATGTTTGCATTCATGTGCTCAAATGTTATATGCCAATTTTTATGCTTACTAAATAAGGCACCTAAAAAATTAGTCGAATTCAAATTATTCGAATACAAATTATTCGAAAAAATTTTTCGCATAAAAATTATTCGAATAAAAATTATTCGAATAAAAATTATTCGAGTGAAAAGTATTCGAGTAAAAATTATTCGAATAAAAATTATTCGAGTAAAAAGTATTCGAATACCAGTTATTCGATTAAACATTTTTATAATATTTATAGTTGTATTAAGTTTTATTCCAATGAATGTATAATTTATTGCAACAAGCTACTGCTGAAATTGAGTGAAATTATTTTCGCATAATAACTCTCGGTTTATTAATCGAGTTTTTGGTTTAATCGACTAATTTTCTGTTAATCGATTAATATTTTTTTTCATAAATTAACTCATTGCAAACTGCATTAAAGGCCATACATTTTTTAATCGAGTTTTTGGTTTAATCGGATAATTTTCTGTTAATCGATTAATATTTTTTTTTATATATTAGCTCATTATAAAAATTTGTTTTATTAACCTGTTATAAATCAGAAAAAAATTTATCAACTCAGGCTTAAATTATGAACTACGCAGAAAAGAAAGAATGGATAAATATTCCTAAATATTTAATTGAATATAAATTCTTAACAATATGTTATTACTTAGAAAAAACTGTACGTGATAAATTTTTACTGATTGCTTTACGTTTAAGTTGGCATTTTATCTCTTCCCACATCGCCATCATCCATTTATTCACTTATTTGTTTCGTATGTTTAAGCAATTGCAGTTTTATCAATAAACGATAATCCGATTTGTTGGCCATTAAAGTGAAAATGTTTTCAATTTTCAATATTGAACAACTAAAATGCTAAATTGTTATTGTTTCTATTGTTGAATATTTTTAGCTGTAATGTTGCAAAAAAAGAGCCGATAGTATTTGAGTTCTTTTACCCTACAGTCCAATAGGCAATTTACTATAAGTCTTAAATGAACGGAAATACCCACATACTCTGGATGAAGTTATTCATAAAATTTATTTTTGATTTATAAAAAGTTTATAAAACATATCAACATATAAAATTTGTTTAATAACCCCTTTACAAAGCAGAACTGTTTTTTATGAATAAGACAGCAAAAGTCTGATATATAATCTGTTTTTTTTACTTATAATAGGGTAATAAAACAAATTTATAATTAACAAAATATATTTTATAAGGCTCTTATTATTAAAATTTTTTATACAGAATTTCTAGAAGGGCTTCCCTTAGTCTAGCAATGCCGCTGCTCTTTTCCCAACATGTTTTATATAAATTTCTTTTAGTCGGGATATGCAAAAATGCTGCCAATGCAAGCATTAGTACTCCGGCACACGTGCTTGTGTGTGTGTCTTAAGCGTTGAGTTTTTGATTAAACAAAAGCTAATAGGTTTAATGGAAATTATTTGCAAATGGTTTGATTCTTTCAGACACCGGCCATCAAAAAAATAACTAAAACGTTGTGAAAAGCAGCTTCAAATTGTTTTACAAATGTTTGGTAATTGAATAAATTGAAATGGGGTTAGAACGGTAGCAGTGAGCCTAAATCTTTCGACAGACTATTACAAATCCCACAGGTTCGATACGAGCTATTAACAATTAGTGTTTGCGCTGCAGTCAGGTTTAACTCAAACTAAACACCTAAACTAAAATACATTGAATAGAAAATATTTGTATGTATTGTAAATGCCCCTCTGCAAGTATTCAACAGATAAATAAAAGATTTTCTAAGCATTTAACACAATATTTTTATAATTGATTTTATTTATTTAAATTATATTATAAAGTTTTATTTTGACATTTTAATTAAATAAATATTTTTTGAGTTAAGAAGAAAATTCCTATTAGCAAAAGTGTTTATTTTTTATGTTGTTAAAAAAGGATAACAAATAAAAAACTATTAATAAAATATTTATAATTTTTTACTCTAACTCAAATAACAGCAACAGCAGCAGTAAAAGCAACAACATTGTGCTTGATTCTTATTCATCCTTTAGGCACTAATACTTTCACAATCACTACGAGTTTGCACGTATTTTCTATATCAAATTATATATTTTATTTTATTAATAGATTTTATAAACACTGGCCAGCAGAACGCTGAGGATGAAATAAAGCAACACTAAATATGATCTCAGTATTTTGTAACCAATCAGTCATTGTTAAATATATCATTTTATTAATAGAAAGCGCTTACTTTAGTTGAGTGGGACTAAAAATTGAAGAGATAGATTTTAAAAAAATCTGCGATAATATTTCGAAGGGCATCAATTTAATTGTTTGCACTCCTTAGTTTAATAAATTTCTTTAATTCGAATCATAGCAATGATTCGTTTAAGCTCAATCTCGATTAATAAATCGAGCAATAAACCGATTAAAACGGAAATTCGCCTCATTGAATACTAAGAGAGTAATATACTCTCAATTTATACCAAATACGAGTATTGAACAGTTTTCATGCAACTAAATAGATATTATTCGAATAAATTTCATTCAACTTCAGCACTTAAAAACTACAAAAAATTGTCTTTCAGTAAATTATATATATATTGCAATAAAAATTTTTGCCTTTAAATTTATTCCAAAAAATTTTTATTCGAATCAATTTTATTCGAATAATTTTTAATCGAATAATTTTTAAATACGTAATGCACTTTTTAATTTTAAAATAAAACCACGTCCAGGGTTTAATATATATGTTGCTATTCATTGGCATAAAAATTATTGCAAATACTATTCGAAAATTTTTTATTCGAATATATTTTATTCGAATAATTATTAATCAAATAATTTTTAAGTACTTAATGAACATTTTAATTTTAAAATAAAAACACGTCCAGAGACTTTAACATATATTTCGTTATATACATATGTATGAGAATAAAAATTATTGCAATTATTCGATTACTTTTTATTCGATTAATTTTTAAGTGCTTAACGCACTTTTGGATTTTAAAATAAAAACTCGTTCAGAATTTTTAATATACATGTTGTTATTTATTGTAATAAAAAATATTCCAATTTTAAATATTCAAACAATGTTTATTCGAACAATTTTTATTCGGATAATTATTAATCGAATAATTTTTAAAAACTTAATGCACTTTTTAATTTTAAAAAGTTATTTAATTGAATGAAAATTACTGCAAATATTCGAAAAATTTTTATTCGAATAAATTTTATTAGAATAATTACTAATCGCATAGCTTTTAAGTGCTCAATGAACATTTTAAATGAACATGAACATGAAAATGAAGCCACATCTAGAGACTTTATATTGGAATAAAAATTATTACAATTATTCGAATACTTTTATGCGAATAAATATTAATCGATTAATATTTAAGTGTTTAATACACTTTTTGAGTTTTAAATAAACACACTTAAATATCATTATATATATATATATATATATATATATGTATGTATATATATATATATATATATATATATATATATATATATGTATATATATATATATATATATATATATATATATATATATATATATATATATATATATATAGACGTCGTTTCACTAAGATCACATTTTCTTTTCGATTCAAAATAGTGTAATCTATATCTTAGCTTGAAGTAGTTTTAATTTCTTTTAAGAAGATCGCATATTTTTATCTGTTTGAATGCTTATTTTAGTGATAAACAAACATATTGATTTTCGGCTGATTCTCTCATATGATTTCAAATACGCCTTCTAACAGACTGCAGACTACATGTGAGCATAACAAAAAATGAAATATATACCCTATAATTTTTACATATTTGAATTTATGTTTTACCGAACATTTTTTAAACTTTTGCTGCAATATGTGATGCAAAAACATTTTGTTGCCTTTAATAATTAATACTTTTTATTTTCACTTTTTGTACATTCATCTGTGTGTGTGTGTACATTCATTCGAATATGAATATATATTTTATATAAATTTTATAATAAAATAAAGTTTTTGGTTTGTTATTTATTTTCTGTTATTTCATGCAAATTGAATTTCCTATTTCCTTTTGCATTCAATTACTCCTGCACATCAAGAACACTATCAGCTTCAGCTACAATGCGGTGGCAAATTAACACGTTTCTATTGAAAGGTTTCTTTTCAATTTTCGTTGCTATTAAATTTTGTAATTAAATTGTTTTAGCATTATTTTAAAAAAGATTTTTATTTGTGTCCGATAAAATTTAAAAATTTTTGTAGAAGTCAGCCACATGGACATTATTTGGCGAGCCATAATTAATAATATTGCAAAATTGTTAAAGAGTTTAAGAGAGATATTTCCATTACCTCTGCAGTAAAATCAAGTTATTTTGTCACCGATCAAAGATCCTGTCATCTTCCATTTTCTATCTATAATCACATAAAAGAAGTGCCATATTTTACAAGTTTTTATTATTTTATATATAAAATTGTTTTTATTACAAGAAAAATTTGCTTAAAAAGGTCTTTAAAAATTTTTTTTTGCCAAAATATCACATTCGAAATCGTTAATACAATTTAAATACAAATTCGATTGATGACGAATAAAATGATTTGTTCCGAGAACTAGTTTTCATATTGAAATTTTTTTAAATTAATTGCAAAAAAATAAGAAAAATAATTTTCTTACAGATTTATATTTCTAATAAACTAAAACAATATTTTCCTGATAAATTTCAAAATATTTCCTTTCAACTTTAACTGATAGAAAGCATCATCAATAATTCTTTTAATTTGATACGTTAACCTCAATTTGAGCATAAATCTCCTGATACAAATAACCCATATCGGCATGCATGTTGATAAAAAAAAATGTTAAATCGTATCTAAGAAATATTATACTTTCATGGCAAATGCACACACACACACACGGACACACACAGCTTTACCCATGGAGGCCGACAGCTAACTACTAACAAGACAAATAAAAATAGATGCAACAAACACTCAAGACATGCAACTACAACTGTACGTCACACACACACAGCCACACATGGCAGAGACACAGCAATGAAAATGGAATAACACACTAAAACAGCAGGCAAAAATATAAATCTAAGCGAAGCTCATCATTCACGTGTTGCAAATGATGCTTAAAAAGTGACAAACTGATTTTAAATAAATTGAGTCATCTCTGGCTAAAGACTGACTACAATAACAGCCAATATGTGCAGCTACTTGAAGGGTAACGAAATGCATGCGAAAGAAAGAAAGTGTGTGCAGCATATTAATGTATACAAAAAAAAAAAGAACCAATCATTTTAATAAATCTCTTTAAAGAATGTTGCGATTTTTATTAGTTTGAAAATGCTTCAGTGCATATCAGCATTTATATGCTAGGTGATGTTTGAAAAAGAAATGCATTCAAACAATAAGATTACTTCTTAGATTATCGCATGCTAGAGTTTTTAGTATTATCATTTACCTAGACTCCACGCTCAAATAATGAGCAAGCAGAAATATGTGTTTCAATTGAGCAGATCGTACATGCTTTCATATTATCGTTTTATTACCAAATATGGTAATGAGTTTTATTTTAGTTACGGATTATCACGCTATCACTGTCCGTCTTTATCACACTGATAAATCTACATTGGTACATAGCCTGATATGTCACACTCATTGCATTGCATGAAACTACGAGAGCAGATGGAATTTTTTTTGAAAGGGAACAAGGCAGACGATTTTTAATTTTTAAACGAAGAGGTTGAAAACTTCAAGCGGTGATAAAAAGTAAATTAACCATTATTTTTTAAAAAGAAAAAATGGTTTCCCACATAAGTGCCTGGTGAAAAGTATAGTTGAAGGCAACAGGAAAACTTAAGAAATATCTTTTACTGAGGAAAGCGGCAGACAATCCAATTGCGCTGGGTATCCGTGTTGTTGACCACCATTAGCAGCCACGTGGACTTACTCAGATAGACGTCACAACTAATGTGATCAAATGGGATAGCTTTTTATGCATAATTCAACGAAACCTCCTTTCAAAATAATCGTAACTTTACCAGTATCCAGCTAAGAAGGGCAAAATTGCAACAAAATGTTTTGTTAAATTTCCATATAAATAAATACAAATACATGTTATAAGTAATACTCATATGTAAAAGCTGGGATTCAAAACAAGCAAATCTATTGAACTTCCAATTCAAATGCTGGGTAATAAAAGAAAACAAAATTAAATCAATACCAAGTTAAGTTAACGATGTACTACTATTTATACATTTAAAATCACTTTGCACTATTATTAATTTTCGAGTGTAAGTTTAAAATCTTTAATTGTAGCACATATAAGAGCATAATTACAAAAAAATTACATTGTTCTTTTAAACGCAACAACAACAACACCATTATTACCGTCGTCATGTATTGATTGCTGGGCCCTTCAGTCTCTAAACATCATGAATGGAAATGCTGGAGTTAATTTAGTTGTGAGTAATATTTAAGTTTTTTTTGCTATTTGTTATTGTAATTATTCAATATATTATAAGTCATTCATAATTTGTATGCAAGCACATTTTTTTTTCCCGTCGGATAGTCAGTCCGATTCCATATTGTTCATTTATTATTTCATTCATTAAAAGTTTATATATAAATGTATGTACTTGTTTCCAAATTCTTTCATGCATATTTTCTTTACTATGCACGTTAAGATCAATGAAGCTTAATATTATTTGTGAATTTTGTCTTCTGTTTCATTCTTGCATGTAATAAATTAGTAAAGTGAATTTGTAAATAATGAGAAATATGATCTTTTAAATTTCAAGCAGAAGGGGAACGGTAGCCAAGACAATGTGTATTTAAGTATTTGAGTCATGTCCATATAAGGGTCAGAATATTAAATTCTTTTTGGTACGAATTCTGTCGAAGAGGCTGACAGCGATTCTGTTAGTAAGGAGGGAAAAATGTACCACAGTGGCAAAACACCTTGCCAAGATTAGTTTGCTCGTCGGCGTGTAGTTTATTCCTACACAAGTAAATTGTTACCTTTTTTTATACTCCGCGGTATTTTGAGGCAATCGAGTATATAATTTTATGTGATTATGCGTTACGAGAACCGGGTTAAGAACCTATTATACCAGCTATTCTGAGCTAGCCAAACACCTATTTTGCCTCTTAACTTTTATGTCTTGAACCATGTATACCTCTTCCATTATGATTTTATTTGGCAATTTTTGTTATTATTTTCATGTATACGACGCATAACATATATGGCGCCCAACGTAAAGGCCGCTTCATGACAAGGTCATGAAGAAGCAAACTTTTGCTACGAGTTCTGAATAAGTCTTATATTTTATTTTAGTGGTTTTAGTGCAGTGGGAAACAATTTTTCCTCGATAACCACTTGTTATCATTTCCTTAACATCTAATTCTGCATTTCATTTTTGTATAAGTCTTAGACTCCTGGAAACCATTTGAGTTCTAGATCTAATTGCGATACAAAAGAGTGCACTATTTTTAACCTTGTAACCCTAAAACAACAATTTGTACATCAGTCTTAATTTCCGTATAACTATCCTTGGTTGGTATTAATCGCGATGTATCGGTTGCATGTATTTAAAACTGCCTGCCATTTAACGCAAAGAAGGTTTTGAAAGTCCTATATCTGAGAGATAAAGCTCGGATTTAGTTGCGTCAAAACAACTTAAACCATTTTATTAAATTCATTTCCAATCAATTTTTGACCATTTTACATAGAAGTCAAAAGTTTTGCGGTTGTGAAATCAACAAAGTAATTATAAGACCGTTTTGCCTTAGTCAAAAAAAAAAAAAAAAACCCCAGAAATTTCTATTTACGGACATGATTTAATAAAACTGTACCTTGTTCGAGGCTATTCTTCCCCGCAGCCTCAAATAACTAAACTTTCATTAGTAAACCAAAATATTAAGATTCATATCCAATATTTTTGTCTTAGATTTATTTGTATTTATTTACGTATATATGTACTCGTATATTATTGGAAGGTGAGCTAGTCCCTTGTTAAATATACTTCTACACTGAGAAAAAAATTAGTTGTAAGTAAATAAATTTTTTTTTACATAATACCAATTTTTACATAATATTTTTACTGTAGGCATTTTGATTTTTTTTGCCTTTCTGGATATATAGCTATAGAAACATAATTCTTTGAGATATATTGAGGATTGTGGAATTTGTTAATAATGAATACCAGGAACTCGAATAGAGGTAGAAATAGTTCATTCAATGGGAACCGAGCTGCGTCCTCGTTGGCAAACAACATTCCCATTGAATTACGAACCAACGTTAATAGCCCTAAGCCGAGAGTTGCACACTCTCCTGTTAATAAAACCCTGACTAGTAGTTCAAAACATCCTGAAATACCAAGTGCATCACTGGAACCTCAGGTCCATAGAGCACAGAGTAGTTGTAGTTTGCCTTCTTCTAATTCCTTTCAAGACATTGAGTTAGCACCAAATACAAACCTTGGAGCACAGCCACGAAATTCCGAGTCTTTTGGTGAAGCCTCTGTGCTAAATGCTAGCGCCACACCCCAGTACAATAACCCCTCCGGAATAGGTCGTAATGTCGCTTCTGCTCTGGATATGGATACACAGAATCTTAATCCAGCAACACCATTTGATTCTCTTATTACCTTAATACAGCAGACCATGAGGAATACTCAGGAAGGTTTTAGACAGGAACTTTCTACCATTAGGCAAAGTATAGCTCAAATGAGTCTTATTCCACAATTAGATTCTAATTCCACTGATCCTAGCAGACTGAATGTAAATGTAAACCACTCATCTGACTTTCAGAATCCAAATAGGTCCTATGCGAATGTGGATACCATAGTTCAATTGGAAAAATGGAAAATTTCTTATAACGGAGAAGGACCTGTATCTGATTTTCTTTTCAAAGTTGAAACACTTTGCACTAGAACAAATTGCTCCAACGACCATTTACTAGCAAACTTTCATGTACTCCTAGAAGGTCGTGCTGAAAAATGGTATTGGCTTTTCTTGAAGCAGAATCGACACATTTCCTATCCTATGCTGAGACAAGCTCTCACCAAGGAATTCGGTCATTTGGATTCGGATCATGAAATTATGCTAAAACTTTCATTGCGGAAACAGCAATTTAAAGAGAGCTATGATGATTTCCATAGTTCAATTATTTCACTGAATCTAAGACTTCAAAATCATTTACCTGACAGTACGTTGATTGATATCATTAAAAGAAACATAAACCCCAATTTAAGATTCTTGCTGTTCAGCAGTAACACTACAGTTCTTGACGAATTCAGGGATCAAGCACGCAAAGCTGAAAATATACTTCGAGAAACAAAGTTTTTTAACCCAGGTATGATTCACTCTCGAAATGTCAGTGAGTTAGAAGAGTCACTAACAAACAATGGAGATTCACAAGAAATAGATCCACAGCTTGATGCAATTCACAGCTCCAGTAGAAGGGACCGATTTGACCTTTCTAAAATTCAATGCTGGAACTGTATGTCCTACGGCCATTCATATATTTACTGTCCTGAAGTTATAAAGAATCCTTTTTGCTTCAAATGTGGTATGATGGGCGTATTAACGCCAAAGTGTCCAAACAAACATTTCCAGGGAAATCGGAAAATGGGCGATCTGGCTACCGGGGACACTCGTCCATCACACCCAACCCCGAGGTTGAATTGAATTTAAATCTTGATAAACAAATCAATATTTTTGAAATCACTGGAGATAATAATAACTGTATAGATGAAACCAATGATAAAACGATAGCCAAAGAAGAATTTGATCGTCGTTCTTCAACCAATGATAGGACCAATTGCGGGAAGGACTATATTAAACTCTCAGTTAGGATTATGAAGTGTAGATCTCGCTACAAAAGAAGAAGACATTTCAGAAAAATTTTGGAAGCTTGTATTATTCAAGGCAGTGACAATAGACCCTTTGCTCAATTTAAAGTCGCAGACAACGTTTTAGTTGGCTTACTCGATAGTGGCGCAAATGTTTCTGTCTTAGGAAAAGATTGTTTACTATTCTTAGAAAGAACACAAATCCCATATAGCAGTATAAGCTCGTCGATAAGTACCGCAGATGGTGCAAAGCAACCAGTTGTAGGATATTGTCTCCTGCCTGTCGAATTTAAAGGGGCTACCAGATATATAAATTTTTACTTAGTGCCCTCATTGAGCCAAACAGCCTACCTTGGTATTAACTTTTGGCAAGAGTTTGCCTTAGCTCCAAATATTATACCCCCTTCAAACCCTGCTATTTGTGAACTATCCGGTAGTTCAGAAGATAATCGGAAATTTCATAAACTTTCCCCAGAGCAAAATTTGGAACTGGAAAAAGTGATTCTAGAATTTCCGGCGTTTGAAATACTTGGACTAGGGTGTACCAATTTATTAGAACATCATATTGATACGGGAGATGCTGTCCCCATCAAATGTAAGCACTACCCGATGTCTCCTCCTCGTCAAGAGGAAGCCTATACTGAAATAGAGAGATTGCTGAAACTTGGAGTTATAGAGGAGTCTAATTCTCCGTGGTGTTCTCCAGCTGTCTTGGTTAGGAAACCTGGGAAGGTCAGACTTTGCATAGACTCAAGGAAACTGAATGCAGTGACAAAAAAAGACTCCTATCCTCTACCCCATATAAATGGACTTTTGAGTAGGCTCAAAGATACCTTCTTCATAAGCGGGATAGACCTTAAGGATGCGTTTCTACAAATCCGCTTATCTGACTCCTCTAAAGAAAAAACAGCGTTTGCTATACCCGGTAAGCCACTATATCAATATAAATATATGCCGTTCGGCCTATGTAATGGCCCGCAAACAATGAGTCGATTAATGGACAAAGTTATACCCTCACGTTTGAGAGAAAACGTTTTCATTTATCTCGACGATTTGTTGGTGTGCAGTAACGACTTTCAGTCCCACCTTAAACTTTTATCAGAGGTCGCGGCGTGCCTAAAAGGGGCAAAGTTAACAATTAATATAGGTAAAAGTCGATTCTGTCAGACAGAAATCCGATATCTTGGATATATCGTAGGTAATGGTTGTCTTAAAGTGGACCCTGTTAAGGTCGCCTCAATCAAAAACTTCCCCCTACCCAAGAGTCCTAAGCAGATTAGAAGGTTCGTTGGAATGGTCAACTGGTATCGTAGCTTTATAAATAATTTTTCTGACTTAGCTGGTCCATTAACTGATTGTTTGAGAAAGACCAAAAAATCATTTACCTTGTCGGAAGCAGCTAAAATCTCTTTTGAAAATCTTAAGCTGGCACTATGCACAGCTCCTATTTTAGCACAGCCTAATTTTGAGAAGGAATTCATCATTCAGTGTGACGCATCAAAAATTGGTGTAGGTGGTGTGCTCTTCCAATATGACGATGATGGGAAAGAACACCCTATTGCTTATGTATCACAAAAATTGAACAAGTCCCAGAGGAATTATACAGTGACCGAGCTTGAATGCATGGCAGCCTTAATATGCGTGAATAGGTTTAGGCCATATGTTGAAGGATTACCCTTCCGTATAATAACTGACCACTCCTCTTTGAAGTGGCTAATGTCACAGAAGGACCTAAGTGGAAGACTGGCCCGGTGGAGCCTCAAGTTACAAAGATATGATTTTTCCATAGAGCACAGGAAGGGATCGCTTAATGTGGTACCAGACTGTCTGTCAAGGATGGACGTAGATCAGCTCTCTTTAGGAAATAATACTTTTGAAGTCGATCTTTCCTCTCCAGAATTTGAAGGTGAAGAGTATGTCAAATTACGAGAAACCATCTTGGAGAATATAGATTCTCTCCCTGACATTCGCTTAAGTGAAAATATAGTATTGAAAAGGGTAAATTTTAGACATGTTTATGAAGATGAGGAAGATAGTCTATGGCGAATATGGTTGCCTAAATCAATAGCTGAAAGAGTTATGAAAGGTGCTCATGAGGACGACACATCTTGTCATGGTGGTTTTGCAAAGACCTTGTATCGGGTAAGGACAAAATACTTTTGGCCAACAATGGTCAGTGATATAAAAAACTTTTGCAAGCGTTGTGAGATATGTAAGAGTATCAAATCTCCTAACCAGACATCGAGACCTATAATGGGAAATCAGTTTCGGACTTGCCGCCCATTTGAAAGGCTATATTGCGATTTCTTGGGACCATACCCCTTCACCAAAACAAAAAATTCGGTCATCTTCATTGTTTTAGACCACATGACCAAGTTCGTTTTTCTCAAAGCATTCAGGGCAGCAACATCTGCAAATGTGATTCTATATTTTCAAACTGAAATATTCCCAACTTTTGGTGTACCTCGCTGTATTCATAGTGATAATGGCAAACAGTTTGTTTCAAAGGAAATGAAACAGTTTTTCAAATCATACGACGTGACCCATATTACTACAGGCTTCTACGCACCGCAGTCTAATGCTTCAGAGCGGGCTAATCGCGAGATTGTTACAAAGATACGATACTTTCTCAGGGATAATAAAGACCATAAGGAGTGGGATAAGTTTATACCACAAATTCTATCGATTCTGAGAAGTGATTTTCACGGCTCAATAAAATGTTCACCTTATCTTGCAACGTTTGGCCAAAACATGGTTCAGCATGGATCTGCATATAAAGTGCTCGATAAACTGGGCTACCAAACAGGAGAAGATATAAGCATTCTAAACAACGTGGACAGGCTATCCAAACTAAGGGAAACATTACGGGAAAACCTCAAGGCAGCACACGCTAGATCCTCAAAGGTTTACAATCTCCGAAGTAGGACTATTGAATTCCAAAAAGGTCAGACCGTATACCGGAAAAATCATACGCATAGCAATTTGTCCAAGAATATTAATAAAAAGTTCTTGAGAAAGTTCATTAAGTGCAGGATCAGAGATAGAGTTGGAAACAATTTGTATGATATAGAAGATATTACTGGTAAATACATCGGAAAGTTCCACGCTTCTGATTTACGCCCGTGATACTACCCGGCTTCGTGGGTCGAGCCACACATTGTTTGCATGAAAGAATAACAAAAATTGTTACAATTAGTCTATAAAAGGAAAGAAAAGAAATGCTCCAAAAATCGGTTTACTGTTCGTCTTCAACTTTTATGAAAAGTCCAGGTCGAAGCAGTTTTGTTGCGATTTTTATTAGTTTGAAAATGCTTCAGTGCATATCAGCATTTATATGCTAGGTGATGTTTGAAAAAGAAATGCATTCAAACAATAAGATTACTTCTTAGATTATCGCATGCTAGAGTTTTTAGTATTATCATTTACCTAGACTCCACGCTCAAATAATGAGCAAGCAGAAATATGTGTTTCAATTGAGCAGATCGTACATGCTTTCATATTATCGTTTTATTACCAAATATGGTAATGAGTTTTATTTTAGTTACGGATTATCACGCTATCACTGTCCGTCTTTATCACACTGATAAATCTACATTGGTACATAGCCTGATATGTCACACTCATTGCATTGCATGAAACTACGAGAGCAGATGGAATTTTTTTTGAAAGGGAACAAGGCAGACGATTTTTAATTTTTAAACGAAGAGGTTGAAAACTTCAAGCGGTGATAAAAAGTAAATTAACCATTATTTTTTAAAAAGAAAAAATGGTTTCCCACATAAGTGCCTGGTGAAAAGTATAGTTGAAGGCAACAGGAAAACTTAAGAAATATCTTTTACTGAGGAAAGCGGCAGACAATCCAATTGCGCTGGGTATCCGTGTTGTTGACCACCATTAGCAGCCACGTGGACTTACTCAGATAGACGTCACAACTAATGTGATCAAATGGGATAGCTTTTTATGCATAATTCAACGAAACCTCCTTTCAAAATAATCGTAACTTTACCAGTATCCAGCTAAGAAGGGCAAAATTGCAACAAAATGTTTTGTTAAATTTCCATATAAATAAATACAAATACATGTTATAAGTAATACTCATATGTAAAAGCTGGGATTCAAAACAAGCAAATCTATTGAACTTCCAATTCAAATGCTGGGTAATAAAAGAAAACAAAATTAAATCAATACCAAGTTAAGTTAACGATGTACTACTATTTATACATTTAAAATCACTTTGCACTATTATTAATTTTCGAGTGTAAGTTTAAAATCTTTAATTGTAGCACATATAAGAGCATAATTACAAAAAAATTACATTGTTCTTTTAAACGCAACAACAACAACACCATTATTACCGTCGTCATGTATTGATTGCTGGGCCCTTCAGTCTCTAAACATCATGAATGGAAATGCTGGAGTTAATTTAGTTGTGAGTAATATTTAAGTTTTTTTTGCTATTTGTTATTGTAATTATTCAATATATTATAAGTCATTCATAATTTGTATGCAAGCACATTTTTTTTTCCCGTCGGATAGTCAGTCCGATTCCATATTGTTCATTTATTATTTCATTCATTAAAAGTTTATATATAAATGTATGTACTTGTTTCCAAATTCTTTCATGCATATTTTCTTTACTATGCACGTTAAGATCAATGAAGCTTAATATTATTTGTGAATTTTGTCTTCTGTTTCATTCTTGCATGTAATAAATTAGTAAAGTGAATTTGTAAATAATGAGAAATATGATCTTTTAAATTTCAAGCAGAAGGGGAACGGTAGCCAAGACAATGTGTATTTAAGTATTTGAGTCATGTCCATATAAGGGTCAGAATATTAAATTCTTTTTGGTACGAATTCTGTCGAAGAGGCTGACAGCGATTCTGTTAGTAAGGAGGGAAAAATGTACCACAGTGGCAAAACACCTTGCCAAGATTAGTTTGCTCGTCGGCGTGTAGTTTATTCCTACACAAGTAAATTGTTACCTTTTTTTATACTCCGCGGTATTTTGAGGCAATCGAGTATATAATTTTATGTGATTATGCGTTACGAGAACCGGGTTAAGAACCTATTATACCAGCTATTCTGAGCTAGCCAAACACCTATTTTGCCTCTTAACTTTTATGTCTTGAACCATGTATACCTCTTCCATTATGATTTTATTTGGCAATTTTTGTTATTATTTTCATGTATACGACGCATAACAAGAATAACAGCGAAAACTTATAAGAACTCCATATAAAGAGGGGAAATGAAATTCTTAACGTTTATCCCCCCCAAAATAATATTTGATTTAATTAAAAGGAAGAAAGAAAAAGGAACAAGTCGAAAACGAACAGCTCCCAACACAACTTTTTTAAACTAACGCAAAAAAACCAAAAGATTACTGCTGCAAGGAAACCAGGAACTACAGCATCAAGCAAATAGCTACTGCAATGAAGTCAGTCAGTTTGCCAGTCATATTTTCTTTCAGTTTTGCTTTTTATTTATAAAGAAAATCAAAAGAATTATCAATTAATGCATTAAAAAAAGGACTGGTTCGAGCATACACATGGAGCATGAACACCCTAGTAAAACGTATTTTTTTAGAGTGTCACAACACCAGAGCAACGCCTGCAAATTGTTGAAATGTTTAATCAAAATAATTGTTCTATTCGTCAAACTGATTGTGCATTTCTTCCATTTTGTGGCACACATAATTGTCCTTCAGAGCGGCTAATTCGAAGAACAATAGATCGTTTTCGCCCCACATTTACTGTTACTGATAATGAGCATCCCGTGAGACGCCGAACAGGGCCGCTGTACAGGAAAGCATTGAAAATGATCCTAATCAATCCATTCGTCGTCGTTCTCAGCAACTGGGATTGTGTGTCTTTCCACTTTATGCAAGATTTTTTTAGTTGTTGAAAATTGGTGTTTCAGATTGCGCCTTCTACGCAACAGCCGTGGCGTCCACATGGCAGAAATCATATACAGGGTGGCACAGAAAGGCCGAAGTGGTGTGAATTCCTTATAATTTTTTTATTATAATTTTTTTTTCTTTTCTTTTCAGTATTTTGTAAAGAAGACTTGGACAATTTATAATGGAGCAATACACAACTGAACAACGTGACCAAATCGTTGAAATTTACTTTTCAAACCAACCGTCCATTGTGTTGACTCAGCGTGCATACCGTCGTCAGTTTAATGTGCGCTTTGCACCCTCTCAGTCAACAATAAACCGTCTGGTTAAAATTTTCGACAACAAGGAGCAGTAAGAAACCTTTTTGGTTCCTGCAGACTACGAACTGTCCACACGTTTGACAATATTCAAATGGTACAGGAGAGTATTCGGGAGGATCCAGAAACATCAACCAGGAGACGTTCGACACAAATTGGCATCTCAAGAGGGTCGCTGCAGCGAATTTTTCATACGTGGAAAACCATCCGCAAATATGGTTCCAACAGGATGTAGCCACAGCGCACACTGCGAGGGCCACAATGGCTCTTTTACGCGACATATTTGGTGAAAGAATAATTTCGCGTAGAAGCAATTTTAATTGGGCTCCACGTTCCCCGGATTTAACCGCTCCAGACTGTTTCCTTTGGGGTTATTTAAAAGGGAAAGTTTATGTTAATAGGCTTAAGACTATTGAGGAATTAAAAACCAATAATCGAGACGAAATTAACAACATAACACCGGAAGTTTTGCGAAAGGTCATGAAAAATGTGTTGGAAAGAGCACATTTGTGCGAAGCAGAATCTAAATCTAAAAATATTCCCTATAAATTTACTGTCTTTAAAAAAGAAAATATTAAAAAAATATGTCTTAAATAAAAAGTTATAAGGAATTCACACCACTTCGGCCTTTCTGAGCCACCCTGTATAAACATTAATTTTATAAAATTTTCTTTCCAAAGCCGTTTCATTGATATGAAAAATATTTTCTTTATTATTGTGATTTAAACTTGTGTCACTCTATAAAACAAATCGTTATTACAATATTTCGCTATTAAGCGAATTTGATGTTAAAACTTCAGTTTTTTTTTTTTGGAAAATTCAGTTTCATTGATATCAAAGTAGATATGATTTTAGAAAAATTTCCACCTGTAGCAGACGTCTCGAAATCTTAAACCACATTTTGCAAAAGGCTACGCTTATCCCGTTAACGCAGCGCCCAATTTCAGCTTTCAAGTCTTCAGTTTTCTGAAACATGACCCTAGAATATATAATCCAGCGGTGCTAAAGCCCAAGAACAATTCGATCGATTTTTTTATCTTGGACCAGCACTCAGAGGATGACCCCTACATAGACAGTGCATTGCGCCGGAACTAGAAAGGTGGAGAGGGGGGGGGGGGGGGGGGAGGGGGGTGATAGTATTGAGGTGATAGATGAAGAGAAAGATGAGAAGATGGATTTGGCGCCATCTGGCTGAATTCAAAAGACACTGATGTCAACATTAGCCAAATTGTAGCCACAAAAAAAATTGTTTATCATGGTTTGGTAGCCTAGAGAATTTACGGTGACAGCGGGTTCTTGCTCATTTTCGAAAAAAAATGGGCCTATGATGCCGCCTGACCACAAATCGCACCATACGGTCACTTTCTTTGGTTGTGAAAATTTTTCGAGGACTGTTTGGGAATTTTATGAGCCCCGCCATATGCTGCGACAATTTTGTTCTATTTATTTAATCGCCTAATTGAAAATGGGCCTCATCACTAACAATGATTTGGTTGAAAATGCGTTGTTTTTCAAACAGCCAATTAACAAACGTTGGACTCAAATAATCGTCCAACGACATTCTATGATTAAAATTTCCCAACTTTTTAATAAATTAATTTCAGAAGATGACAGCTCAATTCTTGATATTTCATTATTTTCCAGCCAATTTATTTCCTAACCTTAAATTTGCCCACCTGCTACTTGTATTCATAAACATGCATAAGTCAAGGACATATTACGGAAACTGTTATACCACGCCCCCTTTTTAAGGATCATTAGATTCTAGGCCCAAATTACCAAATTGTATGGAATATCGCATCGATATCGATGCAAATTTCCATACAATTTATACACAAATTTCCAACGATATCGAATGCCTTAACTTGCCTCCTGGTAAATTATGATGAACAGATTCAAGGAGTGAATAACTCTGTCCAAACAATGCATCCATATACTTTCTAAAATGTAAAGCTAAATATATCTATACAAATATAAATGTATCAATTTCTAAAAATGCAATAAAAGCTTTTTTATTTATATATATAACTTACAATCCAATTTGTACATGCTAGAGCTTAATGAAAAATAAAACTTTAATTCGCAAGAAACTTTTTATAGCCAGAACTCAGAACTTTTATGCAATTCAACTGTTTTTGTCTCGGCTGAATCAGAATAAAGTCCTTGACAATGACATGAAGCTTTTTTAAGACAATATGTAATTATGGAGACTGGAGGCAAACAGCTTTCAAAAGCTTTTACAATATGTCGTCCCCTTAGTATAACAATAGCCTATAAATTTTTTGATGTTTTGAGAAAATGAATTTCAAACTTTTTGTCGAAAGTAGCTCTCACTCAAATCTCGTTATGTCTGTAAATATTTATTATTTTCGACGTTTTTTTTTGAGACTGTTTAAAAATGAGTCTATTTTGTTAACTGACCAATTTTTATTATTGTAATCATCCTTTTAATGAACAAAAAAGCGGTGTAAACTGCAGATACATCATATAGGCTATTTTATTTTTTAATGTTTTCTATCAAGTTTCTGATACGTTATTTTATTTTGTATGGTATACACTATTTTATTCAAGAAATACACCAGAATAATAAGTAAATTTAATATGAATTTTTATTAGTATAAAATTATGTTTTAATTACAGTCAGATCGTAAATTATTAGCATGGTCTTTAATTATTGTCGTCTTCATCCTCTTCTTCGAATCTGTCTGGTTCATCTAAACAATCGCGAATAATCCTTGTAAATTCAAAAAAAATGTCTGTGAGCCGGGAGGAATTACATTTTTTTTGCATAAATCTTTGAGATCCTTCAATTTTGTGTCAGAAATTGGTAGTTCTTTTTTATATTTGTGAGTTAATGTAAAATTTGTGACCCCTTTCTTTTTCATTCTCGAGCCATCTATATCAATCACTTTGAAGTCTTCGTTCCATTGCTCCTTGTATAACAATTGTCTCTTTTCACTTTTTATTACTTGGAGAACCTTGATTTTAAGCCAATTTACCGATTCATTGTTGACATTTTTCTTCAAGTTATGGTTCAATTTTGAGAACGCCGTTTTGAGATCAATAATATCACTGTAGTTAAGCCTTTCTACAGCGTACGGATTTTTTCGTCTTGCCAGTCTAAGTATAGTTGGCCATTCTTCTGGTGAATATACACAAATATTTCTCTTAGTTCGTTCTATAGCCGAATGCATGGAATCTGCTTCCATTTGTGTGTGTCCACTTTGAAGATATTTAATCGTTATTGAATTAAAATGCAATGAATGATTCATATGAAGCAATAATGTGCCAATTAATCTGTTTCTATTCTGTCCTCCACAGCAGTCTGAATACAGAATAACATCCGTTACTGATTCGGGTAAATTGTTCAGCATTTTTAATAAAGTGGTTCCAATTTCCTCTGACCCACGCTTACCATGGTTTTCATCCCACAGGAAACAATATCCAGCTCCATTAGCTAAATCGTTTAATGTGTTGTTGTATGTGGCGAACTTTCGACTGTAATACAAGGTGCTTACATTGCTACATGGTGTCAATAGCACTGATTGTAAGTCAAAAGTAAATACTTTAATATTGCTGTTATTTTTAGAAAACTCCTTGTCAGCATGTTTGTGGAGTCTTGCTTGGGCTTTATTTGCTAAGTGTTCATCATATGATTTCTGTATCGAAGCCTTGTCCTCTGTATTTTTGAACGTTTCGCATGTTAAGCATGTGTCCTTTTTTGGATGATGGAATGAATAATTGTAATTATTACAAAATATGTGGCGATACATATGTTCTTTAACTGAGAGATCTGGCTGGCGTTCTTTAAATAAGTTATACATTTTTGTAATTGTTAGGTCTGAGCTCAGATAAAGGCGTTGGGACTTTGCTCGAGTATAGTGGCTTTCTACTGCTGGAAATGACTCTATGTGCTCTTTAATAAGAGTTGCTATCTCCGCGTCTACTTTTCTTGGCATTCCGTGTTTACCCCTTATGTCAACAAATTCTCTTTGATTTTTTTTTTGGCTAATACAGATATCGCGCAGTCTGACACGTGTAAAGTATTTAAAAAGAACTTTTTACAGACCTGTTTGTCATTTAGAAAGTATTTTAGAGTGTTCGACCGCCGTGATTCTCTCGTTAATGTCCTCTTGCACTTCTCCACTTTTATGTTATTACTAAGGAATAGACGTTGCTTGCAGTAATCGCCCAAAATCCAATAGTCTGCATTGATTTTCTTACGATCTTCTTCAGAGAAGTGTTCTGGACATTTGTGATGACAGCTGCAATTTGCGAGCTTCGGTAAACGTTCCTTAATTACTTTACCACTCTTTGTAACATACGCCTTTCCTTGACTCCTGTCACTCTTTCTTTTGTTCTGCATCCAAAGCTGGCTCTTACGCTATTGAATACAACAAATCCATAATTGCAGGAGATATCTTCTTAAATTACCTTTTAATTAACTCACCTTTCTTTTTCGTGTTACTGTCAGTTCTACATTTTCATCATTGCTTTCTTCTGCGATTTCGCAGAGCACTTCATGTTGCTTTACCGAAGATTCATGTTGCTTTACCGAAGATTTTTCAATTTCCTCTTCATCCGTTTCTGGAATATAATAATCCGACGATCCTGCTGAAAAGTCTTCTCCATCCTCTTCGTCAGTTTGCAATATATTTGAATCCAATGGTTCCACAAATAATCCAACAGAGTTTGGAGCAAGTTTGACACATAGGGCTCCTGTTGATTCCGTCGCAAATTCTGTTGACAATTAATACACCTTAATATTCCTTCCTGCAATTTAAGATAGCAGATACTCACCAGAGCTTGACAAATCCATGATTAAATGAATGATTGGGAACGAATGAACGACTAAATGATTATGAACGAGCGAATTTCAACAACGAACTGAAATCCAAAATTGTACAAATTATTTCTATTGCATTTACATACATGATAAAACAACGTAAGCATTGCATAGCCTACTTTTGTTTTTTGTTATTTTTAAAACACATGTTAATTGTTCTGACAATATAACGGCCTATAAGATTCATACAAATGAACAAATTGAAAATATTTATTGAACAACAACGTATATCATTATACGTCATTTTAGGTGTTTGTGTCATGACAAAATTGATTTTTTTCCTAAAAGTTAAAATAGAGTATGTGAGTGTACATTACTATTATATTGAATAAACAGAAAATTTACTTTATGTAAGATAGCGTATATGCGTTTACATGATTTTTGAGGAAAATAATTTAATACAAATTTATACTATATTTTTTTGACTGACGTTTTGACACACTTTGTGGAACTAGAATTTGACAAAATTTTGACCACATATAAAATCGACGATGGAGAATCCAAAAATTCAATAAAAAAATAATAGCCTATGAGCACATAGGCTATTGTTATACTAAGGGGACGATATTGTCTATTTTTGAACCCCGCCCCCGTTAGTGGGCGTTGACGTACGATATTATATAACGGAACTCTGTCCCACCAAGTTAAACATTTTAAATTGACTTACTAAATATTTGGAGGGTATTTAATATTCGACCCGGTCGAATATAACGTTCTTACTTGTTTTTTTCTGCAATAGGCTGATGGTCTTTGCTGTAAAAATGGAATATATGATTTTGTCGTTTAAAACGAAACCCATATCAAAATATTGATTCAAGGACTTTTTCCATCCGTTTTTATCATTGGCCGCAATAACAACTTTAGGTTTTTGTCTTGGAAATAACACGAAAACCAAAAATCACTCTAAGTTATAATAAAGTGAGAATATAAAAGGCACACGCGATTAATAAGGTCTTGCTTTAAATTTTAGTTTAGCTTAAACTTCTTATTCAATACAAAATTGTGAAATAATATTTTACCATCAACTTGTTGTAGGTCTCGTATGCAATTTCCTAATAAAATTTGTATAAATAAAAAATCAAATCAAATACACATGAGTACTGATGATGAAAGTGTGGCAGTTTTCGAAGACAACTGTTGTGCTCTGCTATATAAGCTGAATAATTAAAGACCTGTGTTGACTTTCCTTTATGTCTTCTTGAATTCAAACACATTTTAGAACAATTAACCTATAAATCTTAATTGAATTTAATATATAAAATAATTAGGGGTCGACCGGGTCGAATCTTAAATACCTTCTAAATATTTTTGATAAATGAAAACTCTATTTTTATTGTTATTTAAATCTTTTAAAAATCTTTTAATAAAAATGTTTAATTTGGTGGGCCCGAGTTCCTTTAAAACATTTCTGTGCCCAATTTTAAAACTCTATTTTCTTTCACTTTTCTCAGAAATTTTAACTAAAAGAGTTCCTCGATGGTTTGCTTTATCCGCAGAAAAAATTTTGTGAAAAATTAATTAAAATTAAACATTTCAAATTTAAAACAATTGTTAATGTATGGGATAAAAAAATAGTTGATACATTCCTTTTTTTTTATTAAAAGACGAAGTTCCCTTGAGCAAGTGAACATAAAATTCACGAAACGTGGGGGCAAATATGAAATAAAAACTGCATTTTTTTTTACATAAAACACGGTAGGCCAGTAGCTGATGAAATGCTTCAAAATCAATAAGAAAATAAATTTGGTCATTATAATTTATAACAAAAACATTTCTTACCATTTTAAATTTTTCGTTTTTATATATATTTTTTTTCATAAAAAAAAGTGTATGCCCCTTCGGATTGACATCCTGTAAATTCAATTTCAGTCAAAAAATCAGTTCAAGATAAATCTTTGTAAAGCTTTTCATTTTCATTAACTTCCCTTAGTCTAACGTGTTCAAGTGTTTATTGAACCGATCTAATTTAAAACAATTAAAATACAAGCTGTTGCAATAACTCTATTATCTAAAATAATTTTATTCTCTGCTTTTATGTCCGTTGCATATTTATCATTTCAGTTTTATTTCCACTTTTCCTAAGCACGTCCTTCCTGTAAAATTGTCCTGCTATGCAACATGTTTCCTCTCTCAACACCTTGTAGTCGATACACAACAAATGGTTTAACAAAATCATTGCAAATTGGTCATGTGATTAAGATAGTGCCAAAATGGAAAAACGTACAAAGGAAAAGAAATAGCAGAAGAATAAAGAACGGAAGTCAAATGAATATGTGGTATATTGTCAAATGATAAATGGCGTTTGGAAATAGTTAGAAATAGTTGTTGGATAGTTTTTATATATTAAAAATTGTATTCTATAGGATAAAACTATGTTTATAACTATTTTTGGGTATTAAACTATTTAAATAAATTCATTCGGCAGAATTTATAAAAAAAAATTGTTGTTACGAATTTGAGTGTTAATAAGGAAATTATTATTTTAGTAATGAAATCAATAATAATACAATATTATTGATTTCACAAGAACCTCTGATCAACCCATTTAAATTACATAGGTTTGATCAGAGGTTCTTGTCAAAACTGAGCGAATGAGCTACTTGGACACAAGTATAATACAATATACTCCAAACCACAAAGGAAGGTCAACATCAGTTTCTTGATTATTTAACTTATACAGCAGAGCAGAACAGCTGTTTTCGAAAGCCGCTGCACTTTCATCATAAGTACTCATGCGTATTTGTTTGTTTGTCACCACTCATTAGATGGCGGCTCAGTTGAATATGATAGCAATTTTTATTTATGCAACTTTTATTAGGAAATTGCATACGAGAACTGTTTAAAAATAATTTTTTGTTAAAATTATATTCTGCTATTTCTTTTATTTTAATTATATTAAGTCATAAGTCATAAAATAATAGCACTAAAAATATGACTAGTGTGAACAACCCGTCATAACTTAGTGTGCTATTTCAGACATCGATCAGCTGATAAGAAAACAACATATTTGGAATTAGATGTTATCAAAGCAAAAAATAAAACATTAAGGTAATTGTAATAAAGTTCCTTGAATATGAGAAAAACTCCATTTCAATTTAAAATTATTAAATTTGTCTTCTGGTGCACAGGAATATCTAAATTTGTATGTATAAACTAAAACATCTGCTGCCTTGATATGAAAACATTTTTTTTTTTGCGGCGTCATACGGAAAAACGTTCAGTGGCTGCCAGCTACGTAAGTTAAAAGAGAAAGATTTTTCACTTGTATATATTTAGTTTTAGCGATTTAGTTCTCTTTTAATTTTTTTTGTTATAAAAATGTGATTTAACCCATTTCGTCCCAGTGTTCGATATTTCGAACAATAAATTTCAAGCATTTTACATATTTTTTCTCTGTTTAGGAAAGACTAAGAACATATCTCTTTTAAAGAAAATTTTTAAAAAAATTTTAATGAAAATTTTAAAAAAAATTTTTAATGAAAATTAAAAAAAAAAATTTTAATGAAAATTTAAAAAAAATGTTTAATGAAAATTTTTAAAGAAATTTTTAATGAAAATTTTAAAACAAATTTTTGATGAAAATTAAAAACAAAAATTTTTAATGAAAATTAAAAAAAATTTTTAATGAAAATTAAAAAAAATTTTTAATGAAAATTAAAAAAAATTTTTAATGAAAATTAAAAAAAAACGTTTAATGAATATTTTTAAAAAAATTTTTAATGAAAATTTTAAAACAATGAAAATTAAAAACAAAAATTTTTGATGAAAATTTTTAAAAAATTTTTTTAAGAAATATTTAAAAAAAAATTTTTAAGAAAATTTTTAAAAAAATTTTTTAATGAAAACTTTTAAAAAAATTGTTAATGAAAATTAAAAAAAAAAATTTAATGAAAATTTTAAAAAAATTTTTAATAAAAATTTAAAAAAAAATTCGGACATCTGATTTGTATCTTCTGGACTCAAATTACCATTTAACTAGGAAGTTTTATAAACTGATTCGAAAAAAAATCTCTGGGACGATATGGGTTAATGTACAGACAAATAGGTATGACTCATTTTTAGCCGTTTTTTAGTTGTGAACCATATATCAGTGACGGCGGCAAACATATACCATCGCTGTCTCACCTAAAGATTTTCAACCGTTCGGCTCAGATCTCTAGAGCTATTTTATGACAAAACAAAAACATACCTGAAAGAGTGCTATTATTTTATGAATTTTTTGTATGCAGCACAACAACAACTTTTTTAAACTGGTCTAAAATATTATGACTTTATGACAATATGACCAAATACCGCGAAGTGTGAATACCCCAAATATTTCGTCACTCCTTTGTGTGACTTCTTCAGGAAATTAATTACTTTATTTGATATGACATGAATAGGAATATGAAATTTTTTGTTTATGAAACAAAATTATTTGTCAACAAAATACAAAACAAAAAAAAATTTTCATATTCATATTCATTTCATATCAAATAAAATAATTAATTTTATGAAGTAGTCACACAAAGAAGTGACGATATATTGAAATTAAGAAATAAATTTAAATAAAGAGACCTTAAGCTTAGAAATATCAGAATATAATAATAGTTAAAAAGAGGTCAAGAAACCAGAAGAATTTTGTCTTAAAGTTTCATGTTGTTTTGAAACCACCGTTTTTCTTCATAAACCTAAATTTAATATTCAATAATAATTTTTCAATAAATTTTATGTTGGTATGACTACGTTTCCCATTATTATTTCTAAAAATCGGATGCCAAATTAATTTTCCATATTTCTAAATTAAAGAAAAAAAAAATAGCGAATAAGACTGAGTATTTAGTGAAACCTATTTTTGAAAAAAATATTTATTTTTTAGGATTGTTTCGAAACACTATTTTGAAGAGCTGATTTTTTTTAAAAACCATTGAATGAATTTAAAAAAATGTTAGTATTTGTAAGAAAGAATTTAATGCAATTCTCCTTGTGGTCGAACTTGGCTGCTTTTATGAAAATGTGTGTCATTTTCAAAAAAATATTGTACGTGTTTATGAATCTGTGACATCAGAAAATATTAGTTGACTTTTTTTTTATTATGTGGGACCATGTGTCGCTTCCTGTTAATGTTCTACATGTTTCTGTGCTCAAGTAAATATTTGAACGAGCATTTTTTTTATTGTCTAGCTTTAAGTTTTATAGTTTAATGTTTGCGCTTTGACATTGCAGTACAGCTACAGTGTAACATGTCATGAAAGTAGCTCATTATATGCCACTATATACAGGGAGCCCTTCATATTGCAGAAAAAATCTTATATCTGAAATAATTTTTGAAATTCGAATAAAATCAATAAAAAAAATTGTTTTCAAAAAATTGCCTTGAGAGCATTAACCCATATCGTCCCAGAGATTTTTTTTCGAATCATATTATAAAACTTCGTAGTTAAATGGTTATTTGGGTCCAGAAGATACGAATCAGATGTCCGAAATTTTTTAAAAATTTTTATTAAAAATTTTTTTAAAAATTTTTATTAAAAATTTTTTTAAAAATTTTCATTAAAAAATTTTTTTTTTTAATTTTCATTAAAAATTTTTTTTTAAATTTTCATTAAAAATTTTTTTAAAAATTTTCATTAAAAATTTTGTTAAAAATTTTCATTAAAATTTTTTTTTCATTAAATTTTTTTTTAAAATTTTCATTAAAAATTTTTTTTAAAATTTCCATTAAAATTTTTTTCAAAAATTTTCATTAAAAATTTTTTAAAAATTTTTATTAAAAATTTTTTTAAACATTTTCATTAAAAATTTTTTAAAAATTTTCGTTCAATATTTTTAAATTTCCATTAACAATTTTTTTTTTTTAATTGTTATTCAAAAATATATGTTCTTAGTCTTTCCTAAATATCGAACACTGGGACGAAATGGGTTAACTGCCTATTTCTCATTGTCGAATGATTTCTTTCTTTCGTACAAATATATGTAAAACAAGTAAAAAATTTTATAAATGGTTTTTGTTTCAAATGTATTTATACGAAAGAAAGAATTCATTCGGTAATGAGGAATAGGCAGTAATAGTCATTATGGAAAAAATTAAGATATATTGCAGAAAAATTGGCTTCCAAATCAGCTTGATAAAAATTTTACTCCAAATTGTAAGTGCTTGACAGAGCTCTGTTAACTGCAGAATAGGTTTGGTACAACTTTCGGTTTGTGTCTTCGCTAATATAAATTTAAAGTAATCTTCACACACACATTATTAAATGAATAAATAAATTAATTTTAATATATATAGTTACCTAAAATCAAGAACTTTGTAAACGCAAATTATTCAATATAAAATGTTTGGTTTCTTTTAATGCAATTTAATAATGTGCTCAGACCTTAATTGAGCTCATAAATAATAAATAGCTCATAATAATAAATTGCTCATAAAATAATAGCATTGAGCTCATAAATAATAAATAGCATTATTGAGCTCAATTATCTATATAAAATTTCCCATATGTATGAAAATGTTATAACATTGAATAAAATTACAAATGCAGCCCTGCTACCAAATGTGTTTAGTGAACAAAACACAGCCTACTGAACAAATTTAGTACAGACGTAGCACCTAAATTGTGGGAAAAGCAAAGAAAACCACGATTCATCATTAATAATCATTAAATTTAAATTATTGAAATTAAATTTATTATTAATTATAAAATTAAAAAAAAAGAAGAGAAAAAAGTCCCAGATGTGAATTTGGGGCCCTCATGAATATGAAAGAATTTTTGCTTTTACTTATCATAATGAAACTTAGCAAACTCTGTAAATGTAAATAGAAAGATAATTGTGGCAATAAAGTGAATATTGACTCAATTAAAAATACATGTCTCAACACCGTGTAACAAAAATTCTTTATCAGATATAAAATCTGTTACGAGCTCTTTTTTTGTCAACTGGGGCCAGGGAGATTTTAAGTGGTAATCATTTTTTTTTTTAATTTGGTATTCTGCTAAAATTTAAATTTGAGCCATAATTAGTGTTCTTTTTAAATTTATAATACTTTTTTATTTTAATTTTTGTGTCCAGTAACAACAGTCACTCTGTTTCCACAGGTGTTAGTACTTGTCCTTTTATACATTCTATGTTTTAAGCACGTGTGTATGTGTGTGTGTATATACAATGTACTTGGCACACGTGCTGAGCTTTTTTTTAAGACACATCTTTTGTTATTTGCCTGTATTGCGCTGTATTGTTTATTGTTTATTTTTTTGTTGTGCTCAACAAACGCTTCTATTTGCTTATTGTCAGCAGTAGCAATAGTATTGCTGTTGTTTGGCATGTGTGCAGCCGTATGCAGGAGTGTAGTTGTTGTTTTGTTAATATTTTAGCACAGCATCATTGTCGCTTTATTATTGTTACTGTTACCATACTTATGTTGATGTTATCTTTAGCCATCTTTTGTTGTGCTTCAAAGCTGGAGAGAATACAAAAAAAAAACAAAAAAAAACCCTCACTAACCCATTTATATAAACGTTTTAATTCTTTAAGCACGCTGTGCAAGTGCTGAAAAGTCATGAACAGTTTATATGATATTTTTTTAAATATGATAATACGTCAGGGATTTAAATTTTAAAAGTATTAAAGTGTCTTTTGGAAAGTAAGTGGAATAAATTTTGTTTAAAATTGCAAACAAATATTTTCGCTAAGCAAACATTCAAATTGTTTAGCAGTAATAAAAAAAATCGATGGTTACAGATGATTTTAAAATTTTTAATATATTATTTCTTATTTATTTTCCTACTTTAAACAAAAAACATGTAATTGTTTACTTTAAAAAAATTGTCAGCTTTAAATTCATTGGTAAAACGGACTAAAATTTTATGCAATAAAAACTTATTAAAGATTTACTTATAGTAATTTAACTTAATTGAGTGACTAATTGTTTACAATTTATATTGAAAAAAAAATTTAATATTAATTTTTGAAACACTATCATAATATATTTTTAGTGTAAGAAATATATTAAATATTTAAATATTCACATGAACTTGTGCGTGGTAAAAACTTCTCTTGTGAATGAGAATATTAAATAATGTAACTATCAGCAGTCATGTCGTTTTTCTTCGAAAGAAAAAAAGAAAATAAATGAATGAAAACTAGTAAAAACGTTATAATCGACCGCGTCGAATCTTAAATACCCTCCAAATATTTAGTAAGTAAATTTAAAATGTTTAACTTGCTGGGACAGAGTTCCCTTAAGGGATCTCTGTACCCAATTTTAAATCTCTATTTTGAGACAGTCATTCCGGGAAGGGCCGTGGGAGAGACGCTTCTTATAGGCTTAAGAAATAAAAAAATTTTCAATATTTAAACTATTTTTGCATATAGTATCGTATGTCAACGCCCACTAAAAGGGGCGGGGTCCAAAAATATACTATATCATGTTTTCCACAAACGAACGTATGGGCATTGCTAGATCGTCTTAGACTTCATCACTGATCAAGAATATATATACTTTATGGGGTCCAGTTCTCTTTGGAGGGTATTAAAACTGTATTTTGGGGAGGTCGCTCTGGAAAGGGCCGTGGGGGAGACCTTTCGCCTTTGCCATAAAACTCTAATAATAAATGTTTGGGATAATTTAATATAATAAAGGGTCTGCCATTTAACGTTTTTCTTTCAACTAGTGCTTATTTCGTGAATGGTAACGTTTAGCTCATGTCTGATTTGACAGATAACTAGTTTTATCCTTCCGCTGAACGAATATGGTTGACCATCGAATGCGTTTTCGCTTCGCTAAGTGGGCCTGCGATCGACTTACAGAAGATGCCGATTTTGCCAAAAAAATCATCTCTTCAGATGAAGCTCATTTTGATCTTGGCGGGTATGTAAACAAGCAAAATTGTCGCATTTGGGGCACAGAAGCCGACGCACCCAAAACGAGTCACTGTTTGGTGCGGATGTTGGTCCAGAGGCATAATTGGGCCATTTTTCTTCGAAAATGAGTAAGGAGTGGCCGTTACAGTCAATGGCGATCGTTATCGGGCCATGTTGAACGAATTTTTGTTCACAAAAATTGAAGAGGAGGATATTGGCAACATTTGGCTTCAATAGGACGGCGCTACGTGTCACACATCCGAAGCTACACTCGATGTTTTGCGCCCTGTTTTTGAAGATCGCATTATCAGCCGCAGAGCTGATGTCGTTTGGCCACCGCGGAGCTGCGATTTGACACCGTTGGACTATTATTTGCGGGTACCGTGAAAGATAAGTGTTACGCCGACAAGCCAGAGACAATTGACGCTTTGAAGGACAATATTCGTGAAGCCATTGGTGGAATACAGCTGCACACAATCGATAATGTGCTTAAGAATTGAACCTATCGTATAGGCTACTGCATGGCCAGTCGAGGCAGCCATTTGTATGAAATTATTTTTAATTACTAACCGGAAGGATTGTACTTTTAAATAAAAAAAGAAATTTGAGAAAATATTCAGTAGTTTTTTTTTATAGCATTTTCAAAAAAAAAAGTTATTTGGCGGACCCGGTATAAAATTTGCATTATTATTTTTTTGATAGGGTCTTTTAGGGGGCAAAGAGGGAGGAGAGGTTAGGATAGAGTAGTACTAGGTTATATCTCAGCTTCGTCATTAAAGCTTAAAAATGTTATTCTTAAGGAATGTAGGCTTAAGTTAAACAATTTGATACATTTCTGCACTACTTTTGCATATAATAACGCCCACTAAAGGAGGCGGAGTCCAACAAATTTTTTTTTTTAATTGCATGGCTCCAAGTTTAACGCTTTGGACCTGATTTGACATAAAAATTTATCATTTGCTTAACAAAATCACAAAAAAAAACTTTAAAATTATGTTGTATTTTAGAGGTAGATTTAGTTCTTCTTGGGAGAACTTTTTTCCCTCTTGCCCGATTCAGTCCATCTCCGAATTTAACTTGTGCTATCCTTCAAGATATATTTATACCAAATTTCAAGAGTCTGACTCTTTTCGTTTGGACTGAATCGTGATTTCCACAGACGGACGGACGGACTTGCTCAGATCGTCTTAGATTTCATCACTGATCAAGAATATATATACTTTGTAGGATCTCAGATGGATATTTCGGTGCGTTGCAAACGGAGTGACAAAGTGAATATACCTCATATTCTTTTTTGTAGGGTATAAAAAAGTGACACTTAACAGAAAAGATGAAAAGATATAACAGCCAAGTAGACGGTGACCCCGCGCTAAAAAAGCAGCAGGAGGCTAACAGGACAGAAAGTATATTTTTCTGATGTGAGCAAACTTTGAAATGTTTTAAACAGAAATTTAATAAAAAAAAGGGGGTAATTTTCTATAGCAGGCAATTTAAAATAATTTACATGAGCAAAAAATGCACATGCAGCTATTCCAATTTTAAACTTTAGGGCAGCATTGGGAGGTAATAAAATAAAAATTTACTTAGATGGCAAGTGTAACAACTTTCTATTACTTAGTCCCCTTTCATATATTTCCAAATATTCAAATAAGGACTCATTTTCCATTCTTTTGCAAAACTTTCCCTAGTTTCTTTTTTAATAAACTGAAAAAAAACAAAAGAAATTAATCTTAAAGAGAGCAGTTTGAATTTGAAATATTCGCTCACTTACAATTTGAAAAATTCCAGTTTTTATTAAGTTTCGTTGACACTTTCACTGGCTTAAATAAATTGCTAACGCGTGTTACATGTACAGTTTCCATAATATTTCCTTTGATATCAAGAATCCAATTGTCCAATTATTATTTCCTACATGAACTCGTTTAGCACAATTTTGTTACCAAAATAAGGAATTGTTATCGTAATTGCAATTGTCAGTTTAACCACAACATCAACAGTCAATTACTGATTGTTGTGCTTAATACGAATGTTCTTGTTGTGTACAATTTTTGTATTTCGTTATTTTTCTTAGATAAAATATATTTTCTGGAGTTCTACAAGACCTGGCAGAAAGGTGTTGTATAGAAGTGGGTGAACAAACGAAAAATGCTTTAATGCATGCTCATACTGAAGGATTATTAAGGACTCAGCAGTCATATGAAATCATTCTAAATTTGACTAGGAAGTTAAAATTTTATATGAGGTGCATTTTAATTGACTTAAAGAGTGGCTTCAGAAGATTTCTGCTAAAATAATTTTAATATAAAGGCATTTTAAGAAATTACCAAAGATGTATATCGATTTTATTTGTTTTTGTATAAAAAAAGCTTTGCAAAGTAAATTTGACTGACTGTACACAACTTCCAGACTTTGAATAATATAAATTTTAGAAAATTTTTTAAGAAAATTGGCTTGAAATGGTTAGCGGTCATTATGGAAATATGGGGATGGGTATACATGTGCCACTATATACAACTGGTGGCCCAGGGAACGCTTTATATTGCAGAAAAATTATTATATTTGGAATAATTTTGGATCTCGAATAATATTAATTTAAAAAAAATTAAAAGTTCAAAAATTTTTTTAACCCATATCGTCCCAGAGATTTTTTTTCGAATCAGTTTATGAAACTTCGTAGTTAAATGGCAAGTTGGGTCCAGAAGATACTAATCAAAATTTTTTAAAAATTATTATTACAAATTTTTTTAAAAATTTTCATTAAAAATTTTCATTAAAAATTTTTTTTTAAATTTTCACTAAAAAGTTTTTTAAAAATTTTCACTAAAAATTTTTTTAAATTTTCATTAAAATTTTTTGTTTAATTTTCATTAAAAATTTTTTTAAAAATTTTCACTAAAAATTTTGTTAAAAATTTTCATAAAATTTTTTTTTTAATTTTCATAAAAAATTTTTTTAAGTTTTTATTAAAAATTTTTTTCAAAATTTTTATTAAAAATATTTTTAAAAATTTTCATTAAAAATATTTTTCAAAAATTTCATTAAAAAATGTATGATCTTAGTGTTTCCTAAACAGATAAAAAAAATTTAAAATGCTTGAAATTTACTATTCGAAAAAACGCACACTGGGACGAAATGGGTTAAACAAGTTGTCTTGAGAGGATTAGTTGCCATTTTGGAAAAATGGGGATGGGTACATATATGCCACTATATATAAATGGTGGCCCAGGGAGCCCTTATGCCTTCACACAAAAAGTAACAACTTAGTTATGCACTGACTCTAGAAAGAGAGTAAGCGATCAGTGGTCTGTGGCTGCACTCATTCTAAAGGCTTAGTTCACACTTTATTGCTAAGCTTATTAAAATATATAATTTTTTTTATAGGGTCTTTAACCTTGGAACATTATCCTTACTTTACATACACTAACGTCATTCTTCGTCATTTTGCCTATGGCATACTTCGTGAGCAAAAATGTATACCAAAATAGATTTCTTATGTATTAATAGACACTTTTTAATGAATATTTAAAGAAATTCATTTATTTATTTTTTAATCTTTAATAAAAACTTAACATTTCATAGCCTTCCTTCAATTGGTTTTAATTTGAAAATAAAATCTTCCGTCGTCATTTTGATGAAGGATGACGTTCCAGGGTTAATTAATTTTTTCCTATTTTTAAATTTAAATTAAACAAAATTTTGTATTCGTTCGAAAGACCTATTGTTTCCATTATTTGTGGAATGTAACATCGTTAAAATGTCTGCCACGACTTCTCGGGATAAATCGCCTACATAATGTGAAATTTTTTTATGACTCTAGTGCAGAAGTTTCTTACAACTATTAAGGCTAAAAATATTTTTTAGATTTTTAGCAATGGAGTTTTAGCTTTAGCGAGTTACGAAATATGGCTGCAGATTATACAATTCCGACCAAAAGAAGTAGGTAATCGTTGACCTATAGCGTTCACCATTGACAGTGAAGGCAAACGAAACGATGACTCCGCTAGAACAAAATCCGTACCAAACAGTGACTTTTTCGGGATGCATTGGACGTTCTTGGATCTCATGTGGATTGAAATTCAGTTGCTGCTGAATGAAATGCAATGAAACCCTCTCAGTGCAATAACCGTGGATTGGATTCTCGCCGGAAAATTTTTTTGTTTTCAGCAGCCAAGCAAAACCCTGCGCGGGCTGAGTTTTTTATTAAAAAAAATGTCAGTCCCATTTGATAAAACATTTTGATTAAAATATTTTTTTCTTTGCAGTTGCTGGCTGCTTTATCCATCTATGGTGATTTATCAAAACATATTGTGTAAACGACAAATAATTTGACAGATTGTTGCTTCAACAAAATGACCGGTATTAACTAACAAAGTTGGAAAGTCCCTATTGGAGTACTCTTTACGCTGTAACCGAAGCTATTCAGTGATACTAATTTTAAGAAAGAAATATGGTTTTTAATTAATTAATTATCACATGGCAAAAAAAGGTAACCACATAGAATTTGTTGAAACCTACTGCTTGTTTTAGGTATTACACACATCAAATTTATTGAGTTTCGCTATTAAGGTTGTAAGGTAATTGTCTAAAAAAATCTATATATTCGAATTATTCCTAATTTTAATAGCGTTCCCAAAAGCTCTAAAATAGTTTATTAAAATAAATATTATCAAGGCAATTTACATGAGATACAAACAGCACTAAAATTTATCAAAAAGTTATCAAAATATAATAAAACAAGTGGAATAAACACTTAAGATATTCATAACCCCAAAATATATTTTTTTATCAAAATCACTATTTTAGCTGTTAAGAAAATCATAATGCAACAGCAAAATATTATAACAATAATAATCTTTATTATTATCATGTATAACTGTTGCACCGTGTTACAGCACAGATTTCAATATAATTTATTTAAGCTAACAAACTAAAGAACTCAATGAATTGATATCATTTGCTGGAATAAGAATATGAAATAATTCTGCAGCAGCAACCAGTTCCTCCAGTTCCCAGTTTGAGTGATTGCCAAAGCGAAAGGAAAAAAAAATCAGCAATTAATTCTGCTGACATCCAGTGCAAAGCAGAGGAACGTACAGCATAATTTAGTAACAGGAGTTTTAAGAAAAATATACCAAGAAAAGGGAACTAAGAAAAAATATATATATATATGAATATAATCTTAAGAATTTATTATTGTCATTAAATAAACATTTTTAAGTTGCAAAAGCGTAGAAGTAAATTGTTTTTCTACACTCTAGGTGATTTTATTAAAGGAGGGAAGGCAATAGGAAAAGGTATTATATAATGAGATTTAGAGAATATCAGCAGCTGCCAATTCTATAGCACAGCATCGTTAAGAAATGCTGCCATTTCATAGACTACAATTCTGTTGGGGACTGGAATTCATTGCCTTAACAAAAACAAGTTTTTCCGTATCCTTGCGGCAGAACTGCATGAGTGGAAGCCACTTCCGGCAGAACTTCCGGTGCGCGGGTGGAAGCTGCTGCATTTAAACTAATAAAAAAACTGGAGCCTAATTACCGCACCCGATATCGATGGAAAATTCAATACAATTTAAATGCGGATTTCGATCGATATCGAATGCCGTAATTTGCCTCCAGTTCTTAAGTCGAAAGACGCACAGTGTAATTTTTTTCTGGTTAATAACAGGTAAATGAAATAAATGTTGATACAATCCTTCAACTTAAAAGCCTCTTATTAATCAATTTTTATACATAAATTCAGATAAGAATATACACGAAATGTATCAGACAACAAGACATAATTTTATAAGGGTGAAAGTGTTTATCTCATCAAGAAACTGAACCTATTCATAAAGTCTTCCTTTTGTTATTTGGTTCCTTAAATACTAACAGCCCAATTTATAAAAATAATTTATTAATAACAGGCTCAGAAATTTTTTTTAGAAAAATTAATTTTTCTATTAGTCGAACTTTCTCTATGTAAATTATATTCCACTCTTAATATAAATAATAAATAGAATTGAACAAATTCATTTCTTAAAATATAAATAAAAAATAATTTGCAGTTTCGCAGATTTGAACTTGAACCCGTGGAAAAAAAATGTATTTTAGTAAACTGTCATAGATCAAGAAAAAGTCAGTTTTTTTTCATCCATAATGAAGCCTTTCTAAAAATCTCCCCTGGTGTCTTCATCGCAAATTTATAGTCGACTCCGCTTTATTGGATATAACCAAAACCCGATTTTTTTTCTCTAAAACGTAGTTCGGATTACTGAAATTTGTTACAGTTAAGCGTATTGTTTAACATCAGTAAAACAATAATTTTTATATCAAATCTATATATTTTTTTACTTCAATTTAACGTAAAAATTTTATTTAAAAAAAAATTATTCACAGAATTATTCATTTTGTTGTTGAAATTTCTCACGAATTCCTCGAAAATGTCTAGCCACTTGCATTGACAATATAATAGAAAAATACCATAAAGTACGTAAGAGCGAAAAGGACAAATACATTTTGCCATTTAATTTTTTAACGGACAAAACATGCAAAATTTTTTTCAGCCTTAAGTTATGCAATCGATTCGATGCCATTATTTATTTTTTCACTAAAGCGAAATAAGTTTCATACAAAACGTAGTTGTGGAGCTGCTGTTGGTTTTCAGTAATACGATATTTTCAGTAAAGCGATGTTTCGCTAAAGCAAAGTGAATAAGACTAGCTGCGTTTAAAATCAGTGCGGGGATTTGTATCGCTTTCAGTAATCCGATTTTTTTTCAGTAAAGCGTGTTGCGCTAAAGCGGATTTGACTGTAAATAACCATTGGGTCTTTCAGTATGAAGAAAAAAGGAGGAAAAAAATTTAAATATATAAAAAAAAAATTTTTTTTTTACTCGGACCAGCACTCAGGGAATGGCTCCCACATATACAATGCATTGCGCTGGAACTAGAAAGAAGGGGGTAGTATTAAGAAACATATGAGAAGATACAGATTTTTGTAGGGCTGACCCTTTCTTCGCCGCCTAACTTTTTTGCTACAGGGCCGAGAAAGAAGGACGCTGTTACTCTGCTTTTTAGTGCATGATTGCTGCCAGGAGTGACCAGTAACCAGAGCTGTGCCTTCATCACTGAAACAGCTCTGAAACAAGTAACACAACCATGCCCTAAAGCTGATTTGAAGAATGAAGAATTGGACACCAGATTCATGACCTTGCGTGGAATCGAATTCAAGGCCCTCCGCTTCATAGTTTCAGGTTAATTACTTTAGCCAACAGCAGCCTCAATTTGTTATATTCACCTGTTGTAGATGAGAAAAAAATATTATAAACCAGGGGCCAAATTACCGCATTCGATATCGATCGAAATTTCAATACAATTTATATACAAATTTCGATCGATATCGAATGCCGTAATTTGCCTCCTGTTTCTTATTTCTCCTCCATAATGAAGTCTTTTTAAAAATCCCTTTAAAAAATCTCCCTTGGTGTCTTCAT
Source organism: Linnaemya tessellans (assembly GCA_951800035.1). Taxonomy (NCBI): domain Eukaryota; kingdom Metazoa; phylum Arthropoda; class Insecta; order Diptera; family Tachinidae; genus Linnaemya; species Linnaemya tessellans. Next base: position 6,321,937 of record OX637533.1, read on the forward strand.
TGCATATTTAAATAACCATTCATTCTTTCAGTATAAAGAAAAAAAAAATAGAAAGAAAAAATTATATAAAAACTCTCAGCATTTTTTAGTTTTCATTTCTTGTGTCATTTGCTCATTCACTCATTCTCTGCTGCTTGCAATTCATTCAATTGCTTTCTAAGACAAGCTTTTATTGTTGCCAGGATTTTAATAACAAAATATTATTTCTAAACGCATTCCGTTTATTTCATGCCACTCATGCAGCTCTTGGCGATATTTATGTTCTTGAAACATCTTTTCAGATTGTTGTCATTGTATTTATTGAAATCAGCGGGGTGGCATTTTAAATAATATTTTCCATTTTTTTCGTTATTTTTTTTTATAAAATTCATTAGTCTGCTCAACAACAAGCAACTTCTCTGCAAGAGTTTGTTTTTATTTCTCTTTGTGTCTGCGAAGCCATTCATGCATTCGCTTAGTTTTAGTTGTTTACAGCATGATGTTGGTTACTTTTGTAAATTATTTACTTAATTTTTAAGTTGTTTTTTTATTGTTTTTGAAACTCCACTTTTCATTTGCTAATTTTTTTTTCAAATCATTTTATTTGCTTATCCCAAAGATGAGTTTATTATAAATTCTTTAGCTGCATGAGGAGTTTCGATATCGATAATTATGGTTTAAATGCTGACAATATCAATCTGTGTTAACATTTCTGTTCACTGGAGTTTGGCAAGTCATCGTGAATCGCCAGAATAACATTTCCAAATTGGTAAGATTTGCTTTTTTACTTAACAAAAAAAAAAAAAAACAGAAATTAGTTCCATCTAGTCACTTTTATATTCCAAAAATAAGTTACAGTTTTCCAGCTGTGGAAGCGTATTTTCAAATTTGCTAATTTTCAATAAGATTATTTTTTCAATATCTAAGACTATTTCCAATACACAAATTCCAGACTGAAGACTGTTTTTTACTGTGGGCCTCGGAAAATCAATTTACATACAGAAGAACGACTTACCCTTTCATAAGGACTCACAATATATGGAAACCGCTACACTCTCATCATCAGTACTCAATTTTGGTTGGCAACAATTATTAAATTTTTGTCTTATAATCAGATAGATAATTTCTTGCTTTCCATTAAATATGATTCCATACCCACAATATATGGGACCCACAATATGGAGTATTAATATGCTGAAAATTATACACGCCAAACCCTTGTTTTCGGTGAAATATTTAATAAAAAGCATGATTATAACAAAAAAAAAAAACAATGTAATAATTGGTGACAAGCCAAAATACACATAAGTACTAATGATAAGAGTGTAGCGGTTTCCGAAAACAGCTGTTGTGTTCTTTTGAGTAAGTTGTATAATTAAGGTCTGATGTTGACTTTTCTTTGTGCCTTGGAATATTGATCATTTACAATTAGCCTATAAATCTTAACCCATATCGTCCCAGAGATTTTTTTTCGAATCAGTTTATAAAACTTCGTGGTTAAATGGTACTTTGAGTCCAGAAGATACAAATCAGATGTCCGAATTTTTTTTTTAATTTTTATTAAATTTCTTTTAAAAATTTTCATTAAAATTTTTTTTTTCAATTTTCATTAACATTTTTTTTCAATTTTCATTAAAAATTTTTTTTTAATTTTCATTAAAAATTTTTGTTTTTAATTTTCTTTAAAAATTTGTTTTAAAATTTTCATTAACAATTTTTTTAAAAATTTTTTAAAAAATTTTCATTAAAAATTTGTTTTAAAATTTTCTTTAAAAATTTTTTTTTAATTTTCATAAAAAATTTTTTTAAAAACTTTTTTAAATATTATCATTAAAAATTTTTTTAAAAATTTTCATTAAAAATTTTTTTTTTAAATTTGCATTAAAAATTTTTTAAAACTTTTTTTAAAAATTTTTTTAAAAATTTTTATGAAAAATATTTTTCAAAATTTTCATTAAAAAATTTATGTTCTTAGTGTTTCCGAAACAGAGAAAAAAAAATTTAAAATGCTTGAAATTTACTGTTCGAAATATCGAACACTGGGACGAAATGGGTTAATTGAATTTAAAAAAATATCATTCCAAAAATATTTCTGTCTTTTACTTTCATTTTGAATTAAGCTTAAGCTGCTAAAAAAATCAATTGGGGAGTGTATGAAGATTGACTGTAAAAGTTATCTATTACAATTTGTTTACAGGAGCTGCTGAAACGGATTCTGCAGGATACTTTTCGTTAAGGAGTCAGTATTCTACTTTTACCGTTGCTGCTATTAATTTTTTCTATCACGTTTAGAGCCTATGTGACAGTTTTATAGCTCTTTTATTGGTTATTAATATATCACAGTTAAGATTATAATAAAATTTCAGAAAAAAAAAGTTTTTTGTTTCAAAATAAACTGCCAAAAGTGTCACAACTCCTCGTACTCCAGTAAAAATATTTGCGTGCTTTTTATTTTTGCATAAATCTCTCATAGGTTTAAAAAATAAAACTTTCACCTCGTAACAAACTTTTGCTAAACTCACTCACCCACTCACTCACCCCGGCAACAAAGTGCTTAGTTATTGTGTGCTAACCAGACGCATAAACAGATAATTTGGTATGCAATCAACGTTAAGCCAGGTGAAATAAATTTAAGCAAACAAGAAAAGAGAATTAATTTCAACAGCAAAAAAATGAATAAAAACAAACACTAAAGTTGTTTCTTTTTTTTAATGTATTTTGGCAAAATTAAGGTTTTTGTTATAAACTAAACGCAACGCATGAAAATTATGCGCAAAACTTTTCCCTTAAGCTTTTCTTTTATGGCAACAATGGAAAATAATATGTAACACGATTTTCCATACATGATTGATGATGATGCTAAAGTCTTTAAAAATATTTTAAATTCAGGGAATTAAAAAAAAAATATTTGAAATAAACCAGCATGAATAAAATTAAATATTTAAATGCTGGACATTTGATAAGCCCCAAATATTTAATTGTATGAACCAGTGAGTTGCCCAAAATCAATCAATTGCTGATCCTTTGGGAGAGTAACCAACAACAACACAACAACAACAATGAATAGCTTTGCTGTTAAAATGAAATTAATAAAACTTCTTTTTAAGCCTGAACACAATTCTTTATTATTCACACTTTTTTGAAATCCTGTAGAGTTTTGATGTCGTATTCACAGCCAAGTACTGCACCACACACACACACACACACACGCACTTACCAATTCACACAGAGTACTTGATGATTTTATAACAAACTTCTCTACACACACACACACACATACACACTTACACACCCAAGCATATGTGTTTACACTTTTACACCTCATACATCATTTACAATACAAGCACACACTTATATACAATCACACACAAACACTCTTACGGCTGCTACACGCCACTAACAACAAGTGCAATTTTCAATGTATTTGGCTTTCAACAAAAGTGTCAATTACACCGGAAGTCATACTCAAGCATGCATACAATCACACACATTTTGACTTATTCTACTGCAATCTCTAGTACAACTATTTCTCCCAGCTTTTGCGTTAACGTTTGTATCTACGTGTGTGTGTGTGTTTGTGTGTGTATGTAAGCTTGTGTGCACCATCTCATACATCAAATATCCAACTCTTTGATTTCCTCTGTTATGCCTTATGGAAAATTTGTAGTTGCAACTCTTCCATCTCTGTTCTCCGGCTGCAATTTTCTGCCTGCATACAAAAATCCTTTCATTTACTCACTTATTCATTTACTTCCTCAGTCTCAGTCACCCGAAAGTGTTCACTGACTATAAATATATGATTGATGAATTATTGGTGTCGGTAATTGTGTGGCTTTGCACACTGAAACGCGGCTTCTTTATTTCCTCTTCTATTCTTTTTTTTTGTTGTTGCTAAAGCACAGAGTGGGGGGGATGCTCTTGCTCAACTGTTTAGTGTCGTGTGTCATTGATGCCTTTAGTTTTTGATTTTGCGTAGCCAGAATGCTGTTATTCGGCATTCATCTATTTTATGTTTGTGTTGTGCTTTTGTTTATTTTAGTTACTTTTAGTTTTATTACAGAATTAGTTAAATTGCACAAAGAGTGGGTGTATTTGTCAATGTTGGTTTAGTCTTTGCAATAAAGTTAATATTTGCAAATGAATTTATATTAAAACTTAAATGCTTTTGTGCACTTCTAAGACAGTTTTGAGAAATTTTCATTAAAGCTAAATTTTTATTACACCTTCGCTATACAAATAATTTTAAATGTTTAACAATTTTAAAATCAGTATATCACACAGGGCATTACGAAAAAAGAACTTGTCTTTTAGCTGAACAGTTGCCTACAATTTGGTGTGACTCGGATCGCATGTTGTCTACTCTCTCTCCCACACTTAATGCTCCTATTTAACTCTGGCGCAATTCATCGCTTATATGGTGGCTATTCTCCAAGTTTTTTCCTTAACTTTTTATAATTTTTACATAGTTACAATTTAAATATTTTTTTTGTAATATAAAATTTATTATGAATGACTTGCACTTTTTATGATAGCATGCACTTTTCATAATGACTTGAAATTTTTTATGATGACTTGCACTTTTCATAATGACTTGCACTTTTAATGATGACTCGCACTTTTTATAACGCACTTTTCATAATCACTTGCATTTTTAATGATGACTTGCACCTTTTTATAAAGACTTACACTTTTTAAAATTACTTGCACTTTTTTTGATGAATTGCACTTTTATAAATGACTAGCTCTTTTTATGATTACTTGAATTTTTATGATGAATTGCTTTTTTCTGATGACTTGCACCTTTTTATAATGACTTGCACTTTTTATGTTGATTTGCATATTTTATGATGACTTGCATTTTTTACAGTGACTTGCATTTTTTATGATGCACTTTTCATAATCACTTGCATTTTTAATGATGACTTGCACCTTTTTATAATGACTTGCACTTTTTAAAATTACTTTCACTTTTTTTTATGACTTGCACTTTTTTAAATGACTTGCTCTTTTTATGATGACTTGCATTTTTATGATGACTTGCTTTCCTTCTGATGACTTGCACCTTTTTATAATGACTTGCACTTTTTATATTGATTTGCATATTTTATGATGACTTGCATTTTTTTCAATGACTTGCATTTTTTATGATGCACTTTTCATAATCACTTGCATTTTTAATGATGACTTGCACCTTTTTATAATGACTTGCACTTTTTGAAACGACTTGCACTTTTTTTATTACTTGCACTTTTTAAAATGACTTGCTCTTTTTATGATGACTTGCATTTTTATGATGACTTGCTTTTTTTCTGATGACTTGCACCTTTTTATAATGACTTGCACTTTTTATATTGATTTGCATATTTTATGATGACTTGCATTTTTTTCAATGACTTGCATTTTTTATGATGCACTTTTCATAATCACTTGCATTTTTAATGATGACTTGCACTTTTTTATAGTGACTTCCACTTTTTAAAATGACTTGCACTTTTTTTATGACTTGTACTTTTTAAAATGACTTGCACTTTTCATAATCACTTGCACTTTTCATAATCACTTGCACTTTTCATAATCACTTGCACTTTTTATGATGACTTGCACTTTTTATGATTACTTGCACTTATTAAAAAGACTTGTACTTTTTTCCTTACTAATATAATGATGAAAGTATATGAAAGTAACTCTGTCTGTCTGTTACCTTTGCATGCTCAAACCGCTGAACTGATGTCGATGAAATTTGGCATAAAGACAGTTTAAGATCCGGGTAATAATATTGGGTGATGTTTGTTTTTGGAAATTATCGTATTGGGTGGTCAAGGGTGGTCGAAAATTTTTATAGATTTTTATATGAAACTGATATTTGAGAAAGTTTTATACTTTGATCCGGTAAATATACAACACATCATTGACAAAACATAAACATTAGCTGAAATTATATATTAATTTTTTTTTTTTATCTAAAAAGACCTCAAGCGTAAAAAATATTGATATTAAATAAATTTCAATAAATAAAGCATACATTTCAAAGGTCCACAACTGAATATTTTTTTTCTATTTTATATAACCTTTTGGCATATTTAACTTCAAGTCCTGAAAACGCCGTAAATTTAATTTACAGCAAATCTTAAGCATTCAATCCAGCTCGCCACCGTTTTAAGGTTTAAAGCTAAATAAATATTTCCATATTTTTTTTCTTTTGTTTAGAATTTATTGAGAAAAAATTTTCTTAATTCCTTTTAACCATAGTTATGCAAATGTAATTAGTTGAATATTCATGGGAAAGCATTTGTCTTGGTAGTTGTAGCCATTTTTTTCCATTATTGTCAGACTTGACTACAAAATATTTTTAGCACATTTTACACACACACACACACATGTATAAGTTTGTATGTACAACTAAAAATTTCTTTATACATAAGAGTTTGTATAGCTTTTTTGTATGTAGTTTTTTCCCCAACAACAACAACAACAAAACGTTTTTCATAGCAGCCAAACAATAAGAAAAATTTAAGTAGAAAAATAAAACCAGCAGGAAAAAACTAACATCTACCTAAGAGAACAACCGGAAATAGTGTAAGAATATAGAGTAATAAAAAAATAAAGAAAACAGAAACCAACTCAACTCGATTATAAAAATGTTACAAGAACAAAACAATTTATTGCGGAAATAGAAATTAAAACCTATTCTCATTCGTTACTTGTTACTTGGCCAGCCTTGTATGTATGTGTGTGTATATAAGCAAATAGTAAAATCCTGCCAAAGTCTGAATAAGAGTAGAGCAGAAGAAAAATATATAATATGTAATAATAAAACATAAAAATAAAAATGGAATGAAAGTACTAAAAGAAAATAAAAAAAATAAATATATTTATATATTGCTTGTCTTCTTGTCTGGAGCAAAAAAAAATTTTAATAAAAATATTTTTTTTTCTTTTTTTGTTAAATTCAAGTTATTTTATATGCCCCAGTAAATGAATATGTTTTGCTTGTACTTGCAAACGTATAAATGCATTAAAGAACGTCCGCATAACAATGGCAGCCAGTAGAGCTGTGACCGGTTAGTCACTTGTATTGCAAAAAAAAATCCTGGTTTGATATTCATTTTTTCTACAATTTCGTTTTATATGAGGCCACACAATCTTAATCACAGAAATCTGGAAATCCTTTAACAATTCAGTTTACCCGGCTTCTCTGACTCTTTCTTTCTCCATTAAATTTACTTGAGCACATTAAAAGGCATGTGTATTTGAGTGTCTGCCTAATAAATTATTTAAATATTTTAATTTTTTAACAAGTTAATAAACAGATAAATTTTGAAAGCTGCAAAGTAAATTTTGCCATTAACGATATTTTCCTGATTCAGCTTTTCTATTAAAATCGGGGATTATTTTTGTGAATTGAAATTTATTTTTATTTTATTTCTTTTACATTTACTTTGTTATTTTATCATAGAATTTTTTAGCACTGGACAACAAAATCTAAAATTTTCTAAACAATGGCCTTGTTTTTTTAAATGAAATAAAATTCGTTAAGGATTTTATATGAAAACAAAAACAAATTTTGAGTTTCTTTTTGTTGTTGTTCCAATGCAAACAGCCGGGGGAAAATTTTTAAATTATTATTAAGTTATGAATTTTTTATTCAGACTCAAGTTCAAATCTACAAATAATAATTTTAACGAATTTTTATTAAATTGAAGTTATTTTTAATAAGAATAAAAAATTCTTATTTTAATAAAAAAAATTAACAAGTTCGAAAAATAAATATTTAAGGTCTAATTCATGAAAAATATTTCATGCTTATAACCTTCTTATTTGACAATTTTTGTATAGAAATATGTCAAATAACGATGTTATAAGCTTGAAATATTTTTTATGAATTACACCTTTACAATTTTTATTTAATTTAAGAAAACATATAGAAAATTATTTGTTATTTATATATTATATATTTCTTTTTTTATTATTATTTTTCTTCTTGCTTCTTAGCAGTTCATTAAAATTAAAATTTTTAATTTAATTGATGATGATATTTCCCACACATTCATCATTCTTTAATTAAAAAAAAATTATCTTGTTCGCAATAAAATGAAAAATCTTTTAAAATTTGTGTTTTTATTTAAACGAATCACTAAGAAGCCAGAAAAAAGTTATATATAAATAACAAAACCACTCTGCAAAACAAAATATACAGAAGATATTGTTCTACAAGAAATAAATAAATATATTCTGAATGATTTTTATAAAGGGGACAAATTACACTTTAAAACCTGTTTTTTTCCTCACACTTTAGGGAAATCTCAGTAAGATTTAAACAGTTGCTCCTAAGCACTGGAAACAAATCATAGAAATCTTCTTCTCAAAACGACCCTATGCCATCTATCCCCAATGACAAGTTTTAAAGCAATTAAATTTTCTTAAAATATAATTACTGCAAAATTAATTACAATATTTTTCTTTTATATTTTGCTAAAAGAAAAAGTTTTTTCTTACAATTCACTTGAATGCAGTTTATTTGTTAAATACCTCCCAGACACTTGGCGCTCAACTCATCAAGCATTTCATGAAATGAAATATTTAGCAATGAGCAACAATTCACCTGTCAGTGGCGAATTATTTAAACATTTAGATGCAGTTTTATACTTATACTCTGTGTGTGTGTGTCTGTGTTTTTTTTTATCATCATAAATCCACAGCTGAAATAGTTTATGCACCAAATTAAAGAAAGGAAAAAGAAGTGATTTGTTTTTATTGTGAGAAATATAAAGACGAAGTTAAATAGGAGAGATTTCACATATTTTGCGCTGAAAAGTATGCTTTAGAAAATTGCATCAAAGAGTTGAATCTTATACATAAAATATAATAGGATAATTTTTTTTATTTTTTTTTGCTAAAATTTAATATTTAAAATCAAAATTCATGACTTTTAAAATAATTCTTTTAATTGCGGATGGGGCGTATAGCCTTTCACGTGGCTTTTTATTTTATTGTGTCAAGGAAAGAATAACAGGAAATTCCTATATATCGAAAGCTATGAAAAATTGCCTATTTATATTTATATTAATTTATTTAACCAGTTCAAATAATTCAAGTAATTTTGTTACCAGAAAACTCAAACTTTGATTGCGGTTTTTGATTTAATAACATTTTGTGCTATCCATAATTAATGATCAACTACGTGATTTTCTTATTTGCATTGACATTTTCTTTTATTACACAGATTACCGTTTCACATATTAGCCTAAAGTACAAGATTTTTCTTTTAAATTGTTAATGATACAAGATTTCAAATAACACTGGTTGATTTGTTAAAAAATTCGCTTTATTTGTTATTTTTATAAGACCTCACTTCATACGCTGTTAAACTAAACCGTTAATAGATCCTAATTTATATCTAAAAAATTTAAAAAGAGTCCTTAATTTAAAAATAAATATATATATGAAGCAATTTTGCATGAAAATGTGTCTTCAATATCATTTATTACAACACACATGTGCCATAGATTTTGTTTTTTTTTTATGACACAGTTTTCTCTTTAAAGCTTCTTTCCCAAATCAAACAATAAAATCACGTTCATCATTGTCTCGGTTTTAACACATACATACATGCAAGCATACCTATATATTTTGTAGCAACTAACACATTTACATTTAGCTGCTGTTTACACAGATCAGTACCTTTATCTTTGAAATGTAAATAACCCAACGAAATGATGATAGAATAAACAAAATTTCTGACAAAAATTCAATACCTGTCTTTTATACACAATTTGTTTATCAAACGTATAAAAAGAAATTTATGAATTGCTTTGCTTTTGTAACTGTCCAACCCACGATGTCACTCGATATCTTTGTATCAAATAAATACATTGAAAAGAAAAACAAAATTCTATTGTTCTATTTTTTCAGGCTTCGATTATATTTATATAAAAACAAAAACAACAAAAAAAATATTTAACTTTATATAATTTACAAATTTACGAAATATTGATAAAAATATAAAATAAATAGTTTTATAGTTATTATTTTATAAAAATAAGCCTCAAGCTCAATATTATTACTAAAAATAAAACAAAATTCTAGAATTTATTTTTGTTTTAAATGGATTTACTCGATAGAAAGATATTGAGTGACATCATGCGCCAGGCAGAAAATTTTTAAAATTTGTAAAAGACAGCAAAGCGGGTAAAAGTTTAAAATACATTAGAGAAAATTTCTCCAACGCTAAGTGATTTACATAATTAAGGACTTATGCATTTACTGCCTGTTCATTGATGTCGATAGCTATCGTTCGATCGAATAAATAACATTTAAAACATAAACAAATTTAAAAAATTGTTTTTGATTTAAATATTATATATTCGATCGAACGATAGCTTCGACATCGGCGAACAGGCAGTAAAACTTATACTACAGAGCGTATAAGTTATATTAAAAATATAATCTTCATACGCAAGGTATTGTAAAATAGTGTTGCCTAGTTTTAGGGATTTACTAACAAAGCACAATAGGATGCCATCTAGAGGGTTGAAAATGTAATTGTAGCTAATAAATCGGAATTCCGACGTCATTAAAATCAATCTTATTATCAAAATAATTATCGAGCAGGAGTTAATATTTCACGTTGTAAAATGGGGAAAAAGGAAATGATCGGAACTGCTCATTAGTTACAAAACCAAAACAGTTTTTACTCCTTCTACTGTAAAAAAAAAAGAAATTATTTCTGTGCGAACTTCAGCTACTCATCAACAGCAAAAAATCGTCGGCCCTGTAGCAAAAAATTAGCCGGTGAAGTAAAAGATTGAAATAACTAAAAAAAAGGTGTCTATCTTCTCATATTTATTCATCTGTACTCTCAATACTTTTGCCTCCTTTCTTTGTATGGCGTAATGTACTGCATATATAGGGTCTGCCAAATAAATTTTTTTTCGAAAATGCTATAAAAAAACTACTGAATATTTTCTCAAATTTCTTTTTTTATTTGAAAGTACAATCCTTCCGGTTAATAATGAAAAAAAATTTCATTCAAATGGCTGCATGGCCCGATAACGATCGCCATTGACTGTAACGGCCACTTATTGCTCACTTTCGAAGAAAAATGGCCCAATTATGCCTCTGGACCAAAATCCGCAACAAACAGTGACTCATTTTGGGTGCGTCGGCTTTTCAATGTATGCGTGCGGGTTTTCTGTGGCCCAAAGGCGACAATTTTACTTGTTTACATACCCGCCAAGATCAAAATGAGCTTCATATGAAAAGATGATTTTTTTTGGCAAAATCGGCATCTTCTGTAAGTCGATCGCAGGCCCACTTAGCGAAGCGAAAACGCATTGGATGGTCAACCATATTCGTTCAGCGGAAGGATAAAACTAATTACCTGTCAAATCAGACATGAGCTAAATGTTACCATTCACGAAATAAGCACTAGTTGAAAAAAACGTTAGATTGCGGACCCTATATATAGGGGTCATCCCCTGAGACTAGACGTGGGCACATAAAAAAGAGTTCTTTTTTAGGACACAGTTTCTGGGCCTTTACGAAGTAATGCAGAAAGCGGTCCCGTGAAGGCAAACACACCAGAAAAAGAGGGGGAATTGCTTTAGTGGAAACACCACTCGACACAGTTGGTGACGGTCACTGCAAGTGCGAAGGCATTTTAAGCCTTCCTCACCCGCCAAAAACAAAAATCTCCTGAGTGTTTCTCGGAATTTACAAAAAAAAATCTTCATTTTTAATTTAACAACTAGATACTGAAAGTTTTGCTTAATTAATCGTTTTGCAATTTAATTTTGACAAAATCTCCAATAGATTTCAAACTCACATGTAGTATAATCTGGTTAATGACATTAAATGTGGCAAGACAATTTCTCTTAATATTTATGTATGTAAGTATCGAACTTTTTATTAAATTCTATTAAGATTGATAAAATAACCGTTTAGAAAAACCTGATAAATATTCCCAGACACAAAGGAAAGTCAACATCCGTTTTAATTATCCAACTTGCTCAGCAGAGCAGAACAGTTGTTTTCAAAAACCGCTACACTTTCAACATCAATACTCCTATGTATTTTGTTTGCCACCACTTACAGTCGACTCCGCTTTACTGGAAATAACCAAAACCCAACTTTTTTTTAGTTATCCAATTTTTTCTCTAAAACGTATTACGGATTACTGAAATTTGTTACAGTTAAGCGTACTGCTGAATTCCTTAAAATTGTCTAGCCACTTGCATTGACAATGTAATAGAAAAATACCATAATACCATAAAAGAGCGAAAAGGACAAATACATTTTGCCATTTAATTTTTTAACGTACAAAACATGCACAATTTTTTCAGCCTTAAGTTATGCAATCGATTTCTAATAAATAAATTTGTCATTGCTTATTTTTTCAATAAAGCGAAGTAAGTTTCATACAAAAAGTAGCTGTGGGCTTGCTTTTGGTTTTCAGTAATGTGATATTTTCAGTAAAGCGATGTTTCGCTAATTAGGAGTTGAATAAGACTAGCTGTGTTTGAAATCAGTGCGGGGATTTGTATCGCTTTCAGTAATCCGATTTTTTCAATAAAGCGTGTTGCGCTAAAGCGGATTCGACTGTATTAGTTGGTGGCTTAGTTGAATATGATAATAGTTTTTATTTATAAAAATGTCATTAGGAAATAGCATACGAGAAGTGTTTGCAACCGATGGTAATGCACTTTTATTCACCGTGTTGCCGTTGGAGATTTTTCTTCATGCCACATGTTCTGAATTTTTCTCTAATTCTTTTTTCAGATATAAACTTTTAGCAAAATAATTTTATATTCGAGCAAAAAATCCACTCTAAGGTTATAAATACCAAAAATTTGTCGGCGCCTAGTTGAGGGTAAAATTATTCGTTGGCATTTAATATATAATGCATTCTCATTATCGCCCATTATGGCGACACTTATGCTATTCATATGAACTTCACACACATACTACAATGTTTGCATGTATGTGATTTCCCGGAACATACACTGCCCTGTTTCATATGAATTCTAAGACACATACTCATACATTTATATTTGTTAGTATGTGGGTGTGTGTGTGTGTGTTCATATCTTTATGTGGTTTTTTACTAATTTTCATATAATTTGCTAAAAATTTAATTAATTGTTTAGTTTTTTTTCATCTTTTTGCCTTTCAAAGCTGACGTTGGAAAGATTTTAAGCGCTGCATTGGGTACGATGATGACGATGAAAAACCAGCAACATGATTTATCACAATTTTATTTTGTGTTAGTGTGTTGCTGTTATCGTGTATTTCTGTTTTTTTTTTACAAATTTGTTCATTTTTCCTTAAGTGTTCTTTGTGGTCCAGGTGGTGACTATAAAATCCGGATAATTTGTCATTGAATATAAGAGTGACAGATGTTTTTAGAGAAAGATTTTGATTCTGTTGCTTTTGTTTAGCGAGCAGCAGTGGGAAATGAATAATGAAATCGACTAATAGCCAGGTAAATATATACACATAAGAAATTGGTTTCTTAATTTATGGTATTACAAATTTAAAACTGGCTTAAGGGCCAATATTAATAACATATTACTGGTGACACAATGAAAATACTTGACAAATGTTTATTGTATGCAAAATTTTGTGGTGTGGTATTATTGAATTAGATAAATTGGGGCTTAATTCAATTTACTTGGCTTAAGAATAAGAAAATTTATTTAAAAAAATTAATATCAGATAATTTTATAGTCAATTTCATTTTAATGGGGAAAATACGAAATGTGGTGCTGCATTGACAAGGTAAGTAAAGCTCTTTTGGAAAATGTGCTTTGAAATTTTATGAAAAATGTGGATATCTGCTAGCATGCTAGACGTAGATATTAGGCCAATATCATATATCGTTTTTAATTCCCATTTATCTACTTTGCATTGTTATTAACAGAAAAAATGTGTGTTTTAAAGCCAAATTACTTCCTAACCTCAAATTTGCCCACCCAGTATTAATAATGAAATTAACCCATTTCGTCCCAGTGTTCGATATTTCGAACAGTAAATTTCAAGCATTTAAATTTTTTTTTTCTCTGTTTAGGAAAGACTAAGAACATATCTTTTTTAATGAAAATTTTTAAAAAAATTTTTAATGAAAATTTTTAAAAAAAATTTTTATTGAATATTTTTAAAAAAATTTTTAATGAAAATTTTTAAAAAAATTTTTAATGAAAATTTAAAAATAAATTTTTAATGAAAATTTAAAAAAAAAATTAATAAAAATTTTTAGTGGAAATAAAAAAGAAATTAATGAAAATTTTTAAAAAATTTTATGAAAATTTTTAAACAAATTTTTAAAAAAATTTTATGAAAATGTTTAAAAAAATTTTATGAAAATGTTTAAAAAAATTTTATGAAAATTTTTAAAAAAATTTAATGAAAATTTTTAAAAAAAAATCGGACATCTGATTCGTGTCTTCTGGACCCAAATTAACATTTAACTACGAAGATTCGAAAAAAAAATCTCTGGTACGATATGGGTTAATATCAAGCATACACCCTCATATGCGATGATGTTTTATATAAGAAATTTTTAACCACAAAATTTGTTTATTTTTTATCTTGGACCAGCACCCAGGGGATGACACCCTATATTTGCAATGCATTGCGCCGGAACTGAAAACGAGGGGATAGTATTGAGGGGACAGATAAGGAAAGATGAGAAGAAGTTTTTGCTTCTGTGCGTTAAAAGTTTGCTAAATTAGATTTAATTATAACTTAAATTCAAAACTACCTTTTCTATAATTTAAAATTGCTTCCAAAATATCGCTTTACAAAATATCGCTTCACAAAACAAGACTTATTCCGAAATAAAATATATCAGCATCAAAGATTTTCTATGAATTTGAGTGACTTCTAGAACTCTTCTATTTCCTTTTTTTTAGTTTTCAATTCCATAAATTCATTCTTACAGTGAAGTGAATTCCAGAGGAACTACTTTGAGCATTTGCCAAGTCTGCAACTCGTATCACCTTCAATATACTTCCCTCAATGAAACCATAGTTGCGATGACTTTTCTTTAACTGAAGCCTTAAGATATTCAACTTCATATTATTGAGGTAGACATGACTGTACCAGATAAATTTAACTTTAACAACTATTATCAAACCATGTGTATGTGTGTGTGTGTGTGTGCGTGTTCAAATGCCTGCTGCCTTGCATTTAATGCACAATTATTATACCGAATATATTAATCTCTAGTTGCAATGCATACGCAATGACCAAATGCTTAAATGTGTATTCAACTGCAATTTGTTGGCAGTTCCAGGCGGAGTGTTATAAATAGATGTAATGAAATATGTTTGTGTGTAAATTAATTATCATTTTCATCAAAGATATTTAAAGCACAGAAGCCATCAATTAATGATGAAAATGCTACACAACACAATCTATTTGAACTGCACTATTACACTTGCAGGGTATTAAACTACAACAGATTATAAAATGTATTTCGTGTGGGTAGTTTTAAATATGTGAAGTTAAATACATGCAAATATAAGGAACCTCTTCTTGGTTGAGGTGTTCTTGGCCTGAGCACATGATATGATTATTGCGTCTGTTATTGTTGTGGCTGCACTCAGACCGCATTTTTTCATTTATAAAGACTGTTATTATATGAATCGTGTTGTTATTAATTTTATATGTTTATGATATAATATATTATGAAGGACAGAATTTGAATTAAATGATTCATTCGCAGGATATAAAAAATAATTTTAATGCAATTTAGCAAATCATGACGAATAAAAGCTATTCTTTTATGAAGTATTATTGTATTCTGATATTTTTAAGCTTAAGGTCTTTTTATTTTAATTGAAAAAGAAAATTAAATAAAATAATTCATTTCCTAAAGAAGTCACGCAAAGGAGTGACGAAATATTGAAATTAAAAATTAAATTAAAATAAAGAGACCTTAAGCTTAAAAATATCAGAATACAATAATAATTAAAAAGAGGTCAAGAAAGCAGAAGAATTTTAGAAAGTATATTTTATAATTTTACTAGAATACATTTCCGTTTATCAAACAAAAATACTAAGACTGATACATGCTTTGGCCGACCTGATTGAAAATTAAATGTAGAAGAATGAAAACTAGAAGCGATTAAGTGCACGCAGTAGGCAAAATTAGAAGTACAATTATTTTCAAAACTCAGCCGCTGTGACTGTGTAAATGAGGCATTAAGGGGCACTTTGACATAAAATAGCAAATGCAGCTATAAACTCCTCAAAAAAATAAATAAATAAATACATAAACAAAATATTATGAAGGATCTTAAGGGAAGATCCTTTACAATATTTTGTTTGCAGCTTAAATTTAAATGAAACAAAATGTGCGTGAGAAAATATAGATATTTGTTTTATTCGTCCGATAAACCTATTGATGCCATCATGTGTGGAATATAAAATCGTTCAGATGTCTCCCACGGCTTCTCTAGGTGGAGCACATCTGATGTGTACTATTTTCCATGACTCAAGTCCCTAAATCACGCTGAATTGGACCAATTGTATTGGCTTTGAGTACCGCTGTAGTGTGTAGCTCATTCGCATACACCTGCGACTTAAGAAAACGCCACAAGAAATTATCCAACGGTGGCCAATTCGCATCTTTTCCAAATGAGAGTATCAGGAGTTACCTGATTTTCTACAGGGGCGCATTTTTTTGTGATTAAGTTGCCAGTGAACCACATCTCGCGTTACAGAGAGTATTATTTCTTTAACCGCACGGTTCTTATGTGGAACATACTTCCTACAGAGAGAGAGAGAGAGAGATAGAGGAAGAGAGAGATAGAGGGAGAGAGAAAGAGACAGAGAAAGAGGGAGAGCGAGTGCTGGTCTGGTCTGGCCTGGCAACAAAAACTTCAGACCTTCAAATCCCTTAAGCAGAATTCCCAATGTAACATAAGCCGTATGGCACGTAGATCAGTTTTATGCAAATCGCATGTTGTTGTTGTTGTTATCTAGATTATCCAATTCAGTAAAAAAAAAAGTTGGTAATCATTGACCTATGGCTCTCACCATTAAGAGTGATGGCTTGGCCATTTTCGTTCTCAAAGAAATATGGACCGATGACGCCGCCAGACTCAAAACTCAAACCAATCCGAGACTTTTTAGGGTTGCATTGGGCGCTCTGGCATCACAAATTCGACAATTGGATGTGGTCACGTATCACTTCATCCAGAAATTATCCTCATCGCTGAAGATATTTTTGCAGCAGAGCCAAATCAACACACGTCATTCTTTAAAGGCATTTAATTTCAGTTCTTGGATCAGGTGTATTTTATACGGATGAAGGCCCAAGTTGCGACCTAAATAATTCGACAAGTTGTAGTCAGCGAAAGGATGAATTTTAGAGAACGTCACGAAATCTATTGCCTTGGATTCTCCTGCACACTCTTACGAGCAGCGGCAATATTTTCAGCAGATCCTGTATTTTGTCGATGTGTTGTTCCATCGTTTACTGAAACAAAAAGTACTAAAATGTATCCAACAATATGCGAATTGTCCTCTCAGTTGGACAATTATGGCGACCATATAGTAGCCGAACAGCATGATGGCACGTTGACCAAACACAACACACATTTTTAATAAAAACATTTTATTATTTAGCAAAACAGACTAAATAATTGACAATTAATTTCCTAGATGTGGTTGCAACAAAATGGCCGTTATTAGATGCTAAATATCGAAAGTCTATTTTAGAAAATTTATTGAAGCAGTTATTTCATGATTAAAGAAATTTTAACAATATAATGGAAATTTATATATAAAACAAAAATTTACAAACTTTTTAAAAAATAGTGCAACAGCCTAATTTATAAAAAGAATTTTATTTAATAAGAAGATTAAAACAAAAACAAATTTATGTACGAACATTTTTACTATTAACCTCTTACAAAAAAGATTTTTTTTTTTTAAATTAGCTCTCAGAAATATAAATTTAATTTTAATTGCTATTTTCCAACAGAAGTCAGCCACTAAAACACATATTTTATGTAAGCATTTAAAACATACAACCAGCCAAAGACTGCAGTCCTCACCCAGGATTATAACTAAAACCACATTAAATAAAAACTCCTGGCACATTTTATTAATTTATTAATTCCTTATAAACTGACTACCAGCCCAGTGATTATTTAAATTGCTAATAGCCACGCTCTCCCTCTATTATTATAACCAATTTAATGGCATTAAAAATCAATTTGTGAACTAATTTATTTTGCCTTTTTCTAAAGGCAGCATTAATTTATGGACATTTTCTTTCGTAAATAATTTTATGAATTCCACATTAATATTTTATTTGTGGCATTAAAACTTGACCCCTTTTTTTTGGAAAACTCGCTCTGCTAATTAAATTTATTCTGTCATTCTTTGCTTTTGATTGAATCAACTAGATAATTATTTCCGTCATATTTTCTTTTCAATTTAATTAATCTCATTTATGAATATTTTCTTTGAAATAATTAAAGTCTTCCATAGAGAATTTGAGAAATTTATACGATGCCTGCCATCGGTAAATCAGTTTTCGCTTTTTCAAGGCTTTTACACAATTTAAGGAGTCATAATTAAGGGAAAAGTCCTGGTTGTTTATTTTTTACTAATTAAAACAATTTGTTTGAATTGGAGATATTAAGGCAATTAAATACTATGGAGTTACAGCCTAATTTATAAAAAAATTATTAATTAGTAAAAGTCTTATAAAAAAATGTTTGTATGAATGATTATAATATTAACCTATTATAAATCGGACAAAATTTTTATATATTAGGCTTTTAATTTATAAAAAAACATCCGATTTATAACAGGCTAATAAAGCAAATTTTCATACAAAAAATTTATTTTATAAACCTTTTATAAATTATTTTTATAAATTAGGCTGTATCTGTTAAAAAATTATTTAATTCTTACCCCCCAATCAGATAATTGCGCAAAAATCACTTTCCGATGTTTTTTGGCTGTAATTTAAAAAAAAATTAAAAACTTTGATTCTTCTTGTGGATTATTTTTATTTGGTCTTTTAATATTTTTCCATCAAGTCGAGAATATGATGTCATGTAAATGACCGCCGCCACAGTTGATTGTCATTTGTCGCAAAATTTATAGCATATAGCTGATAGGAGGATTACTTTTGCGCCACCCTGTATTATGAGAGGCTTAAAAGAGTGTAATAGAGCAAATTTCATATGAAATTTATTACGCTGTTATTAGACTCTCATAATTTTTATGAATAAGGGGGATATAGTTTTGCAGCCTTCTGCATAAAAAATATTTGTTGTTTATAAAGGGTTTTCAAAACAAATTTTGTATGGAAATCTGTTTTATAAACCTCCTATAAGTCACACATATTTTTTATGAATAAGGTCTTTGATATTTTAAAAACAAAAATTGTTAAATAAGCCATTAATATAAATAAAATATTTTTTATTAATAATTCCTTATACTTATTAACCGAAAATTTCAACAAAAAAAATTTTTTTAAATTTATATATTGATTTTTAGAAAAACGAGGGGAATGGAGGAATAAGTACAACCGCTAAACGTTAGTGTTTTATATAAATGAATTTATTTGTTGTTTAGTGGCTGCAAAAAAACTGAATACTTACAACCTGAAACCAGCTTAAGTCTAAAAAAATTTTAATTGAAGAGAATACGAGAATTATAAGCTGTTATTTTTTTACTTTAACATCAAATCAACTTCTAGCATATTCCACTAATTCAAATACTGTTTTGTAGGGTGATTTCCTTGCATTATTTCTACAGTAATAATATTAGACTCCATGAAATATTTATACTCTAGGTCCTTCTGAATAGCGAAGTTGAATAAACGATGGCCGTTTGTCTGTACGTTGAAATCGGGTTTTCGAACCCTCCCAGAAAAGCTTAAAACTTCAATTTTGTTTTAGGATTAATGTACTGGAAATAGTTCTGAATAGATTGCTATTGAAAATGAAGGAAAACCAAAATACCGTTCCAGAGCTGGGAAATTTAAATTTTTTTATTTATATGTATTTTATATTTTTTTTGTGTATATAAAAGTAATTGGCTAAAATAAATTTTTATTTTATTTTTAAATTTTTTTGTGTAATTAAAATTTTTATTTTTGAGGAAGAATTAAATTGGTATGAAAAATTAAACAAAATCAACAAGAGGATTGCAGGGTTGGAAAATTGTAAAAAAAAAATGTTTTGGTAAATATTTTTTTTTCTTTATATTTGAAACATTTTTGATGATTTTTAAAGTAATTCAGTGGAATTAGAAACCAGAAATGCCAAAAAGACAGCTCCAGAGCTGGAAATTTTAAAGTTTTTTGGGAATATTAAAGTAAGTAAATGGAATGATTTTTTTTTCTTTAGTAATCAAGTGCATTTTATATGTTACAAAGAAATAAATTGATATTGAAAACCAAAAAGATGAAAAATACGGTTCCAGGGATGGGCTTAATGTATGTGAATACTCCATTAATGTGTATTTCGGTATAGGGTATATGAGATTCAGCACTGCCTAATCTAATACTTTGACTTTTTTTATTAAAGTGATTATTATTATTAAATTAAGAATTTTCATTCAGACTGGAGTTCAAATCTGCAATCTGTAAATTAATTTTTTTTTTTTGAGAATTTTTACTAAAATTCAAATGATTAGGAGTGGAATATTTAGAATATTTTTATAGTCATTAAATCCTAAAAACGGATCAGTACTAATTTTGAGGCCGCTAAGTCTTCTCACAGCGGTCTGTGTTTAATTTTTTCCACTTTTTCATTTAACAAAAGTTTATAACGAAATAGAATATGACAACTTTTTATATTCATTTTTAAGTTAAATCACTTTTGGTTAGCACGAAATTCCCCAACCCTGACGATTATTATTGCAAATATTCCAGTTTCTCTTGGCTCTTTCCAGAGCCATCAATTGCTGAGATCAGAAGCTCTTTGTTATTTATTTCCGTGCCATTGAAATTTGTTTAATATTAATATTATTAAAATAAGAATTTTTATTCAGACTGGAGTTCAAATCTGCAATCTGTAATTTTTTTTTTTTTTTTTGAGATTGGGAGTGGCACATTTAGAACATTTTTATAATCATTAAACCCCAAAAACGGATCAGAGGCAGCTATGTTTTCTCTCACCGTTCTTTATTATATATTGTCCACTTTTCATTTAAAAAAAGTTTTTAACGAAATAGAATATGAGAATTTCTTATATTGATTTTAAGCACGAAATTCCTTAACCCTGAAGATTGTTATTCCACATATTCCAGTTTCTCTTGGTTTTTTCCAGAGCAGGAAGCATTTTGTTATTTATTTTCGTGCAATTGAAATTTATTTATTATAATTATTATTATGCTATTATTATTATTGTTACCTTTATTATTACTGTTATTATTATTAACAATTCTCCTATGCCCTCAGGTAGAAATCTATTTTGCTTTTCATACAATCAACTGCAAAAATGAAATAATAAAAAAAAATTATCTTAAAAAATTACCATAATCCCTGTTTTATTTCAAACTGTCTAAAACTAGATTTCTTTTCTATCAGTCCTGATTAGCACCGAACACTAAGTGTTTATTCTTCAAATCTAAAATACAATCAACTTTCGTTTTTCTTCTTTTTTTTTGTTTCTTCTTAATTTCTTTAAAACTTCAACGTACGAGAAGCTGGTAGGTAAACAACAACCAAAATCATTTTAACCACTCTAGACACTTAACAATTCAGTCTTCTTATTCTTTAGTTTTTTTTGTGTTTGTTTTCTTTTACTTTTTTTCTACTTCCATTGTACCTGTCCCATTAAATCGTCTACTTTCCCCAGTGACCAAAGAAACTGCAAAAGAAAAAACAAAAGCATAAAAGTAGAAGTTGACAATTTTTTCGTTTTGAACGAAAACAAAACTAATATATAAATTTTTTTCTTGGCTTTATTTGTTTCCAACAAAACACAATCACACTGTCACCTTGAATGGCCATCAAAGTTTTTCAAATTCATTTTGTTTTGTGTTTCTTTGTTTTTTTTTAGTTCATCAGGACCTTGTTTTATTATTATTTTTTTGAGAGGGAAATTGTCTCCAACTTTGGGGCGGCTGGGAATGCTGGTGCTGTTGTGTGGCAGTTGTTTTTTAACTTCTTGACTGCCTAACAGTTCATTTTAGTGTTTAAAGTTTTGCAGTTTGGGATATTTTCACAATTTCTTGCTAGTTTCTGGCTTAACATCGTTTTGGCTCCCTACATCATCTCTGTGCTAGACATAAGCTGGATTATTAGCTTAAAAGGTTTGTTAAGCCTGCCCTAATGCCGCCGGGGTTTAGATTCGCTGGAAAATTTTAATAGCATAAAAATTTAAATAGTGTTATTTTTGTAACGAATTAAACGGTCACCTCTCTAGATTTATATCTGCAGCTGCATGATCCGGAGAAATATCCTTAACCCATATCGTCCCAGAGATTTTTTTTCGAATCAGTTTATAAAACTTCGTAGTTAAATGGTAATTTGGGCCCAGAAGATACGAATCAGATGTCCGAACTTATTTAAAATTTTTTTTTTATATTTTCATTAAAATTTTTCTTTTTTAATTTTCATTAAAAATTTTTTTAAAAATTTTTATTAACAACTTTTTTAAAACTTTTTGTTTTTAATTTTCATTAAAAATTTTTTTTTTTAATTTTCATTAAAAATTTTTTAAAAAAATTTTCATTAAAAATTTTTTTTTTAAAATTATCATTAAAAATTTTTTTAAAAATTTTCATTAAAAATTTTTTTTTAAATTTCCATTGAAAAATTTTTTAAAAATTTTCATTAAAAATTTTTTAAAAATTTTCATTAAAAATTTTTTCAAAAATTTTCATTAAAAATTATATGTTCTTAGTCTTTCCTAAACAGAGAAAAAAAATTTAAAATGCTTGAAATTTACTGTTCGAAAAATCGAACACTGGGACGAAATGGGTTAAGTCTTATTGTCCCGGGCTAGACAGAAACATGGCTGAGCAAAAACAAAATAAATCGTTTAGACTCCACAAGGCTGAACTGTAATACTTGAATAAATTGTTTCCAGAAGGTGGAATCAATTTATAAGAATTCTGTATCTAAACTAGCCTATTAAAGGTATGTGTGTGTTTGTATGTTTGTGTATGTGTGTGGGTACATGGCTGCTTTATTCCACAAACTACCAAGAAAACTGTGCAAACTACTCTGTACCCCTGCCCTGTCTGAGCTTTCGCAGCTGAATACTAAAAAGATCATTATTCGCTTACATGTAATTTTTGTAAATCTCTTAATCTTATACTCGACGAGTCAATGCTTAAGAAAAATCATTAACAATAGATCCTTGTATGTATTGACTTAAACGAGTAAAAACAAAAACAAGAAACAATTTTATGGAAATCCTTAAATTTATGCTGCCATACACGTTGTTGTAAAAATTTTTTCACAGCAAGAAATTTTATCGCTTTCTTTCCACTTTTTTTCTTAAATTTTTTTTTCTTTTTTTTCTGATAATCTGCAGGTTATTTTATGTTCTACCTTTTCCAGCAAAACTTTCGCATTTATTGTCTGCTTCATCTTGTTGTTTGTTTTAGTAGTTTGACAAAACAGACTTTAGTTTAAGCCACAAGTGTTTTGTTGTTTTTCTTAATTTGCATCAAAAAAGTGAGGGTGCGGGGAGAGTTTGTGAAAGGAATAAAAGTTGACTTTTATATTTTCCATTATTTGTTTTCTCTAGTATTTTTTATTTTTATTTTTATTTTTTTTTTTTTAATTTTTGATGCTGTTGTTGCCGTTATTATTGGCTGCTTACAAACTAAATGCAATATTAAGATGAATGATTGTTAAGGACTTGGAAAACCTGGGAGTTTAGCAGAAGTTTGTCAAGGATTATGGGAATTTCGTTGGTTGAATTTGAAAATGAGCGATTTGTATGCAATAAAAGAAATGCTAAGTTTAAATTTAGTTTTCTATATGCAAAATAAATATAAGTCTTTTCGCTAAGGAATTTCATTACAATATTAAAGTTTTTTTTTTATACATAAAATCCTTTTCAGTTCAACTAAATGCTATAAAAGTATTTCTGTTGTGGTACTTAATTATAATACCAGGACGTTACACGTATTTAACAAATTCCAAAAAAAAAAATAAAATTATTTTAAATATAATAAAACGCGTGTTTTTTTAGAGTGCCACAACACCAGAGCAACACCTGCAAATAGTTGAAATTTTTAATCAAAATAAATGTTCTATTCATCAAACTCATTGTAAACTTCTTCCATTTTATAGCGTACAAAATCGTTCTTCAAAGCGGGTAATTCGAAGAATCATAGCAGCTTTAATATTCTTATACAAAAATTTAAATAATCCATATATATATATATATATATATATATATATATATATATCTATATATAAAAACAATTATAGCGGCGAAACAAAATACAATTATGGCAGCTGCAAATGACTGATATGAATTAGTGCTTTATGTTTGATTTAATATTGAGTCTTTTAATTTTTAATTTAATTTTTTTAAGAATAAACTTTGCAATTTCATTAGCGACATCTATTTCAAAAAGTATCAAAAGTGTAGACTAGAATTACTCAAATGTACTAGTGCATCACTAGTTCCAATGTCTACATATGGTACCAAAAGAATATTATCAATGTCCATAGTGCATTTTCAAGGACACGCACATGTTAAATGTTTATAGTAAAAAACATTGTCCGGGGGCTACTACAAGTCAATGGTAGGTCCGTACTGACAGTTGATTGTACCTAGAGGGTAATTTCTAGTCGACACTAGCCCCCTTAGAGTCTACAGGCAGAATAAGCAAAGAGCTTCAAAATAAATTAGCTAAAGTTATAAAAAATATTTTAGTGCATCACTAGTTCCAATGTCTACATATGGTCCCAAACGAATATTTTTAATGTCAGTAGTGGATTTTCAAGGCCAAGCACATGTTAAATGTCTATAGTAGTGGTGACTGTATCAATAGTAAGTCCGTACTGACAGTTGATATTTCCTACAGGGTAATTTCTCGTCAACAATTGCACCCCTTATGGGCTATAGGCAGAATAAGTGAAGAGCTTAAAAATTAATTAGATAAAGTTATAAAATATATTTTCATGGGTGTAAAACATTCAAAAAATTTCTGCAATATTTTTTGGTTCTAACAAAAACAATTTATAAATAAAAGGTGGGCAAATTTCAGATTAGGAAATAATTGAAAAAGAGGAAAAGCTGCTTGAATCTTAGTGTGTTGATACAGTATAATTTTCATAATTTTGATTGTAAATTTTCACAATTAAATTTGTTTGTCCAAGAGTCCACCGTTTAATGATTAAAGTTTCCTAATCTTTTGCTAAATAAATGTCAAAGGATAAGAGGTTAATTCTTGACATTTCATCATTTGGCAGACAATTTATTTCCTAACCTCAAATTTGCCCACCTGAAATAATATTCCACATTGAAATTTTAATTTGCATCAATATCTTCTGCTATTAATTTTTTTCATAAAAAGTTTTAATTTTTTTTAAAGAAACACTTGGTTGCATTATTATTTTATATCAGTTAAATGTAGGATTTTATCGGGCACATAAAATGTTTTCCATTATGACTTGCAGTGGGCAATAATTTGAAGGCAATTTCATTTTACCTCGTAAGTAAAACTAAAGTTCTAATAAAATGACAAAAGTTTTTATGCGCGCAATAAAATTCTACCTTTAAGTAACCTGAAGTAATGATAGTGGCCTTTTAGGGATTTACATAAATAAAAATTTAGACTTCAGTTGCCTCCCTGACATGCTTTAAAATCATCTTAAATACAATAGCTTTTATTACTTTAACTTGATATATTTTAATAGTATTTCTCTGGTCCCTTAAAACCCCTAAAACTTGCTTTATTCAGAATTTTGTTTAGTTGTGTGCTTTTAAAAAACATTATTTATGTGCAATGAATTGAATTTCAAACCAGGCCACTAAGTTATTTCTCAAAACAGTACCAGGTTTAACAGCACATATCCTGCCGATATGACAACTTTCCATTTTTTCCCAAAAAAACAAAAAAAAAAAGACATTAACTTTGAAAGAAAAAACTAAAATTGATTAACGCACTCAGGTACTAATAGGAAAAGCAATTTACTCTTACTCTTGCAGGCCTCAATACCTATAAATATTGTCCCAAAATTGTATAGTACAACTCGCGGTGAGTGGTAGGAAACTTAAAATAAAGGAGCTAAGAAATTGCATATGAAGAGAACTTTTGTAAAATGTTATACTGCAAGAGATTTTACTCACGAAGGAATAAAATTGTTAAAAACTATTAATATTTCTCTTCTGCTACTGTTAAGTTTGCTTTGCTCTTTAACATACAATTCGTCCTGGCTGTAACATTATGTTACTCGTAATTGTGTTAATGTTAAGTTACATTACAAAGCATTATGTGATACTTAACATGTGCATGTTAAATCTAACTGTTCTAATGTTAAATAACTAACAATTGTTTGTTTCCTTTTACTTGTTAAACTAAGAGTAATTATTTAATTCTGTTTTTAGTTCAAAGAAGTCAATAAAATTCAAATGCAGATTTAACCCATATTGTCCCAGAGATTTTTTTTCGAATCAGTTTATAAAATTTCGTAGTTAAATGGTAATTTGGGTTCAGAAGATATGAATCAGATGTCCGAAATTTTTTAAAAATGTTTATTAAAAATTTTTTTTTTAAATTTTCATTAACATTTTTACTTTAATTTTCATTAAAAATTGTCATTAAAATTTTTTTAATATATATTCATTAAATTTTTTTTTTAATTTGCATTAAAAAACTTTTTAAAAATTTTCATCAAAAATTTTTTTTTAAATTTTCATTAAAATTTTTTTAAAAGTTTTTATTAAAAATTTAAAGAAAAATGTTATTAAAAATATTTTTCAAAATTTTCATTAAAAATTTTCAATAAAAATTTTCAATAAAAATTTTCATTAAAAATTTTTTTAAATTTACATAACAATTTTTTTTAAAAACTTTCATTGAAAAATATATGTTTTTAGTCTTTCCTAAACAGATAAAAAAAATTTAAAATGCTTGAAATTTACTGTTCGAAAAATCGAACACTGGGACAAAATGGGTTAAAGTGATTTCTTAAAATTAACTTTCCATCTATTTCCCAACTTTCAAGTAACATAAATTTTTTTTTATAAAAGTTGCCTGATGCTTGCAGTTATTACAAATTTAAAAACACTAACTACACAAATTAAAGCGCAGTTTGCATTTAATACGAGGCGTCATATACATATAAAAGTTTAAATTACTTTCACAATTATTGGTAACATAAAGGGATCAAATTGGACCCAAGTGGGCTGGACTCCTTCGTTTAGCTACCAGCAGCCTGTGAACCTTCCACAATTACTATTTCATGATATGAATTCAAAAAAAGTCCTAACTTACATTTAAAAAAGAAAATTCTAAAAAATTATCTAACTTGAAAAGTTGCCCACATTTTTTCAACATTTTTTCCTTAATATTTGTTAATAAGAATTTATTATCAAGTTTAGGACTATAACATTTCTCAGCAACATTTATTCTTATACGGGGCATGAAAATCATCACAAAGTAGATTTTTCTAAAATTGTATACTATTTATGAATATATGCAATGTTGGTAAAAAGAGGATAGAGCATACAATCGCTACCATAAAATCGCTAAAGCCTTAAAAAATAATTGCAAAAAACAATTGTGGTGGTATCGACTCCAGGACATCTCCCAAAAGCGCCTAAGCACTTCAAGTGGCTGTCGGCTAAATTAATTAACACGAGACTATGAAACGAAAAATCCTGAGCTCGACTCCGCCACCAGATACATAAATATATACATATATGATTGGTTGTTGTCCGCCTGTTTCATTAAAGAAGGCTTATAACTGGTTACTGATCATTCCTAGCAGTCATCATGTACTAAAGGGCAGAGGAACAGCCTCGCCCCTCACCGGTCCTGTAGCGAAAATTAGCCGGCGAAATAAAAAGATTAAAATACCTGCAAAAACATCTCTATCTTCTTATCTATATCTGTCTTCTCAATATTATGCCCTCCTCTCTAGTTCCGGCGCAGAGCACAGCATATCTAGGGATCATTCCCTGACTGCTGATCCTACTAAAAATATATTATTAAACTCAATTAAGATTTATAAGCTAATTGTTTCAAATTTTTGTTTTAAATTCAAAAAGACATGATGAATATTCCAAGGCACAAAGGCAAATCAACATGCGTTTATAATTATGCAACTTACACAGCAGAGCAGAACAGCTGTTTTCAAAAGCCGCCACACTTTCATCATGTGTAGTTTGTTTGTCCCCACTTATTAAAAGAAAATTAACTTAAACAATGGGCTTTAGAGAACAACACCAGCGATTGGCAAAATTATACCTATCGATCATCTTCGGGGTAAACTAAACAACGATAAAGCAAAAGAAATTCTCAGATTAAATTTAATTCGCATAATAACAGGGCCTACAAAGTTAAATAATTTCCTGCTAGGCTATTACTGACAATTTTATATGTACAGACCACCAGGGACAGGACGATATACTCTAGCATTATTTGTGTCACTGTTTTACTCTCTGTCAAATTTGAATATATAAAATATATAATTTTCAAAATACACCAAATCTAAGATATGTTAGAGCTTCGAATTGGAAAGACTCAAGAATATATATTTTTAGAATAATTACATTTTATAGATTTTTGGTTTTTTCTATTGGGAAGTCTTGCCAATTTTCTCTTAACCCATTTCGTCCCAGTGTTCGATATTTCGAACAGTAAATTTCAAGCATTTTGAATTTTTTTCTCTGTTTAGGAAAGACTAAGAACATATATTTTTTAATTAAAGTTTTTAAAAAAAATTTTTAATGAAAATTTAAAAAAAATTTTAAAAAAATTTTTAATGAAAATTTTTATTGAAAATTTTTAAAGAAATTTTTAATGAAAATTTTTAAAAAAATTTTTAATGAAAATTTTTAAAAAAATTTTTAATGACAATTTTTAAAAAAATTTTTAAAAAAATTCGCACATCTGATTCGTATCTTCTGGACCCAAATTACCATTTAACTACGAAGTTTTATAAACTGACTCGAAAAAAATCTCTGGGACGATATGGATTAACAGCATACAACATGACCTAGAGGCATAAGAGTGATCTGTATAGGATTGGGACAACTAAATTGTCACTTTTTTCAAACAATTAAAGAAGAAATTAAAATTTATAAAAAATTTATATCCATAATTATATGTAGTATATAAAAAATAAATTATTTAAAGGTATTGAAACTCTAGTTTGTGCAACAAAAGCAAAACTTTTTTTTTTAATCTCGGACCTGCACTCCGGGGATGACCCCTACATATGCAGTGCATTGCGCCGGCACTAGAAGGGAGGGATTAATATTGAGGGACAGATGAAAGATGAGAGTGTAAAGAATTTTTTGTAGCTATTTCAACCTTTTTTACTTCGCCGGCTAATTTTTTGCTACAAGACCGACGAAGGAGGGTGCTGTTACTCTGCTTTTAGTCCATGATCCTTCTAGTGAGAAATTACTTAATATATTTGAAATGCGAAGAGCTAGAGAGTTCAGACTAAGATACACTGTCCCGATTTGGGATAACTACACTGAAAAAGAGTTTCAGCAACCCTTAAAACGAAACTCGTAAATTAACTTTTACGAAGCCGAAAGAAGGATATTTTTTTATAGTTCCCTCCAACCACAACTAATTATTAAAATTGTGTTGTTCTCCCAAAAAAATTATAGTGAACTCCATAACCAGTTTAATTAAAGCATCTGAGTCATACAGGAAAATGACATATAAAACAAATATTATGACATGAAGTTATTCTTCTATAACTTCTAAATACTTTTCCACTCCTTCCATTAATAAAACCGAAATGTTCACATTAAAAAATTATAGGACTATAAAAGCAAAGTGTTTATAAGTGCTAATAAAAAAAATGTTTGCAAAAGCAACTAAAAAACCAAAATATATAAAAATATTTTTTATGTTTATTATCTAAAAAGTAGCTGCAAGAATGAAATCTAATCCAGCCTTTTAAGAACGACTTGTTGCTTATTTTACAGTAAATTGATTTTGTTTCCAAGGAGACAAGCTTTTAGGATGAAAATAAAAATCTTTATTAAAATATTAAAAACAAAAGCAAAAATCATACAAATGAACACATACAGATGTGTATGTGTGTGCATTATTTTTTAATGTTCATGTTTTAGCGCATGCAAAGAATAAAGACGTTTGAGTACTTGAAAATAATGTTCGATTGTTATGTAAAGGGTCCGCCATCTAACGTTTTTTTTCAACTAGTGCTTATTTCGTGAATGGTAACACTTAGCTCATGTCTGATTTGACAGATAATTAGTTTTATCCTTTCGCTGAACGAATATGGTTGTGTATACGCTTGAACAACGCTTCGCTAAGTGGCCCTGCGATCGACTTACAGAAGATGCCATTTTGCCAAAAAAAAAAATCATATTTTCAGATGAAGCTCATTTTGATCTTGGCGGGTACATAAACAGGCAAAATTGTTGCATTTGGGGCACAGAAAACCCGCACGCATACAATGAAAAGCCGACGCACCCAAAACAAGTCACTGTTTTGTGCGAATTTTGGTCCAGAGGCATAATTGGGCCGTTACAGTCAATGGCGATCGTTATCGGGCCATGCAGCCATTTGAATGAAATTATTTTCCATTATTAACCGGAAGGATTGCACTTTCAAATAAAAAAAGATATTTGAGAATATATCCAGTAGTTTTTTTTATAGCATTTTTAAAGTTATTTGGCGGACCCTGTATAGATTTATAATTAAGTAAAAAAACTGATAAGACTTCATGTAACCAGAAAATTGTTATGGTGATAAATAAAGATTTCGTCTGTGTGAAAATTGTCTTATAATTGTCTAACCAAATCTCTGACTAGCAGCCATTATTTAAAGCCACATATTAAATCTAACCTCAGAGCATGCAGACCTACGATTCAAAAAAATTGTCGCAAAGACCATAGGGAAGCTTTCAAATGTTCTGAACTTTAAAAGCAGCCAGCAAGGATATATAAAGCAATTTCATATAACACCAAGAGCCCATAAAAGAATTTATAAAAATTTCAAATTTCTTCCTATATTTTTCTTAATCAATGCACTCTCACCTCTAACTTTTCTAAAACACTTTAGTTGTATTATTACAAAAAATTTAAATAAAGCGCACAAATAAAATCAACTCTATCACATTGAAGCGCACCATCCCAAATGAAAATATTCAATCTTGTTTATTGTCCTCAAGTCTAGTATCATTTGGGGTTTTGATGTACTACTATTGTATTGTTTTATTATAGCACAACAACTTTCCCTTCTTTCCATTAAAACATGAGTGTATAAGCGTGCATGTATGAACATGTATGTGCTTGCCTCAGATCATAATCACACACATGCATAAACATGTGTAGATTTGAAATTATTTAATATGTCATCATCATAAAAGAAATTTCCTTTTTTGATTTTTTATGCTTGTGAGCTTTGAGTTGCTTCAGTGTTTTTTATAGCTGCTGTTTGTTTAAAAAGAACAACTTTTTCTTTTATTATTAAATAAACAATATAAAGAAAGAAAAAGTTAAATTTAATTTTGAAGAAATATCATTATATTATCATTTTATTATTTAATTAAGTTTTAGATGATAACAAAATATTACTCGATAATGGATTTGCTTTTTCATTTATTAGTTAGCGAAGGCAAGTTAAAAAAATATATAAATGTAAAACTTTAAAATCAGTATTGTCTCTGGCAAATTATATAAATTTTAAGAGAATTTTTAAAATTGCAAGGACAATATATAATAACTTTTTATTGTAGTCGGCAGAAGCTTTTATATCCTCCAAAATAAATTTAAAGGTATATTCACTTTGTCATTACGTGTGTAACGCATCGAAATATACTTGTAACAAACTGTAAATAAGAAATTAAGTAAATAAGAATCTTATTGATCAGTGATGAAATCTAAGACGATGCACTGTGGGTTAACACACATTTGCAATGTGTGTTCAAAATTCAATAAATTTTTATTTATTTTTGCGCGCATTGATTAAAAGAAAAAATTTTGATATTTCAAGTGATTATAGTTTTTGTTAAGTCTTCTATAAGTAAAAGTTTTATAATGGAACCGTCAACTTTAGGCATATGAGGATTTAAAAAATTTTATTTTTTAGATAAATGTTTTAGAAATATTTTAAAATCGTTTATTCGACATATTGTCTCAATTATATTAGTGCTTTTTGTTTAAAATAGATATGAATAGATTTATATCGAATAAATGTTGTTTGTTGTGTTTTCTTGAATATCAAATCCTATGGTCTTGCTTGTGTAATTCTCAATTCATTTTTGGGAGTTTATGTATAAGCTGAGAGGTTTTGTTATTTTGGAATTAGGTTAAAGTCTACTGATGATTTGGTGTAAGAACCAATGAAATGCAGGCATATAGACATACTTGACCACATAACAGACAAAAAGCACTATTTTAGAAATATTTAAAAAAAAATTAAATGTCTCCAAAAATGTGGTATTTTTGATATATACATTGAGTTTCAACAAAAATTTGCGCATGAGTGCAGGAAAAAATGCTTTTATGCTCTTAAGATATAAGGTTTTAGCTAATAAATCCCAGAATGCCTATTTGCGCAGAGACAATTCCGGTGAAAATGTGAAAAAAACCAAACAAAAAAACAAGTTGTTTTTATTTCCTTTTTTATTATTTTTTTCTAAAGGCACATAAATTATGCTCTAATTTACAATTTAATTTACTAATATATCGTTTTTCATTTCAAAGTTACAGCAAAAATAGTCAAATAAGACCATTTTCTCCATAATACAAGAAAGCCCATACAAGGTTAAAAACTTTGTTTTTTAAAAAAAAAATTTTAAATGCTGGTTTTTTATGTATTTATTAATACTCATCAATAAAAAATAAAAAAAATTTAATAGTACGAGTTCTATGAATTAATCGACATTTTCTTTACCATTCACCCCACTGTGCGATGTAGGCATGTCCGTCCGTCCCTCCGTCTGTCACGACACATTCCAAACGAAATGAGCCACTCCCTTGAAATTTTTTATAGAAATATTTTGAAGGATAGTACAAGTCAAATCTGTAAATGGGCTGAGTCGGTCTAGAGGGGAAAAAGTTCCCCTAAGAAGAACTAAAACATCCTCTTAAAACAATATAATTTAAAAAAAATAATTTTGTAATTTTGTTAAGCAAATGAAATTTTTTTTATATCAAAGAATGTCCAAATCATTGAAAAATCCAATTTCGGACCCCCGCCCCCTTTAGTGACCGTTGACGTAAGATATTATATGCAAAAATAGTGTATATATATAAGAAATTGTATTGCCCACATGCTCTAAAAATTATACGTTATCTGATCGTCTTCTGCCCTAACCCCTCTCCCCCCTTTTGTCTTAAATAATGGTTTCAAAATATAATTTCTTTTATTTCCATTTATCAGTCACAAAAATTTACTTTTTAGTGTTTTATGGCAAAGGTCATATGTCTCCCCCACGGCATTTCTCAGAGTGACTCTGTATAGAGTTTTAAAATTAGGCAAAGACATCTCTTAAAGGAACTCTGATCCAGCAGCTTAAATATGTTTAACTTTTTTTGCACGCTGATATAAAATATTAATACGTAAATTGCTTTTATACTGATGAAAAGCAAAAGTATTGCATACTTCAAGGCACACACATTGGAAACGACCGTATTAAAATAAATTTGTTTCTTGTTTACTTAACCCATTTCGACCCAGTGTTCTATTTTTCGAACAGTAAATTTCAAGCATATTAATTTTTTTTCTCTGTATAGGACAGACTAAGAACATATCTTTCTTAATGAAAATTTAAAAAAAAAAATTTTAATGACAATTTTTTAAAAAATTTTTAATAAAAAATTTAAAAAAAATTCGAACATCTAATTTGTATCTTCTGGACCCGAATTACCATTTAACTACGAAGTTTTATAAACTGATTCGAAAAAAGAATTTAAATTTTAAGAATTTAAATTTTAATTAAAATAGAAAGACAATCTTTATTTATTATATATTTGAAGGGTATTCTTGAAGGGGTTCTTTATTGAAATAACATCAGCCGTTTCTGTTTTTTCTTTTATGTTTGCTAATACAGAAGAGATCTTAAAAGTTATCATTTGATAATATAAAAAATTGTGTAGAGCACAATATTACAAAATAGGCCAGATTAGAGTAGAATAAAATAACGCAGAACAAAATAGATTGGAGTAGAGAATTATATTTATATCCGATTATAAATACATAATCCACAAATAATTGCTTTGTGATACCCTTATCATCATTATATGAAGATTCAAAAACCCTGAACTCATTATTCTCTTAAAATCAAAAATATTTATTACAATTTAGTGATTTCTATTTTTCAATTACATAAAATGCACGCTATTGATATTTGCAAATATCTCTCTAACAAACAAATAACACATACAATGAAATAAAATTTAAACATTCCTTTAATCCCTTGTACATAAATGTGCTCCTTAAAGCACTCATTCTACTAGCGATGCAATTCTATTCTATTGATTTTAAAACATCTAAAACTATTTAAATTAAAACATCCTCGATGGCTCAGCTAAGCTAATTATATGTTCTATAATATTTACAACGGCCAACTGAGAAATTGAGCTGCAAAATCTGCTTTAGTCGAATACATAAACAACAACAACAACAACAAACCATTCATTTTATGTCATATAAATAACTTGTCAAAGTATCACAAAAATGCACAAACATGTAAAGCCTGCCAAACATATCACGGCAATTAGGTGTTTGCATTCACAGGCCTGCACACACATACATATTCAAAAAGTTTGCTCTCGAGCTAAAGTGGAAGTGGAAAGTGTATTAGAAGTGAATTACAACTTGGCTTGGAAATATGCCGCGAACACTGACTGTCGCATGGACAAAGAAAAATTTGTTATCAAAAACAAATATTATTGCATTAGAAATAAACATCATAAAAGCATTTGGCTGGCATGCGCAACACAACAGCAACTAATGCAAATAACTGCATTACAATTAAGCATTAGATGAAAGTGCACTAGTGGGGAAAATGTGAGCAGAAGGAGTTCTCTACATCTACAAAAGATGCACTGGAGTAGTTTGTTTCATCTTGATCGTACTATTTGAGTTGATCTATTGAAGTCTACTGCTTATTGCTCGTAATATATAGCCTTTAGAATTTTTTAGGCGGGCTGCTGGTTAAGTGAGACACTGTAATCGGTGTGAATGTTAACTTTCAAAAATTTTCTCAATTAAGCAAATGCTGCTGCTGTCCCTTAAGGTCCTGTACATCTAAAACTACTTTTTCGTAATACTGCTATTTTTTTGGCCATTACTGCTATTTCATTTTTTAATTCGTACATGCGAATATTTATCTAATGTCGGGCATATTGAGTGTATGGCAGGATATTTTCGACATAACTTTGTTAACCAAATATAACAAAACCAATTGTTAAACCCCATGGATATTTGCAACGCTAAAGGCTCTATGATGGTTATTGTCATATTGTTGCAGGAAGGACTTAATGTTGCTATTAGTACATTGCCCATGTCACCTTGTGTGTGTGTGTGTGTGTGCAGGATATGGTCAACATAATTTGGTTTTGGTTAATGGGTGTGCTGTACTTGAAGCGTGTGAACTATGAATATATGGACATTTTTCGTTTATGCAATTTGTTATATTTTCATTTGTTTGTTTTTATTGAAATCTATTTACAGAATGTCTGCCGTAATAGAAATAAAATCAAGTTGTTTTTAAAACATGAAATAAATTTCTCAATAAATTATTTGTAAATTGGTGGCGTCTGGTTTTTGTAAAATAAGTAACATTTGTTTTTTAAATGAATAAAGAAGCGGCGAATTAACGTTGTAAGTGACAAAACAAAAATGACTTGCACTTTCTACTCATAATGATTTGCTTTTTTTATGATGACTTGCACTTTTTATGATGACTCGCACTTTTTATGATGACTTGCATTTTTCATTCTGACTTGCACTTTTTATGATGACTTGCACTTTTTATAATGACATACACATTTTATAATGACCTGCACTTTTTATGATGACTCGCACTTTTTTTGGTCACTGGCACTTTTTATAATGATTTGCACTTTTTATGAGGACTTGCACTTGTTATGATGACTTGAATTTTTTACTATGACTTGCATTTTAACGATGACTTCCACTTTTCATAATGACTTGCACTTTTTATAATGACTTGCACATTTTATAATGACTTGCACTTTTTATGATGACTTGCACTTTTAATGGTGATTGGCACTTTTGATAATGACTTGCACTTTTTATGATGACTTGCACTTTTCATAATGACTTGCACTTCTTATGATGACTTGCACTTTTTATGATAACTTGCACTTTTCGCAATGTCCTGCATTTTTTATGATGACTTGCACTTTTCATAATGACTTGAACATTTTATAATCACTTGCACTTTTTATGATAACTTGCACTTTTCATAATAACTTGCATTTTTTATGATGACTTGCACTTTTTATAATGACTTGCACTTTTTATTTATGACTTGCACTTTTTATGATGATTTGCACTTTTCATAATGACTTGCACTTTTCATAATGACTTGCACTTTTTTTAATGACTTGCACTTTTTATGATGACTTGCACTTTTTATCATTACTTTCACATGTTCTTCGCGGACAAAGTCGCGGGTAAAAGCTAGTATTAAATAAAGTGTCTTAACGTCTGTTTGATATAGTTCTCGTATGCAATTTTTGAATAAAACTTTCATAAACAAAAACTGCTATTTTATTCAAATAAGCCATCTCTCATAAGTGGTGTAAAAATAAGAAAAAATACACATGAGTACTGATAATGAAAGTGTGGCGGCTTGCGAAAACAGCTGTTCTGCTGCGTAAGTTCAATAATTGAAATTTTTATTGACTTTTTTTGAGCCTTGGCATAATAATTGTGATATTCTGACTTTTAATCTTAATTGACTTTAATTTACATAACGATAAATATTTTCTTTTTCATTGTCTACACTCTATTTAAATGCAAACGATTTTCAGCTAAAGATACGAAGTAACATAAATTATATAAAATATCTGTCAAGCTTGTTATTTCTCCTTAATAAAGAACAATATTACTAGAATTCTAGTGCCTATTGAAGCTTTAGGTAAACGTTTCAAGCTTTTAAATGATTTTAAAAAACTTTGTCCCAAAAAAAGCCTGCAAGAAATGACTATTGCCTTAAGGACGAAAAATACTAAAACCACAAAATATAATCCACAAAATGTTATAGATAAATATCTGCCATAATTATTTATATATAATCTAAAAATAAAGCTTTCGATGTGCGGTTAAAGCTCGCCCGTTAAAACAGCTTCAAAAAGTTTAGAAAAGTTATTTTGTCTGCAAATTATTTTACAATAACCATAAAGTTTTTAAAAGGGTTTAAACTTTCTAATTGTTATAAAATATATTGTAGACTTTAGCCATAATTTTGGAGGGTCATAGTGAGACCAAAACCCATCCTTAAAATTATACGAGAATTTTTCTGAAAAAAAAAATTAGTTTACCAAGCACTTTTCGAGCCCCTACGTCATCTACCACTCTATTCTCTATTTTCATTTATTTTCGTTGTTGTTGTGTTTAACGACTTGCAAAGGGAGATACATATTAATTAAATATTTTATATCTGTCCACTTTTCTCCTTAGAGACTTCTTTGTTGTAAAAACTGAGTTGGGAATTTAAAATTTTTTTTTGTCATTTTCCTGTAAAAATATTTAATTATTCAAACGGTTCCTTGTACCATCCCAAGAAAGTACTCAAGAAAATTTTTGTCATTCATTCATTAATTGGTGATCATGGTAATTTTCAATCACTCCTAGAGAAAAAAATTGCCAAATATTTTAGTTTCTTTCCATTCGTAAGAAAGCAATAAATGCAAGAATTAATTATAAAAATCTTTGTCGAAATTTTATTTTAAAATTGATTGTATTCTCAAGCAGAATTATTCCTTTTGTGAAAAATCAAACATAAATTTTCTTAATAAATTACCTATAACATTATCCCACTTTTATTAACATTCAAATCGCCTAATAAAGGCAAACAGTTTAAATTTAATACAAACCAGATCTTTTTCATAAAATCAAACAATTTCATTCGAGAAATACTACAGAAACTTGTGAATGTGTAACCATTTGAGGCATTTAGTTGTTAAATTGAAAATGTTTCACTGCAAATAGCTAAACAGATCCACAAAGAGCTGCATGTGACAAACGTCAACACATTGGACTGCATGCAACATAAGGAGGCGGCGGTAGAGTGTGTTTGCTGCAGAAGTATGACTGTATTAGATTTGATTTTATTTCCTAAAATGTTCGAAAGTGACAATAATAAAAATGAATGAGATTTTATTGTATATTTTCATATTTATACAACAAAAGGTTTGTGCCAGCAAAATATTTAAATGCCCAGCAAAACCATTGCTTGATGGTACTCGTTTGAAGATACCAATTTCTAAGAGTTGAATTGTAATTATTTAAATTAAATATTTACTTAAAAGTGGTGACACACAAAATAGACATGAGTACTGAAGACGAAAATGTAGCGTCTTGCGAAAACAGCTGTTCTGCTCTGCAGTGTAAGTCGCGGAATTAAAAACTGATGTTGATTTTTCTTTAAGTTTTCTAAGGTTTGTTTATAATTACAAATTAATTCGTAATGCTTTTATTTGTTTCCTGGTGAAAAATGCTTTTCCGGAGTTTTGCTGGGTATAATATGGAAAAGTATAAATCAAATATTTTATATATTGGAAAAATACGTCTGTATTACGTTTAAATTGTCCAACAAAATGGCATTTCAATTTGTTACAACAAAAGTTTTATGGCACAGAAATAAGTGATTCTTATATAAATTCTTTTATAATTTTTTTTTTTATAAATTCATATTCATTTTAAAAATTTTTTAAAATTTATCAGGTGCATGTAAATAAATGGCAAAAGCTGCCATCAATCGATTGTGATGGAGCATTTTTAATTAATAAATTTTCATATTGTCAATATTGTTTTTTTTAATTCATATTGAGTAGCAAAAGAACTTGGGGCCCATTTTGGTATATCACGGCACTTTAGTGACGCTAACAGGGAGAGAAAATCAAATTTAAAAAAAAAAATATTGCACAAAATTATGGGGTTGCTTTGCCCCTCAAAATCTCTAAAAATATTTAAAGAAAGTGGATTCTGAAAATTTTCATTTTACAAAAGTGATTGGCCTCATTAGCCTCAATTTACTTATAAAAATTGTTTGCCAGATTGGATGCTGAAGAAGAGGGTTTGCAAAATTATGCAAAACATATTAATTCTCAGCATCTTCTACGTATTTTCTATTAAATATTAAGAAGACGCTTTTATAAACATCAGCTGCTAACTTTTACATCTTTATCATATATTTTCCGCTTTTTAAATTCAACCTTAAAATTTCTTTAAATATAACGATTTTTCTCTTTGCCAGTGCACAACAATAAGCCAGGCAAGACACGGGAAGGTTAAAAAATAAAATACATAAATAATCTAATCTAAAACCACAACAAGGTTATTCTCTTCTCTTGCCATCTTCTTATTTCTTTCCTTTTGTTACTGTTTGTGCATAAAAAATATTGTTTATTTTCTCTCGATTTTATTATATTTATTGTGCATGTTCATCTTTTGTTTTAAATCAAATGCAGGTATATTTTGTTTGCTTAAAGTTTTATAATAAAGAGGATTTCTATTCTAAAAGAAACCAGCAAACAAGCAGCCACGAGGATGGTTGTAGAAGGTTTCGAAATATTGCAGACTCAAGGTTGTGTTATATTAGAGACAATTTTGCAGAGCTAAAGAATTTTTTATAATGACTTCCACTTTTTATGATGACTTGCACTTTTTATAATGACTTACACTTTTTATGGTGACTTACACTTTTTATGGTTACTTACACTTATTATGATGACTTGCACTTTTTGTCATGATTTGTACTTTTTATGATGATTTGCACTTTTTTAATGACTTGCACTTTTTATAATGACTTGCACTTTTTATAATGACTTGCACTTTTTGTTATGA
This sequence comes from Linnaemya tessellans, assembly GCA_951800035.1. Taxonomy (NCBI): domain Eukaryota; kingdom Metazoa; phylum Arthropoda; class Insecta; order Diptera; family Tachinidae; genus Linnaemya; species Linnaemya tessellans. Next base: position 6,362,119 of record OX637533.1, read on the forward strand.
CTTGCTCTTTTTATGATGACTTGCACTTTTTACGATGACTTGCACTTTTTATGATGACTCTCACTTTTCATAATGCACTTTTTATGATGACTTGCGTTTTTATAATGACTTGCACTTTTTATGATGACTTTCACTTTTTATGATGACTTGCACTTTTTATGATGACTTGCACCTCATATGATGTCTTGCACATTTTGTAATGATATGCACTTTTTATGATGACTTGTACTTTCTGTAATGACTTGCACTTTTTTCCTGCCTTATACAATTATTTCATCATATGTGTTTGTTTTACCACACAAATTATTAGAAATATATGAATTGTGTTAGAAAACCCACTCGTTACACAAAAAATGCCCCCGGATAAAAAATTGTGTTCTGTAATAATAAGTGAATCTGATAAATTTTACGCCCAACCTCGTAAAAAGCAATGGGAATCTTTCTTTATAGTCTCTGTGTTTAAACAGGATCCTTTATTCATTTCAAAATATATTTAAATACTTCCTTTGTTGTCTGCTGTTGCTTAACAATGCAATTGTTTTAATTATGATTTTTTTGTGTGGATGTTTTCCATTTTAAAATAAATAATAACTTTTTAAATAGACCAAACAAAATTGTACAGGTTTTATATTCTGTTTACATAATTTTAAAATTTAAGTTGCACAAAACCCAAAACCAAATAATAATAATAAAAAGACTGCCTGTTTTGTTCTTTTTGAATTAAAAAAGCAAACAACAAAAAATTCAAAGCATATTTACATAAAATTTACATAAATTTGTAAATATTATAAGAAAAAATAAATTGACAAAATAGGTCAGTGCAAATTAAAGCAGTACGTATTGTTTGAATACAAATAAAAAATTTAAACTATTGCAAAATTTATAACAAAAATGGGTACAACACAAACTGTGACGTGAATTTCACTATGAGGAGGACATGATTTAGCATGCACTCATGAATATTAAAAATTGTAATATGTAGAAAATTTTTTATATATTTTGAAATATTGTGCTTGAAGTATTTTCTCATTTATTTATTAAAACCCATATTTTTCAATACTTCAACAATATTTAAATTAATTAATTTGAGATTTTTGCTTACTTTATTGCGGTTTAAATCTACTAAAGATTTTCTGTAAAAGCGAATGATATGCAGGCAAGTAGACATTTTTAACGCGCAACAAACAAAGCCCGTGTTTAACTATTTAATTACTTAATTAGTGAATGAATTTTATTACTTAAGCCTTTTAATAAAAAACACACTACCTATTAAGTGATTTTAAACAACTGCTGCATTTTGCTTCACTAAAAGTTGTATTTTATTAATTCCTTCTTCTTTTTTGCATTTTATGTATTTCCGTTTTCTATTAAATCAAGCAAAAATTATGCAGTGAGCTACTGGCACATTAATTTTTATTACTGGAAAAAGCTCTCCGATATCTAAAAAAAAACTGGAGTAAATAAATACGAAAAATGGATAAAAAAACAAGAAAACAAATGATTCGACCATAAAAAAGCACTTAAATACTTTTAAATCCGCTTTAACCCATTATACCCCAGCGTCCTATTTTTAGGACAGTACAAAAACAAGTGTTTTTTTGGTTTGTATATAACTTGTATTTTTAAAATAGTTTTTTTTATCTTTAGATGAAATCCCACTAAGCCTTTTAAGACGTGTTTGACCATACATAATTTGTACCATTAAACAATTTTTTTAATCTTAACGTTTAAATACAAAACGACATTTTTATAAAGTTATATATATGTTTGTAAATCATATAAAAAAAAGTTAAACGAACATTTTCTCTACTATGCGCTCGAAAAAGAGTTTACAAAAGCTATTGCCAAAGTTATTTAAAAAAAAATATTTGTAAGCTTTAGTATATAGATGGACTATTATGGCTGTCCTATTTATATGACACTGGCACTTCACGTTATCAAAATTTCAATCGTTTTTTATTTTATATTTCGAGGTTGTCTCTTGCCATGCACTGTTCAGTATTTTCTATATTGTGTACTCTATTTTGGCATCATAAACAATTTACCGTTACGTTATTTTAGTATTTTGAGTTTGTCTCTTGCTTCGCACAATTCATTTCTAAATTGTATGTCAAGTAAGTATATTCTGTGAAAAATTGTTCTTGCATGGTGTTATATATATATACATATATATAGGTGTAATTCTATTAGTTTAGAAATTTTTGTACGTACATACATATATTTACTCAAAATATGTACAGAAGAGCATTGTCGTTACGTGAAGTGGAGGATATTGTAAATGATCCTACTTTTTTGGCATCGGAAGATCTTGATATAGTCATTCTTCCACCAGAACCAGATGAACTGACTGATGAAGATGAAGTTGATGATAATAACCTAGGAAATGTGGAGGTCATTGATGTACCAGGAGAACTTGTACTGCAATATAAATTACCTCTTGGTACAGAGGCTCCAGAAACATATGAGCAAGAGAAAGTAAGTTTACCTGGTTGTTCATCTGCTGAGAATACTCATGTCAACGCAAAGAAGCCGAAGAAAAGACGTTGCCTTACACAAGAAACATTTTCCTGGAAAAAGGTGAAACCCGCTTATACAAAATTGCCAGACACGCTCCAAACAGCCACCACAAATAGAGATAATCTTAAAAATCATTTAGCGGGAAAATCGACAGTTCAAATATTTGAAGAATATTTTACTAACACCGTTTATGAATACATTGTTATCGAAACCCTAAAATATGCTAGAAGCAAAAATGATCAAGATTTTACCGTCACAATAGACAAACTAAAATCGTTTGTAGGTATTTTATTGTTTAGCGGATATCATCAATTGCCATCTGAGAGAAATTATTGGAGCGAGGAAGAGGATCTTGGTATCAATATTGTCAAGGCCTGTATCTCCAGAAATGAATATTTAAAAATAAAAAAATATATACATTTTGCCGATAACTTGGTAATAGACAAAGATGATAGAGGATTTAAAGTAAGACCTTTGCTAAAAATGATAAACGAAAATTTTAAAAAATTTCATATATTTGAGAAAGAATTAGCAATCGACGAAATGATTGTCAAATATTATGGACATCATGGCCTAAAGCAATTCATTCGTGGAAAGCCTATAAGATTTGGCTATAAATTGTGGGCTCTTTGTGGTGTTAGTGGCTATTGCTATTCCTTTGACCTATATACTGGAAAATCAATTGCAAATAATGATCGTGAAGATTTGGCCTTAGGATCCAGAGTAGTACTTGACATGTTAGATTGTGTGTCAGAACCCGCAAGTCATCAGATATATTTTGACAACTTGTTTACAAGTAGAGACTTACTTATTCATCTACAACAACTAGGATTCCGTGCGACTGGAACTTTAAGGGAGAATAGGTTGTCTTCATGCCCTTTAAAAGACTCCAAATCACTTGGAAAAGAAGAACGCGGCTCTTATGATTACAGGTTCGATACAAATGGAGAAATTCTTATTGTGAAATGGAATGATAACAAGTGTGTTACAATTGCTACCAATTTCGATTCAGTGGAACCTCTCCATAAAGCTGCCCGGTGGGATCGGAAAACTAAGGAAAAGAGGGGCATACCACAACCGCTTTTGTTGAAGAATTACAACTCTTACATGGGCGGAGTGGATCAACATGACTGGTTAGTGGGCAAGTATGCAACAAATATTAGAGCGAAGAAATGGTACTGGCCTTTATTTATTAGGTGCATTGATATGGCCATGGTAAACTCATGGCTCGTTTACAAACTAGTTAACGATGTTGATATGAGTTTGCTAGAATACAGACGATCTGTTGCCGTACCATACATGAAAATTATTCATAAGCCGTTTGTTGGTAGGCCGAGAACGTCTGCAACAAAAGTTTTTGAAGATGTCAGATACGACAACCAAGGCCATTTTATGGAAAAAAGAGAAAAACAACGAAGATGTCAAGGAAACCATTGTTTATCCAAACCTCTTTCATTTTGCGTAAAATGTAATGTGACACTCTGCAAGGAATGCTTCATTCCTTATCACAAAAAATAATCTTTACTATACTACGTTTGATATGTGTAAATGCCAGTGTCCTATATATAGGACAGGCTATATTTACGTTATTTTCATGAAAAACTAATGAATTTTTGTATTTTCACATTATTTTACTTTGATTAAAAACGGTTTACTGAAAAAAAACTTTTTATTTTTAAATTTTAAAAGTTGGGCGTTAATAGGTTAACAAACTATTATTGTTTAGCAAACACTGTGTTAAATACACTTCATGCTCCTTATCCCTTTCCTGCTTATACACAGCCAATATTTTAGCTCATCCTTGTGAATTTTTTGCCCAGCAAACATTTAGCAATTGGATTTTTAACCCATATCATCCCAGAGATTTCTATGGTAATTTGGGTCCAGAAGACACGAATCAGATGTGCGAATTTTTTTAAAAATTTTTATTAAAAATTTTTATTAAAAATTTTTTTAAAAATTTTCATTAAATTTTTTTTAAAAATTTTCATTGAATATTTTTTTTTTAAATTTTCATTAAAAATTTTCATTAAAATTTTTTTTAAAAATTTTCATTAAAAATTTCTTCAAAAATTTTCATTCAAAATTTTCTTACAGAATTTGTATTAAAAATTTTTTTAAAAATTATCATTAAAATGTTTTTTAAAAATTTTCATTAAAAATTTTTTTTTTAATTTTCATTAAAAAATATATGTTCTTAGTCTTTTCTAAACAGAGAAAAAAATTGTAAATGCTTGAAATTTACTGTTCGAAATATCGAACACTGGGACGAAATGGGTTAATCAAAAACCAAATTGAATTTTTAGTGAAATATCATTTTTGCAAAACTCTCTATCAAATACATGTCAGGCATATGACACGCAATAGTTAAAGCAACAGTGTAATTTTTTATAAAAAATTTTAATTTTTAATGAAATTTTATATTTGGAATTTATGTAAAATTTAAATGTAAAGAAAATAGGGATTCCTGGACGAGTAAAAATTATTGTAGTTTATAAATCTTATGGTCTTCTAATCAAAACGATCAATAGATGCATTTTTAAGAAAAATTTTAATTTTCACTGAAATTTCCTATATTGAATTTATCTATAAAATACACGACAGGAAAATGAAAATAACTGGGCCAACAAAAAGTATTGTGCTCCTTTATGACGCCTAATAGTCAAAGCATTTAATAGTTGGATTTTTAATAAAAATTTGGATTTTTACTGAAATTTCATATATTGGACTTAACTAAAAAATACATATCAGGAAAATAGGAATAGCTGGGCCAATAAAAGTGATTGATGTTTTTCACATCGTATGCTCTTATATGATACCCAATAGTCAAAACATTTAGCAATTGAATTTAATAAACAAAATTTTTAATTCTATATATGAAATTGCTCAGGCTGAAGTTCAAATCTGCGAAAAATTTTATGTTCAAAATTTTGTTTTTAAATTCAAGTATTTTTATTAAAATTGCAATATTTAGAAAATGTTTTCAATTACATATTTTTATTAGTAAGATAAGAATTTGTTAATGCAGACTCAGGTTCAAGTCTGCGATCTGCTAGTTATTGTTTTAAGAATTTTGATGAAATTCAAGTTATTTTATTAGGAGTGAATATATAGAATATTTTAGCAAAATAACTTGAATTTAATGAAAATAAAAAAATATACAGATTGCAGATTTGAACCGGTGTCTGAATAAAAAATTCTTATCTTAATACTAAAACTAATAAATTCGAAATTTACATTCATGTGTAATTTTTTTAATAATTTTAAAATTTTTATTGTCAATATTTCGATATCTTCTTGAGGATATATATATTATAATTAAAATTTAGTATATATATTTTTTAAAAAATTTTGTTTAACGAAATATTACCAAACCGTTCCGTATTTTAAAATCAATTTATAATTTACATATAATTTTAAGACTAAAATATAAGTGAGGCATTTTTTTTAATTGTTAAAATTTTGCACAATTTGAGTTTTAGTAGTAATGCTTGCTGGGTTATTTTAATCAGACTACTGCAGTGATGGTAGTGCTATAGTAAAATTAATATATAAGTAAGTAACAGCTATAATCATTAAGTGATTTCTTAAGCGTTCTGAAAACTAAAAAAAGTATAAAAATAGTAAATAAATTAACTTCCAGCAAATCTGACACCAGACGGGCAGGCCGGCCGAGAAACATTTCCCACAATTGTCGTTACTAACTGAGCAACTAATAAAAATTCCCTTTTAAAGGCTACATTAAATAATTCACCCTGTATGAGGATGCTAAAAATAAAACAAATTCGTTAACAAAGAAATTTTTTTCTTTCTTCGCCAATTTTTGCATTTAAGTCCGTCTGTGTTCGGGCGATTATGGGGTCATTTATTGAACGTTTTGTTTAAACACCAGCAAAAAGTTCATTGAAATAAAAAATCGCTCTTTTTTTTGCAATTTTTTCGATTAATTTTAGATTGGCTTAAAACAATACAAATAACTTTATAAACATGCATAAAAGCGATTTATGAGGATTATTTATTGAAAATATTAAGCAATTGTAGAAATTTTTTAATAAAATAAATATATAAGAAAAAAAACACAAATGCTTAAATTGGCATTGAATACTTCGAAAGATTATTGGTAGTTATTAATAGTTGAATGAAGACAAAACAACAGGAAATGGAATTTAAATAAATATTATTATTGAATAACAGGAGATTACAATTAAGCTATTCATGCAACAGCTGCTAAGGCCAATTTTTTTATAATAATTTGCCAAAACTATTGAAAACATGCCTGCCGCAATTTAGTAACTCATTTTGATGCTTAAACTTTAGTTTGTCTCTATTCAAATACACTTTCTTTTTTCAGCAAGCCGCCTTAAAGTATGCCACATTTCTTAAGCAGTTGCGTTAACAACCTTGTTTTCCCCACACACACAGAAATGTTTTTAAAAGAGAAATTAATTGCTTTTCTAGCCATTAACCATAAACAAAAATCTTCATCAATCTGGAAGTAGTAAAACAAAATTTTATAGCCGTTGTTGGCATTAGCCATGATTATTGGTTGGCGGTCTTTAGGGTTGGTAATATAAAGGCGAAGTGCATATTCTGTTTCTTTCATAGGCATTTCCAGTAAACCAAAATCATTGAAACAATCACAATCACAGAGTCGGAATACAAAAATACACAATCCATAAGTACCGAGCATTAAAATGTTGAACACACATCCCTTCGCATGCTATAGTAGACTAAAGCGTGTTTAGTGTTTGTGTGTTTGTGTGAGTTTATGTGGATGTGAGCAATCATGTATTCAATGCAACTATGATGACCAAAATGCTGAGACAAAAACAATGACTGTATTGTCAAGTTTGTAACGCTGAGCGCGATGATGATGGTGATGTGATAATCATTCCAATACAGATGGTGTTGATGACGGCAGGCTAAATATGGGGCTACGGATTAAACTGATGTCACATGTGGTTCTAATTGTTGTTGTTGCTGTCATTGCTGTTACCATTGTTATATCGGCTGCAATTTCTATTACTGCATTTGTGGTTTTTGTTTTTTTTTTGTGCAAGCGGACAGTTTATTGCCATCAATTTAGCGTGCTATGAATTAGTATTAGCTGTTTTTAGTGGCATGTTTGTTGTTGCTGGATTTACTACATAACGTCTTTAGCTCGAATTTTTAAAATTAATTTTTCAATGAAATTCCTAAAATAACACTTTTTCACTTTGTTTATCAAGTAGATGATATATTTTGGAAATATTTTTGCCACTTTCAATATCCATGGCAGTTTTCCAATTTGTGTTTACAAATTTTGCAGTTGAAATTATGTTATGTTCTTTTCTAGAAAAGTGCAATATTTTTTGCACTTTTCACAGAAATATTACCATAATATGTCTTTCGAAAACACTGAATTTATTAGGAAATTGTCAAGAGTCCCTTAAGGAAACTAAGTTTTGTTTTAAAACTGAGTTCAACAGAAAATTTTTAGAAAAAAAAGGTACTACATGTTTGTAGAAAAGAAAACATCATTATTTGTTGCTCAAATAGTGGTAAAATAATCGAAATCGAACTTGAACTGTGGGCCTATGCTGCCAGCAACTTGACGATCAATTCTATTTTCAATTTCAGTAATTTTTATTAATATCAATAATTTTAATCAGTTTTATTATAACACAATAGCACAATTCACAATCCTGTGCAAATGGTCTTGCATTATATAGCATTTGCAAATTGAGAGAGTATTTGAGAGCATTTTCAATGTATTTTGTTGGTGTAGAGTACAATTATTTTGCTCATGCTACGATGCTAGATACTTGCTCGAGATTGTGAACTGGGCTAATATATTTTAGATAGAAAAAGGAAACTTTTCTACAGTTTAATTGAAAAAAAAATAATTGAAACAAAATTTGAAAGCCAAATTGAAATCAATTTCATTGTCCATTGCCCGATGTGTGAATGTGTTAATAAGCATGTGTAAGTGCAATGAGTCTTCTAATAAATTTTTAATTATTATCAGCTATAATTTTACCAAAGGAAGATTTCCTCAAAAGCAATTACCCACACTTTCACAATAAATCCTAAACAGCCATTCACGCATACACCTTTACTTTTATGTGTAAGAGCCCGCATTGAAATACAATTTAAAATTCATAAACAGTCGATTTTAATATATTTCCTTCACCAAAACAACAAAATTTAATTAGTTTAATTTTAATTGGTATTTATTTCCACTTCCTTTTATTGCTTTTTGTCTGTCTGCAGCGCAAAAAAAACTATTAAAATTACCCCATTTTTGTTACTTTTGTTCTCAGCTACTGCTACAAATTGACAATGTCCTTGTTTTCATAATTAGTATACAACAAAAAAAATCTGTTTTTGTATTTGAAGGAAAAAAACTTTTACTTTCTTTACCTTTTTTTGTAAGTGAATATAAGTATGGCAAACATATGAGTATAACCGGTAATACACGCAAAAATATCCCATTATTTTTGCTATGAAGAGAAAAGGGAGCAGATTACTGGTGCTCTTAGCGAAAAGGCAACATGTTGCAATTGGTAGCAAGTGCAATGAAGTATGAAGTGCTGTCGGGGAATATAAGTGACTTTACATAAGAAGGCATAAGCAGAATTGTAACTACAAGCAAAATATTTTCATAAAATATATTTTTAAAATGTTTTAATCCATTTTAGAAATGCTCATAGAAAAAAGAAAAATTATAGCAGGACATCCACAGCCTTATGGAAGAGAGGTATATTTATTTTTATAATAAATACCTACTTGTTGAAAAAACTAATTTTGAAAAAAAATAATAATTTTAGAACAAGTGCTTTTAGTAAAAAAGCAATTATTGAAAAAAGTGCTTTTCAAAAACATAAATACTTTTTGAAAAAGTACTTTTAGAAAAAGGTGCTTTTGGAAAAAAGTACCTTTGGAAAAAAGTATTTTCAGAAAAAAGTACTTTTGGAAAAATATACCTTTGGAAAAAGTACTTTTGGAAATAAGTACTTTTGGAAAAAAGTACTTTTGGAAAAAATTACTTTTGGAAAGAAGTACTTTTGGAAAAGAGTACTTTTAGAAAAACGTACTTTTTAAAAAGAGTACTTTTGGAGAAAAGTACTTTTGGAAAAAAGTACTTTTGGAAAATATTACTTTTGGAAAAAAGTACTTTTGGAAAATATTACGTTTAAAAAAAAGTACTTTTGGAAAAAAAGTACTTTTGGGAAAAAGTTCTTTTGGAAAAAAGTTCTTTTGGAAAAAATTACTTTTGGAAAAAAGTACTTTTGGAAAAAATTACTTTTGGAAAAAAGTACTTTTGGAATACTTCAAAAACCTACTTTTGAAAAAAAAGTAATTTTTGAAAAAGTACTTTTAGAAAAATTGCTTTTGGTAAGAAAGAGTAATTAATATTTAAATAAAATGCTTTCGAAAAAATAAATACTTTTGGAAAAGTACTTTTGGGAAAAGCCACTTTTGCGAAAACATACTTTTGGGAAAAGGTACTTTTGGGAAATGGTACTTTTGGCAAAAAGTACTTTTGGGATAAAGCACTTTTGGGATAAAACACTTTTGGGAAAAGGTACTTTTGGGAAAACTACTTTTGGGAAAAGGTACTTTTGGGAAATAATACTTTTGAATAAAAATTAACCTGGCCTTCGATGATATTTATTGTTGGATGAAGTAGTTAACAAGAGACTAAAAATCGGAATATTCTGAGTTCGACTCCGCGCTCAGTCATGCATATGGTGTCGAATTCATCTGATTAGTATTAGTGCATGATTGTGTTAGTTTTTGTCAGTCTGATTCAGTGAGAAAGTGTTCTTTGAAAATAACTGGCAGAGATTGTCATTATCACGTACTAACGAGCAGCATAACGGAATCGTCCTTCGTCGTCCTTGTAACAAAAATTAGCCGGCGAAATAAAAAGGTTAAAATATCTTCAGAAAATTATATTCTTTCTCATCTTTCTTCATCTGTCATTTTAATATTATCTCCACATTTCTAGGCGCGGTGTAATGCACCGTAAACGCATGTAGTTTTTTCAATCAGAGCGAAAGAGATTATAAAAAAAACGAGTTTAGTTTGGAATATATATCATGTCTTTCTGAATTTAAAACAAAAAAATTCGAGCAATTAGCCTATAAGTTTTAATTCAATTTAATATGTTTAGTTTTAGTTTTACGATACAGGAAGATTGAAATTCCAATTATCGCTTTAATAATCCCCCATAATCTTACACACTAAATTTTTTTAAGGCTTATTTCGCGTATTGATAGATGTGAACGTTGCCTAAGCCTCTTATAAATTAAATATTATTTTACAAATTAAGCTGAAAGGCTTAAGACTTAATAAAAATTTAATAAATCTTATCATTAAATTATGAAAATAGTTATTTGTACTTGCAGTGCTTATTTAAAGTTTTAAAAATAGATACACAATTTTCAAAAATTTCCGTTACATCTTAATTCACTTTGCTTTAACTTCCACATGAAAGTGGAATACAGTTTGACTGCGCTTTGCAATACGAGTACATTTTCCTGCAAATTATGGCAAAACTGTTACAGAAAAGTTAAAAGTTCTTGTGAGTATTTAGCAGTAACATTTTAAAAACTTTTACGTTTAACATTTATCAAAGATATACTCCAAAGAAAGCTTCGGAATTAAAAAGGCTTTTGGCCAAATAATTCCAATACAATTTGTTCGCTTCAACTGCATTAAACTCTACAACGCTGTGCAACATATTTATAAATATCAAATGGAAACGTGACCTTTGTACTCACTTGTGGAAATCATTGTGAGAGAAAATTCAAAATAATTAGCAGAAAAAAACTGTAGCCTGAATACAATTTTTTTTTTCGTAATTTTGAAAAAAGATAATTTTACAAAGCAATTATCAATTTGTTGAAATGTTTTCATAAAAATTTTGGAATAAATCGCATAAAGCGTATCCGTCTCTCCTAAACTATACGAAAAAAAATGTTATTCGAACGTGCAGTTTATTGCCTTGAGTAAATTTTATTATTGTAGACTTGAAAATACGAATTCATTCTCGCGATATAGGGTTCTTGGATCCGCTCAGCAGCTGAAGTTTACATTCCTGTAGTAAAAAATTCTTCACTAATAGCGAAAACATCGTAAAAATGCTTCACATGCACATACAAATGCTGCTCGTTAAAAAAATAAAATAAAAACATAGTTAATATTCCGATTTTTCAATACAAGATTTCATTGCGTTACTCATAAATTAATTTTTTTTATAATGATTTAATTCATCGAAAGAAAAATAAACCCAAGTTGTATAATTTTGTTATTGTTTTCTCCCTGTATGACTCATGTTCTTCATCTTCTTTTCTTAGTCTTAGAAGGGAATTATTATTTCTTCACTACTTGCAAAATAAAGGGTGTTTTTTATGAAGTTTTTTTTTTACGAATCACTCTGTTGTCTGACAGCTGTTTTGACAGTTTAAAGTGACGTCTCTACTCAGTATTGTTTGGCAAATCATCATGAACAGGTTAACTCCAGAACAACGCTTCCAAATCGTGGAAATTTATTTTCAAAAACAGTGTTCAATTAAAAATGTTTATAGAGCACTTCGTGAATTTTATGGTGCACATAATCGTCCGTCTGAGACCACCATAAAAAACGTGATTACCAAATTTCGGTCTACATTCACTCTTTTGGATGCCAAGCCACCGAAAAGAATGAAAAGAGTACGTACAGAAGAAAATATTGCTGTCGTTGAGGCCAGTGTCGAAGAAAACGGCAATTTATCGATTCGTCGTGGTGCGCAAGAAGTTGGACTTTGTCCATCGACTTTATGGAAAATTTTGCGTAAGTACTTGGGTTTGGTGCCATACAAAATTCAATTGGTGCAAGAATTAAAGCCACACGATCATCATATGCGCCGTGAATTCAGTAATCGGTTGCTTAATCAATTAGACGAAGATCCGCTTTTTACCGCAAAATTCTCTTCAGTGATGAGGCGCATTTTTGGTTAAATGGATATGTCAACAAGCAAAATTGCCGTATTTGGAGCCAAGATAATCCACACGCCGTTCAAGAATTACCAATGCATTCCGATAAATGTACTGTTTGGTGCGGTCTGTGGGCTGGTGGAATCATCGGTCCTTATTTCTTTAAAAATGAGGAAGGACGACGCGTTACCGGGAATGGAAATCGATACAGAATCATGATCAATGAATTTTTGGTGCCAAAACTTCAAGAAATGGATGTAAACGAAATGTGGTTTCAACAGGATGGTGCCACTTGTCATACTGCGGGCGAAACAATGGACTTATTGAAAGAACATTTCAACGACAACATTATTTCGAGAAATGGACCGGTGAATTGGCCTCCGCGTTCGTGTGATTTGACGCCACTCAATTATTTTTTGAGGGATACCTGAAATCATTGGTTTACGTGGATAAACCAGCAACGATTGACGCTTTGGAAACCAGTATTCAACGTGTCATTGCTGAAATACGCCCTCAAATGCTTGAAAAGGTGGTCGAAAATTGGACCTCCAGAATGACCTTCGTGCAAAATAGTCGTGGTGGCCATATGCCCGAAATTATATTTAAATGTTAAATGACAAGAAATTATCTATCAAATAAAAAATTTTTTTTTGCCATTTCATAATTTGGCATGTGTTTTATTTAAATTTCAAATCAGCAATCTCTTATAAAAACACCCTGTTTTTTTTAAATTGAAAATTTTTTTTGTGAACAAGAGTATTAAGTTCCAAGCACAAAAATATTTTTCGCTAATCACATTTGATTCAAAGTTACTCCAGAGATTTGCTACGAATTTCGGCTCTTAATCAATAACTTATTTCTATATAAAAATTTTTTTATAATATTTTTTTTTTCAAAATGTGCCAGAGAGCCACTGTTTTTTATTATTAACTTATTAAACTAATAAATATACGATGAAGAAGAAAATAATTAATTTATTAATTGCCTACTTTCATTTATATATTTGCTTGTTTTTGTCTACATCTTATTAGCATTTCAATTAAATGTTTTTAATTTCAAAACAACGATCATTCTCGTTTAAATATTATTTACATCACTTACAATAATTCAACTATTCATTGCAGATATTGTCATATTTAAACAGCTGCTTTTAAATACAACAGCATTGTAATCATTGACGTCTTTGCCTGTAAAGTAATTAACTATTTAAATGCAGGCCTGATCATTTCCAAACTTCAGTTAATATTAGAAATTCGTTTCAATTATTTGCTGTCGTAATCGTGAAACTTAAGAAGAACAAAAAATACAAGATGAACTTATTATTTACTCTAGCGCTTATTTTGGCATTTACAAGCATGATTGTTGCCGCACCACATCATTCGGCTCAAAGTCAAGCAGAGGCTAATAGTTACGCCTACAGTTACCCGATCTATTATGACTATTATGATCCATATTATCAAGATTATAATGACGACTACTATTATTACGTATATTGATTGATTTGGAAATGTGGAAGAAACGAAATTTCTAATAAAGTTTAATTATGTTTTTAAAAATGTTGGCTGCTTTTGATTTTGTTGGTAGTTTTAATTTTAAGGCTCAGTTATTTGTGGAAGATCACATATGAATTGTAAAACTGATCTACGGTAAAAGTTTATATAGAGTTCTATGTGTTGGCCTTTAAATATGAACTCTATGTTCTGTTAATGGCTGACATTTGGCCGAAAAATGCTACCTGAAAATCTTACCTGTGTTAAGAGAGTCCTCTTTTTTGTTAACATTGAACGTCTAGAATTGGCAATTGACTATCTTAAATAATTTGCCTAAATGGCTGAGTGTGAATGAGAGTGTATGTTTGGGCGGGTCGAAAGAAAAAATTGTGCCAGTCACCCCCTAGAAAGAAAGATTAGTCAATAAACTTTTTAAAAGTGGCAAAAAAAAATTTGCCACGCCCCCAAATACACCTCTTTTTTATACAGCGCTGTCATTTAAAGTCCGTTCTCAATATATATCGTATATCGTTGTTCATGGCTAGACTATGGCTTCATTTTATCCTTGGGTGACTTTTTGATCTGACGTCAAATTAAAGATTTCATACATGATACATCGGATCCTTCCCCCCCCCCCCCCCTGTGGGAAAAATTTTTGGCAAGTTTCAAAAATGTCCCTCTAAGGACCTATGAAAAATTTGATCATAAATGGAAAAAAATCCCTTCTGAAACTTCGCGAGTCAAGCGGGTCATGGAGAACGCATTGCTCAAATGTAACATGTAAGTGGGAAAGGAAAAAGGGGCTATATTTGAGGCGTGTCATATAAATGATTTTATTAAAGGGCAGGCAGGTTTTAGAGAGATATTTTACAAAAAAAAAATTTTACAAAAGTGGGGAAGGATGTGATGTACCATATATGAAATCTTTTATTTGACGAAAAAAAATCAAAAAGTCACCTAAAGATCAAATGCTGCCATAGTCAGGCCATGAAAACGATAAACGATATGTTGAGAGGAGACTTTAAGGGGCGGCACTATATAAAAACAAATAAAAATGATGCATTTAGGGGCGTGGCAAAAAAAATTTGTTTCCCACTTTTAGAAACTTGATTGACTAGTCTTTCCTTCTAGGGGGTGACTGACACAACTTTTTGTTTTCATTTTTTTTTTTTGTAACCCAGACCAGCGCTCAGGGGATGAACCCTACATATGCAGTGCATTTTGGACGGAACTAGAAAGAAAGGGATACTACTGAGAGTATCTGTTTCACGATTTCACTCAATTTCACTCGTTCCATTGCACAATTATATTTTAAGCAAAATTATGTTTTTGTTTTATATATAAATAATCGACACAATCACCCCTATCGTGAATAACAAGGGGAATTTTCGTTCACGTAAAATTTTTATTCCACTCGAAGGGAAAAATTGTATCGTAAATCTCCCGTGAGAAATTATTTCCGCTATCAGTTCTCAGTGAATTTAAAAAAAGAGAAGAAGTCGAAAACAAAATGAAAAATCAAAGAATTTGTGTTGAAAAATTTACGTTTATACAATAATTTCAGAAATTTAAAAAAAAAGTATAGTTAAATATTTAATAGTCAAATAATTTGGATACATTTGGAAACCGGACAAAACAAATTAAAAATATTCTTAATCCTTAGAATTGGAGAAACAAGTTTTGCAACGACGCAGGCAATGGATTTGTTGCAATAAATATCAGTTCGTGTTTTATTAACGAATCTTGCCCCTAAAATATAATTTGTAAGCTCTAATATTCGAATTATAATGAAAAATACTACTCTACTCCCCACCAAAAACTAAGTGAATAAATTAAAGGGAAAAGTGAAAAAACTCACGGGAAAAAATTATTCCCGATAAGGGGAATTTAATTTTAGCGTGAAATTATTCACGGGGAATTTTTTCATGATTGCAATTTTAGGGAAAAGGGAAAAATTTCGAGGGAAAAATTATTCATGATAGGGGTGAATAATATTGAGTGACATCGTGAGACAGGCGGATTAAGCTTTCAGGGCTAATATGTGCTTTCTGGCTACCACTTAAGACAGAGAATCCGTAGACAAAACAATGTATACTTTAAGAACTTAAAATCGGTATTTTGTATGGAAGCACTGGAACTTAAATTCAGACATCAAATTAGGATATTTTATATCGATCAAAATTGTCATATCGAAATATCGATCGATATTGAATGCTGTAATTTTTCCCAGTGTTTTAAGCCCAGATGTGCCTTTTGCTTATGACTATCAGTATGTGGCCACATTGTTTATTGTCATCATAACAAATACTTTTTTGTTTTTAATAACTTTCCCCCATTTAGAGTCAATGAATAGCATCAATTATAATACCGATTAGCTTAATTACATTTTAATTTAGACAGTCATTATTACAAAATTGTTATTGATAAAACAATTGGTCTTTTAAATGAGCAAATTAGATTTCAATTACATGAACGTATAACTGGCAATTTGTTAACCAAGAAACCCATTAATTAATGAACTAACTTGAGTCTGCTTTTACTCATATCTACATTCGATATATGTTACACACACACACACACACACATACACTTACATATAACACATAAAATGCAAAAGTTTTAATAGAGAGAGAGAGAGAGAGAGTGTACCCAGCAGAACTAGTGGTAATTATGACTGACTAGAAGTATTTTAATCAGGGACCGAAAATAAGAGTTATTTTTAAATTTTTGAAGAAATAAATCATACATAAATGAACATCGTAGAAAACTTTTAATTACACCATCATGATTTTTAGGCGAAATGCATCCAACATATTGCATGATTTTTAAATTTTTGATTTTTATTTTAACAATCAAAAGTAAGAGTTATTTTTGATTTTTATTTTTTTAAATGAAAAATGAGAGTTATTTTTGATTTTGATTTTTTTAAATGAAAAATAAAAGTTATTATTGATTTTTATATATTTAAGTGAAAAATAAAAGTTATTTTTGATTATTATATTTTTATATCAATAATAAAAATCAATTCAAAACTGTTATTTATTTGTTGATGCCGTATTTATTATAATATGCTGCTTCATTCAAATTTCTATATAAATATAATATATTATGTGACTTATCCATTATCAGCTATAAAAACATGAATATGCATAGAAATAGCTTATAAGTTTTGGGTGCAATTCAAGTCAGTGCTAAGAGGTCGTTTTCAGGTGTTCAATTTTACCATCATAATTGATTTTGAATGTTCCTCAGATAAATTATATCTCAAATCTCCCAATATTAATCTGAGTGCTGAAAATGACCTTTCTACACTGACTTGAGTGGCAGGTACAGAATGAACAATTAAAGCTAATTTTCGGAGCCATGGAAACACAAACATATTACCTATGTCACGAATTTTGAATTGATTTTTATTATTGATATAAAAATCAAAAATAACTTTTATTATTGATATAAAAATATAAAAATCGGAAATAACTATCATTTTTCATTTAAAAATATAAAAATCAAAAATAACTTTTATTTTTCATTTAAAAATATAAACATCAAAAATAACTCTTATTTCTTGATTTTTTTGGTAAAATTCATAAGAGTTACGGTTCCTGATTTTAATATTACTACTCTTAATATATTTAAACTATTAGTTTTTTTTATAATTCTATGAAATGGAATTTTTATTTAACAATAAATTTTTACCCCGGTATTCATAAAATTTAAAATCAGTTGGAAAAGACAAATAATAAAATCAAATTTTTAAACAAATTGATTTGTTTTTATTTGTGAACGGACCTTAAGCCGAACTAAAGTTTTTCATCAATAAATTTTTAATATTATTCGTGCTGCCTCTTTCTTTTTTATTTGCTGAATCAAGTGATAAAAATAAAAAATTAAATATATTTTTTAATTTCGAGCCAACTTCTTCTCCTCTCCTCGTGTAATTTTCAATAAAAATTTTTCTTATATGTTATTTTTTTATATTGGACCAGCACTCAGGGGATGACCCCACATACGCAGTGCATTGCACCGGAAATAGAAAGGGGGGGATAGTATTGAGGGGACAGATGAAGAAAGATGAGAAGATAGAGCGTTTTTTTTTTTTTGTAGCTATTACAACATTTTTACTCCGACGAAGGAGGATAATGCGGTTACTCTGCTTTTTTTTAGTACATGATCGTGTCAGTCGCTGTCAATTATGTTCATCATTGTAACAGGCTGGCAACAACTAACACAACCATGCATTAATGCTGATCAGAAGAATTCAACACATTATTCATGACTCAGCACGGGGTTGAACTCAGGACTCTCCGCTTCATAGTCTCGTCTTCTACTACTTCAGCCAACAGCACCCAATATATTAAGGAAGTAGGAGTGGCAGATTTTCCCAAGTATTGAAAATTGAGGCGAATTCCAAAATATTTCAATACTTTACAGTGACGCCATGTTACATTGTTTACAAAAACAAAACATATAAGAGTTTGCAGCACTGCAATGCATATTGATATTTTCGAACTCAGTCTAGAAAACATTTTCCTTACTCAAACAAATAGTTTCAAAATCTACAATTCACACTCGTTCTACCTGGTAGCAAAACCCAACTACAGTAATTATTATATCGTATGATAAAAGTAACACCTTAATGTATAATAAACCAAACACCGTACAAGCTAACAGAAAAGTTAGTAACAACAACAACAACAACAACAAAAAAATGCTTGTATACCAGGTACAATTAACAACAAGCACAACAATGGAAACAGGAAAAAATACTAAAACAATCAGACAATACAATAGTCATATACACAGTCAATTTATGATTACAAGTATTTCTAACTCATTGAAAAGATTGTTGACTGTGAAATGCAGGGAAAAAATTATGGAATAAAAGGAAAACTGCAGCACAAAAAAAGCAAACTATTGTTTCAGTCCTATTTTAAAGCAATTGTTACTATTTTTTTTTTTCTTCCTTTTTTGCTGGTTCTCTATGCTGCAATACAAAAAAAAGACCAATAAACTATTGTTTTTACTCAACGACAGGATAGAACTAACACATACAACGAAATAACAACAATTATAGACAAGTCAAAAGAGTTGTTCTTATTGTTGGTTTTTATTATTTCCACAGTATTTACAAAAAAGAGTTCTTATTGTGTTGCTGTTACTGTTGCTACAATTTTAATTGCCATTTATTATGGCAATTCTTGTTTATTTAAGTGTGCATGAATGTGTGTGTGTGTTTGTGTGTGTGAGTGCGTTTGAGCATATGTAAGTGTTTAATTGTGCATGCAGCGTGTGTTTGTGTGTGTTGTAAACCTAGTATTTTGTTAACACAGTCATGTACATGAATTGGAACGCCTTTAGTTATGCTATGGTTTTTTGTATGTTTGCTATTATTTGTTGGTGTGAAACCAAACACGTATTGGTGTTGGTTTGATAAAGCTGCTAAAGTTTTTGTTCTTTTTTTTGTTTTTTTTTTTGTTATTTTAAAATCAACTTTTCTTCTTTATATAGAAAATATAGAAAATTTTCAAGTGGTATTTTTTTAGCACAGAATTTATTGAAATAATTACCGGCAGCTGGGCCATATAAATTGTTTAATTTAAATTAGCTGCAGAAAGTAATTTTATAAAAAATTAAATTTTATGTTAATGTTTCTCAAAATATCTATTCAACGAAAAGAGTAATAAATATGAGAATTTTTGTGTATAAATATAATTTTTTTTTGCAAATTAATAACAGATAACCAAATTACATGTAAAAATCTTTGAATTATTTTCATTTCTCTTCTATACAATTATTTAAGCCTTCAATGAACTGCACCTCATTATGCTTGATATTAACCCATATCGTCCCAGAGATTATTTTTCAAATCAGTTTATAAAACTTCGTAGTTAAATGGTAATTTGGGTCCAGAAGATACGAATCAGATGTCCGAATTTTTTTAAAAATTTTTATTAAAATTTTTTTTTTTAAATTTTCATTAACATTTATTTTTTATTAATTTTCATTAAAATTTTTTTTAAAAATTTTCATTAAAAATTTTTTTAAAACATTTCATTAAAAATTTTCATTCAAAATTTTCATTAAAAATTTTTTTAAAAAATTTTCATTCAAAATTTTTTTAAAAATTTTCATTAAAATGTTTTTTAAAAATTTTCATTGAAAATTTTTTTATTTAATTTTCATTAAAAATTTTTTTAAAACTTTTCATTAAAAATTTGTTTAAAAATTTTCATTAAAAAAATTTTTTTAAATATTTTTAAAAATTTTCATTAAACATTTTTCTAAAAACTTTTATTAAAATATTTTTTAAAAAATTTCATTAAAATTTTTTCTTTTTAATTTTCATTAAAAATTTTTTTAAAAATTTTCATTAAAAATATGTTTAAAAATTTTCATAAAAAATTTTTTTTAAAAATTTTCATTAAAATTTTTTTTTAAAAATATTCATAAAAAATTTTTTTTAAAAATATTCATAAAAAATTTTTTTTAAAAATATTCATAAAAAAATTTTTTTAAAAATTTTCCTTAAAAAATTTTTCAAAATTTTTTAAAAATTTATATAAAAAATTTTTGAAAAATTTTCGTGAAATTTTTTTTTTTTTTAAATTTTTTTTTTAAATTTTTATTAAAGAAGATATGTTCTGAAAAGATATCATCTTAGTCTTTCCTAAACAGAGCAAAAATATTATAAAATGCTTGAAATTTACTGTTCGAAAAATCGAGCACTGAGACAAAATGGGTTAAGGTTAAGTTCTGTTTATATTTCGTGTGACATATTTAGGCCGATATTTACAATTTTGCATTGTTGCAACGGCAGTGATAAGCGCAAATAAACTAGTTTGCATTATTAAATGCTTGTTAATTGAAAAGCAAATCTGTAACAGCATTTTTTTTCCCTCTGTGTGTGTGCACTTTTCAGGCAGTAAATATTCCCTGGCATTACAAATTAATAGTCGTTTTAAAACTTATTTTAGCCTCCTGATAAATGAGGTTAACCAGTGTTTGAACTGAATTAAAATTGTTGCCATAATCATGTTGATTTTTTTTAAATAATTATTTTATCCATATTTAACAATTTACGGTGTATCATGGTGGCACTGATAGTGTGTGATTTCCATTGCAGTAATTTATAGTAAATGATGTGCTGAAAAATAGTCCTACTTGGCTTGGTTTTCTAAAAGACGCCAATAAAAATTAAAAGTTTTTATTAAGTCTTTGTTATTGTTGTTGGTATCAATAATGCCAGTTGTAAGTTAATTTTGAAATCATTAATAATTTTTTTCTAGGACAGTTAGAGGTCATACTCTCTGCATGCCCTCCCTGGCTTTCATTATCACTACTCACATGTAGTTTTGCTTATCATCTCATATTAGAGCCTTTAATTGATTTACAAACATTTTTTAAAAGAAATAATTCATAAAAATTTTTTATATACATAAACTGCTTATTTTACAAAATTCTAATAAAAATTTGTGCACAGCTGTACCGACTTTTAGCCACAAAATATTTATAATTCGCTTGCAATACATGCACTCCTGTCTACATGATAGACAAATTACACACACACACAAAAAATATCCTTTTGCAATTTGCAACTTTAGTACGAGTGTATTAACGCCACTAAATGTAGTTTAATGCTAGATTTACTGCATTTAGCGATAAATTTCCATACAACAATTAATCGTGTTGGTGGCATAATTATAAACTCAATAAAATTGTTGCTGTTGCTGAAAACAACTACAACCATCAAACGTTTGTTATCTATAATTATTATTCTCTATTTGATTTTTAAATTTTTAATGAACTCCCCTTATTGGTGATTTTGTTGGCATATTCTTTTTTAATCTCTTTTAAAGCCATTTTAATCTGCAGCAGTAATTGGGCGAATAAGTTTGTATTGTTGTCTTTTATGCGGAGCACTTTTTTTGCTTTTCTTTCCCCCTTCTCAATACAAGTTTTAAGTGTTTCGTTTCGTTTTTCTAGTTTATTTTAATTGTTGTTTTGTATTTTAGAAGTGTCTCTGTTTAATTACTTCTATTTGTTTTGTATAAATGAACATTTAGTTGCAGATTTTGAAAGAAAAGTGTTTCAGTTTTGTATCTGCTCTTTTTATATTTTTGCTAGTTCTAGCTATTATGTTTTCTTCTTTTTTTTTCTTAACTGTCACTTAAGCAATGACAATGAAATGAAAAGTTTTGTATAGATTTGTTAGCAGTTTTAAGCAAGATAATTTCAAATTGTAAATACCTTGTTAAAGCTGGACAACAAGTAAACAGCAATAAAATAAGTTTTTAAAAATCACAAGCTTTAGAGTTTAACTATTTGCCAAATTATTGAAATAATATTAAATTTTAATGAGTTGTATGAATGGCTTGTCCTAAATGGGTTCCAAAAATACTTTAGAAAATGTTAAAAAAAAAGATTTATACTGAACCATAACTAATAAAATTTTGTTTCAGCTACTGTTTAGTGGAGTTTTTATTGATAAAGAAAAACTCAGAAATGGGCTATAATTAGTTCAACTCCATATACGTAGCAAATATTTGTAATAAAAATGTGATTTATTTCCAGTCGTCTTCAGTTCACTCCCTTAATATATCAAAAAAAAAAACAAAAAATTCCCTTTATTTTTATAGGCAAATATAGGGTCCGCCAAATAACTTTTTTTTGAAAATGCTATAAAAACACTACTGAATATTTTCTGAAATTTCTTTTTTTATTTGAAAGTACAATCCTTCCGGTTAATAATGGAAAATAATTTCATTCAAATGGCTGCATGGCCCGATAACGATCGCCATTGACTGTAACGACCACTCCTTGCTCATTTTCGAAGAAAAATTACCCAATTATGCCTCTGGACCAAAATCCGCACCAAACATTGACTCGTTTTAGTTCCGTCGGCTTTTCAATGTATGCGTGCGGGTTTTCTGTGCCCCAAATGTGACAATTTTGCTTGTTTACATACCCGCCAAGATCAAAATGAGCTTCATCTGAAAAGATGATTTTTTTTGGCAAAATCGGCATTCTGTAAGTCGATCGCTGGCCCACTTAGCGAAGCGAAAACGCATTGGATGGTCAACCATATTCGTTCAGCGTAGGGATAAAACTAATTATATGTCAAATCAGACATGAGGTAAGTGTTACCATTCACGAAATAAACACTAGTTGAAAAAAAAAAAACGTTAGATTGCGGACCCTACATTAAAAAAAAATTGTTATAAGATTTTATATAAAAATTAATTGGATCTTTTGCTCAAAAAATACTAGAACATAAAAAAATCGAAATCAAGTATAAACGAAAGTAAATTTTGAATTAAGATTTATAGGCTAATTGTTCGAAATTTTTTTGTTTTTACTTCAGAAAGACATGATAAATATTCCAAGGCACAAAGGAAAGTCAACATAAAGTTTTTAGTTATTCAACTTACACAGCAGAGCAGAACAGCTTTTTTCGAAAGCCGCAACGCTTTCATCATCAGTGCTCATGTGTATTGTGTTTATTACCACTTATTAGGTGGCTTAGTTGAATGTGATAACAGTTCTTGCTTAAAAAAATTTTATTAGGAAATTGAATACGAGAACTGTATCAACCTGATGTTAACACAATCGCCCCTATTATGAATGACGACATCGACGCCGTATCAAGACGACGGCAAAAAATTATCGCTTGTCCACTCATTTTCGACAGTAACTGACTACTATTGGCATGTTCTATCGATATTATATGCCCTAGAGAATGCTAAAAAATTGTCAAGAGTACTTGCAGACAAGTGATAATTTTTATTTGTCGAGTTGATGTGACGTCGACGTCGCCATTCATAATAGGGCCGATTATTGTTTCAATACCCGTGTTACCGTATAAATTTTATTTGTCGATCTAATAAATTAATTGTTTTTACACGTGGTGTAAAAAAAATAGTTCAATAGTTTACTTAATTATTAAGATAAAATTTTTTTTATTCAGACCCAAGTTCAAATCTGCAAACTTGTTTTATATGATTATAAAAGTATTCTAAATATTTCACTCTTCAAAAAATAATTAAAATTTAATAAAAATTAGAAAAGAAGAATAATTTACTGATTGCAGATTTGAACTTGAGTCTGAGTAAAAAATGCTTGTCTTAATAATTAAGTAAAAAATCAAATGTTAACAAATTGTTGACGAAATATTGTATAATAATAATAAAACTGAAATTAGTTTATATAAAAAACGACCTCGAGCTCAACAAATAATAAAATAATATTCCAAATATTTTATATATTAACCCTAGTATTCATAAAATTTAAAATGAGTTTGAAATGTATTTTGATAAAATTTTTTCATATAAAATGACATGAACTGAAATAATTTGAATTTAATAAAAATTCTTAAAAAATAATATACAGGCTGTAGATTTGAACTCGAGTCGGAATAAAAAATTCTTGTCTTAATAATTAAGTAAAATATAAAACTATTGTTTTCACACCACATGAAAAACAATAATAAACAACATGCCTTCTGCTATTTAAAGATATGCTGCGTAAACTTAACAGCTCGAGTTCAACTGATTTTGTACACAAACTGTTTTTAAAATCTTTTGTTAAAATACCCATTGTTTGATAACGGCTGCCGCTAATGATTCGATCTTTGCGGCCACTAACTAGCCACAAATAGTTTTTAAGTGTCTTATTTACTGTCTAAATACCGGTTGTTGTGTTGAATAAATAAATTTCGTAGAGCAACTTAAACCGCAGATGTAACTTGCAGAGAAAGAACTTTATGTTATTTTTATGTAAAAAATGTGTTAAAACGGTTAGTGAAATAAATTGAGTCATAAAATTATATATAGTAATTAACACTAAAAGAAGCCCTATTACTAAAAAGATTTACAGATTAATATTCAAAATATTTTAATCTTGTTCTTTTGAATATATTTTAATCTTGTTATTGTCGGTTTCATTTAGAACAGCTTAAGTTTGTCTAGAATAATTTATAAATTTGTATTCATAAAACGTTTTGTAAAGGAAATATTTATTTAATTAAATAAAAATGTTTAATATACTGCCTTATTACGAATGGCGATATCGACGTCACGTCACCTCGACAGCAAAATATTATCACTTGTTTAAAAGTTTTTGCCAACAATTACATACTATTAATAATATCTCAGTATTCTTTAAGGCGTATAATATTGATTAAGTCAATTATAGTCGACAAAGAGTCGAGAAATGAAAAGTTGTTGCTGCCGTGTTCATATGACGTCGGTGTCGTCATTGGTAATAAAGCATTATTTAATCATCTGTTAAATTTTTTATTTATTTTTTTTAAAGCAACGATCGTCAATAACTGAGTTTAATCTCAAATCGTTCAGTCTTCAGTACGTTTAAAAATAAATAAAAAACAATATTAACTAAGTCACAATTTTTTTTAGCAGCAATCATCAGTAACTGGGATAAAATCTAAAGTCGCTCAGTATATAGAAAAATATTTGAAAAAAATATCGCCTAAGTAATCTACATTTATTATACTGAGCAAGATATTCAGAAAGAATTACACATGATCAACACAGTAATATTAAGATCAATTTAATCAAATTAAAATTCTATCAAAGCGATCACAACATTAAAACTTGTGTTCATTTCTTTTAAACAATAACCATTCTTTTTAATGACAAATAAATTATAAACTTCTTTTTATATTATCAGAGAAAGTTATCTCAAGCTATATAAGCGTATGCTTTCAAAAGAAAAAATCACATTGTAGCATTTGGTAGCCATGAAGCTGCATATTATACTGGCAGTGATCAGTAAGTAAATTATTAACTCTTCTCCAACGCATCATATTCAAGTAAACAAATTCTGATTGCAGGTTTGTCATTGAGTTTGTCTCGATGTGCAAAAATATCGGGCAAACAAACAGGACGTTTAATAGCAGTGGGAAAGACGCCACCTGCAATAGAATTTTATCCAAGCACATTTTACCAGCCACATTGTGACTGTCTACCAGGACCGCCTGGGCCTCCTGGTCCAGCCGGACCACCTGGATGGCCAGGTGATCGGGGTGATCGTGGCTTGCCTGGTCCAACGGGTGTACCGGGATCTCCTGGTACTCCAGGTAGACCGGGATCGCCTGGATCACAAGGTCCTATTGGACCACCTGGTTCTTATGATCACCAACATCCAGTCCGACCGGTCATTATAGAGCAACCTGAAACCGTTTTTCCCTCACGACTCACAGATTATCATCATCATCATCATCATAATGACGGCCGTAGGCCAGCAGCAATAGCCTATCCACCAGTCCAGCCAGAATATCCAATCTATAATGGCTATTTACCAGCTTTTATTGTACCAGCAAACTTTAGCGGCACCACAATGCCTGCCATTACAAATGCCAATACACCCACTACCATTACACCAATAATTGTTACGGGGAGAATATATTCCACCAAAAATCAAGAAATCTACTACGAGGGAGAAGCACAATCAAATGAAAATAGTTCTAATGAAGAATCAGATTCACATGACATTGAGGAGCGCTTAGGCCAGCAACCAGAAAAGAGATCTGGCTCAACTGATTCATCAGATATGGACGATAATTACGAACCTTATAATAAAGATTACGATTCCTTTGAGGATTATGACCGAAAAAACCAAAAGGAACGAAATCTATTTTATGTGGCTTTCAAAGAGATTCCTGGCAGGCGTTCTAAAATTTATAAAAATAAAAATATGGCTAACGCATCTTAAAAATTGGAGTGGCAATTTTGTTTTAAAAGTTTCCTATACAGAAATGTAAACTAATAAAAATGTTATATATATATATAATCAGCCCAATTATGAATAACAACTCCCCGGGAATTTTCTCTCTTTTCCCTTTTCCCTTATTCTAAATAGAATCTCCCCGGGAGATTTTTCCCTTCTCCCTTTTCCCTTATTCTAAATAAACTTCGAAAATGGGAGACTCTTCCCCGGGAAAAAAGTAGGTATTATGAATGTAAATTAAAGGGAGAATTTGATAATAAATTTAGGAAATAATTCCTTCAAAAAATTGCAAGGGAGTTGTGCTGAAAAAAATATTTTTCAATTTTTAAGTCAAAACAAAACAACTGAAAGCAAAACAGTTGACTGCGAAAATTCGAAATTCCCTTTCCCATAATACTGTTCTCCCCGTCTGTTTAGAATAAGGGAGTTTTATTCCCGGGAAAATGAATTCCCCGGGAACTCTTTTCCCCGGGAATATTTATAATTGGGGTGAATGTGTTTTTATATAAGATGAAGAGTTCATACTATTTTCCAATTTGTGATAACAATTTTATGAACAAAATTAATTTTAAAATTTAATTTTCAACATCTGCCGGAGGAGGTTCAGGAGAGTTGATTTATTTATTTTATACCTAAACTTGAATTTTATTTGTTGTGTGTACATGTAGATTGCAAATATGTGTTGCTTTAAATTAATATGACAATTTGTAGTTTAAAATTTTACGCATGTACTAGCAACTAAAGGCAAACTAAAATGTTAAATAGATCACAGAAAAAACAACAATTATGTAGTTCTTCATTTTAATGCTGTTCGAAAGGTTTATACGTTAAAGAAGCCAAAAGATTCTTAAAGTTTTGTCCGGAGAATGCATCCCAAGCAATTAAAGCTTTTGATGCGCTTGTGACTGCGACTCAATCCCACGATAGATAGAGTTTTCACTTCCTATTTCAGCAAAAGTTTGGCAACTATACAATTGCATTTGCTTAAATATATAACATTAATACATATACATATGTAGGTGCATGTACCTACATATAAGTATATGTACATGAATACCTATTTTACTTAAAAAAATTTAAGAAAATTATTCTTAAATTTTTTTCAAACAATTTCTTGGTAGGTCTTTATATATTTAAGTACTTACCTTTTAAATACAGCTTAAATTAA